>BQMI01000151.1:3600000-4200000 GCA_026005395.1 Asobara japonica | reverse complement strand
TGAAATTAGGAAATGATGGTGCACAAAAAGTTCTTAACGATGTTTTCAAGCCAGTGATTAGGCCACTACAGGAGCTTGTTGACCAATCTGTTCCAGAGCTAAAAAAATTCCGAAAAATTCATAAAGTTAAACCAGAAATTCAACCATCAAATGTCGCAGAAATAGCTAACTATGAAGGTTCTCCGAGAATCATTGAACAAACATCAAGACCGTTAACAAAAATAGAACTCCAAGATGCGTCCTTGAATGATGATGATGATGATGATAACGAGGATGGTGCTGATCTCTATCATTCCATACATGAAAATGCGCACAACCTTGCGGACGAATACATAGATTTACTTAAAACTCCTAATGGAATGAAATACTTAGACACAACTGTTGGTGTTCGGATGAAAAACGAGCAAATGGTACTTGGGGTAACTCCGATCGATTTCCAAGAAGGTAAAATACAAGTCGGAGGTCAGGAGTTTGAACAAACATCAGGGCTTCTTGAATTACTTTTCAAGATGGAACCTGATATTGATATGATCAAAGATGAAGATCGACACATGTTTACAACAATCGTAAAAATCAATAACCTCGATAAGAAGTGGTACAAGGCAGATAAATCTCGGAGGAAAACAGGTATAGAACGGTTGAATAAGTTCATGATACAATCTCCAGAGGACAGAGGGTTCGTCAATCATATGATTGTGAAGAGAACACGTAAAATAGATTATGTATATTGGGATGACCTAAATGAACTAGTCGATCGGCTCCGTTTACTGTATGCATCTCAAGCTGCAGATAATGATAATCATAATAATGAAATAGTTTCGATTATTGAAGAATTAAGATAGGCTGGAGTGATATATTAAGTTTAGTATCATTGTCAGTATCAAAATGAGCGTTGATGTGTTTGGACGTCATCTGAGTGGGGAAGCCCTTCCAAACATACAAGGCCCACCAGGTAGAGGCTTCAAACTCACACACGATGGTGAGTTTGATATGAACAATAAACGAATATGCAATATTGCCGATGCTGTAGAAGATAATGATGCAGTTTCCAAGAAGATTCTTCGACTACATATCGATTCACTACAAAAAGTCGTGAGTGAGAAATTAGGAATCACTCTAGTAGAAGATGACATGCAGAAGATCACAGGCAATCCGAGCATAGAGTATCATTCTGCTGGAACGATTGACAATATTGATGTACAAGGTAAACCGCCAACAGTGAAACGTGCCAAGAGGGATTCCAAAATTCATCAAAAGCAAATCATTCTGTCTAGAAAGACGAAGAATGTCAGGAAAGAAAGAATCATTCAAAAATGAGAAGGAAGCGATTGTTGAAGAACTTCATAAACCAGCACGCAGAAATTATCCTAGGCGACATGTTGATATACGAGATCTTGATGAAACATGGCAGGCTGATCCCGTTGATATGTCAGCATATGCCAATGAAAACAATCGTCGTAAATTTTTGTTGACAGTTATTGATATTTTTTCTAAATATGCATGGGGTGTACCGATTGAAACGAAAAGTGGATTGCATGTAACAGAAGCCATGCAATCTGTACTCATACAAGGTCATGTACCTCAAAATTTACATGTGGATCAAGGGAGTTTTATAATAAACTATTCCAGAATCTTATGGAAAAATTCAATATGAAGATGTATTCAACGTTTAGTAATTTAGAACCATCAATTTGTGAACGTTTTAATCGGACCGTGAAGGAGAGGATGTGGAAGAACTTTTCCCTCCAAGGTTCACATCGATGGATAGATCAGCTTCCAGGAATCATTGCATCATACAATAACACAAAACATCGAACTACTGGTATGAAACCTAAAGATGTGAATGATCCAACTAAAAAATTTGTTCGCCACCGCATTTATAGCAAATTTGAAGCTAATAAACGTCACATGAAGAAATTCAAGATTGGTGAGAAAGTAAGAATCAACTAATATAAGCATGTTTTTGAAAAGGGCTGTACTCCGAACTGGACCACGGAAATTTTTAACATCAGTAAAATACGAAATACTCATCCAATGACATATAGATTGAGCGATTATCAGGATAATCCCATTGAGGGTGGGTTTTATGAAGAGGAACTCATGAAAGTGAAACATGCAGATATCTACCTGATTGAAAAAGTTATAAGAAAGAGAGGTACCAAACTATATGTGAAATGGTTGGGATTTGACAATTCTCATAATAGTTGGATAAATAATTCAGATGTGTAAATCTTGTTTAATTATTCAATAAACAACTTCAAACTTGTCAATACGTTTTATTTTATCTTTAATACCAAATGTGTGCATGAGTTATAAGTAAAGAATTTAATTACCATACCCCCAAGGGAGAGTATCAGTTGTATGAGATGATATCATACGTTTGTCATCTTCCCAACTCAGTACAAGTTTGTTCTGACAAATTGTATGTACTTCATGTTGTTGACTTCGTATCAAATAATGTGCTCTTTTAGGGCGTTTTTCTTATCGAAAAGACATTCTTTAAAATCATTAAATGTAATTTTCCTTAGTGTAGCAGCTGTAACACCCTTCCCCTTCTTCTGAATGGCTTTTTTCTTAGTTTTCTCATTCTCACCATCCCGCTCCAGCAACCTAAACGCATATGTCTTTGCGCACAAGCCCACGAATTCAGTCAGAATTCTCCCATTGTTTTCATCCTCCCAGCTAAGGGTATCCCACACTCATTATCAGGTTCATAATCAGATGTATCAAACATTTGTATGTCTCGTTTCATACACTCATAAATATTTGGTACCTTAAATAAATATAGTAAACTATCTGTATTAGTATACATCAATTTGGCAGAATCTCCGAAGTTACGCTTAACATAGTTGTAATGGAAAGCATATACAATTGTTTTCGATACATCCATGATTGTAAATCCATGTCATCATCGAACACAGTACAGCTATGAAAGTTTGGCTTCGAAATGAGAGCTTTCGCCCCATAGCGTCCTTCCCACTGTGTGACAAGTTAGATATCTTTCTGCTTTCTCACATTCTCCACCGTTTTTCCGAAAACAGCATTGTTCATCAACTTGTAAAAGTTTTTTTCGAATTCATTCTTCGATTCTTGTCTTTTGATGGTATTTAGATCAATGTATGGTTTCAACCAAGGTTTCTGATTGAATTTCAGAATCCGATGTAAACATTTTAATTTCATTCCAAGAGCTAAATATTGCTTCAAATTCCTGTAATGTATCACATATTTCTCTTTTGGAAAAAGTGTGGTGGGTAACTTAATATGTTCAGGACATAGCGGAAAATCTTTATGCTCCTCATGTAACTCTCTTGGGTATTCTGGATCGACTTCAAGGATATAACCTACTGGGGAATGCTCCGAAACTGTTACAACATTGACAGAATTGGATTCAATCCATTTAAATGAATCACATGGTAGGGTTATACTTATGGCAGCACCATATAAATTGTTAACATCGTAATACATTAAATATGATGTTTCTGAAGTTGGATCATAAGACTTCCCATAAAGGAATTATTTGCTTCAGCGTATCTATTGGCACATTGTGCTACACCACCCCTGATACCTTTCTCAATAAATAGTATCATTTCTGGATCGGTCAGGAGTTGTAAATTCACTCCTGTATACTTAAGTATAGCGTCAAATGCCAATCCTGGTGCTGTATAGTAGTGTAGTGGGTCTAATTCATAAGTATAGAAGCAGTTACGACGAAAGTTCTCAAAAACATCAGCCAGCAGTAAAACATCGGTCTGAAGGTAAAGATCTGAATACTCTCCCAATGTCTGAATATTGAAACCATTCCATACGTTGATGGCATGCTGATAATCTTCACCAGTGATATGCTCATCAGATAGTTTCAAATAAAATGCTTCTTTGGCAGGCAATTTGGTATCATCTAATCTATGCCAATCATCAATGTATTCATAGGGGAACCCTTCCGACATAATAAACCGAACTTTTCAGAATCAGGCTGATATTTTTTGATAATTTCCTTATGTTCATCGTGAAGATCTTTTGACAAACGTTGGAGACTACTAGCTATGAAACGAAACGAATCGATGAAACGCAAGTGTATAGAAGTTCCAGCAACATACTTAGTGAAGGACATATATCGATCTCCGTTCACCGGAAGAATTCTCAAGTTCCCACCAAAAGATGTTGCACAAGTCCGAATGATGAAATGACTCTCATAACCAGAGAGATTATGAAATACAATCGGAATAGTATGAGAATCTTGGAATTGGAAATTACATCTGGAATGCGCAGCTCCACGATATTTTCCTGTTAAGTGACTATGACCACGCACTTTATCGTCCATACTCAATGGTTTTTTACAGAGATAACAAATGACTGCTGACTGAAACGCTTCCATTTGCTGATCTGTTAATATTCCCATTTTCATATTTTTCGCCAAATGCTTTTCAACTTCAAATGCTAACGATTTCATTTGTGTTGTGAACCAAATAATACAACTAGGTCCTCGCAAATATTCGTATTTTGAGAGTGAATCATCATAAGCGCATTTCAAATAAAATGCAATGCTATGAGGAACATGAAGATCTTCATTAGTTGGGTCAATCATGCACTCCAAGTCCGCATAAACAACGAATGGAACGAGGTTAGAATATTGAACATTTTTGAAATGTAGGATTTTGTCCTCCTCTTGGGATAATACCATTCTTACTCTGTTTAAATTCATACAATCTTCTTTATGACGCTCGAATGAGTGTTTATATCGAAAGTCGCAAAGACACCGATCGCATAACCATGTAAAACTTGGATAGTTGCACCCCCACCAACCTCGATAAATCACGAATCCATGCAAAATGGAATCTAGGCCTGTTTGATTCTTGAGAATTACATTCCACCATTCGTACATTGATTGTATTCTGAGTACTGCTACTTTTACTTAAGGAGACAGGAAAAACATTATGCCCACAAGCACCTCCCCTCTCCAGCCCATATACATTAATTCGTAAATCATTCATTCGCTCAAATTTCGGGATAGCTTTGATTGTCATTGAAAATTGAAGCCCATCAAATTTGAGTTTTGTGATGAAAACCAGGATATGAACTTGGCCGGTCTGCGTGAGCATCAACTGGATGCTAAGCTGTGGTGATTGCCCATAAGAAGCAAAATTGATTACTGTTCCTCACATTGACCACCGCTTTCTTTAATTGCATATCCCTAGGTAGCCTGATAAACGTCGAATCTCCTCCGTTCAAGGGCTCATATTTGTTCGTATTAATCACGAGATTGATGACCTCACTTAAAGCCCAACCAGACCCCGTTTCTTGAAAGTCTTCAAGCTTTGCCATAATATGCGTAGCAACACCTTCTTTAAACCAACCCTTCAAATCCGTCGCTGGGAGAATCACTTCATTTTTCGTGTTGAAATATTTAGTTTCTTCTTGAATTTCATCTGATCTTATGATGGAAAACTTGCATGCTAACACACAATTGACTATAACGTTGAACTTAATAGATAAAATATTTTTCAGATGTGGAAGATACAGCCTTGTACTATGCTGCAAAAATGATCTCACGTCTTTATGATTCAAATTTATTACCGCATCCGTCCTGATTGGATTCTTGGATGCAGACTTTAGCTTCTTTCATTGCACCCGTTTCGGAGCTCTTTCTTTTTTCAACGCACCTGATGCTTTCACACCGGTACCGTATTTCAAATGAAGCTTGAAGGTTTCCTCAAACCATAGCAATTCTGCGATTGTAGCTTGTACCCCACTTTTTTCACCACTATATTTAACGTTTCTTAAATACTTATTCAGTAATTTGATACTTTTTTATTGATTATGTGATATATGCGCAAGCTCTCGGTGTGCATTTCTCAATACTCGTAATAATTTTTTCCTCACGTTATCCATGTGTGAGTAGCACAATCGAGACTGATTGGTGGCTGCTCATTCAGACTATATGGACTGCGAGAAAGGAGTCATTTTTTCCGTGAACGAACCATTACTAACAAATTTATATCATTAAACTGTCACATGATGGTTTTAGATTTCCGCTCTTGATGATTCCAGATGGCTCTCGAGTCATCTGGAAATTCTCGAGCGTGCTGACATCATATTATAAACAGATGACTCATTTGCTTGAGTCATCTCGAATGCTCTAGAGTATGATAATATCATGCTATAAACAGATGACTCATCTCGAAGATTCTGGAGCATGATGATGTCATATTACAGCTATATAAGACTACTACCCTCATGGAAGTTTCAATCCAATCTCCGCTTTCATACTAAGCATCCCAAACATCTAGTAGTATCTGTGTAGTATCCCTGATACATACTATTTCTGTTACAGAGCAGAAATAAAAGTCCTAAGTAAGCAGCTGAGACTTTTGGCTCCAAAATGCATGAACATAGGAAAAACGTGTATAAGGCAATGAAATTAGTATATATATATATATATATATACAATTTTACTGTGTCATAAACTTTTCCTATGCATATTTATATGCATATTTATATGTATACGCATGTGTATATGTATGTGTATATGTATGTGTATATGTATGTGTATATGTATGTGTATATGTATGTGTATATGTATGTGTATATGTATGTGTATATGTATGTGTATATGTATGTGTATATGTATGTGTATATGTATGTGTATATGTATGTGTATATGTATGTGTATATGTATGTGTATATGTATGTGTATATGTATGTGTATATGTATGTGTATATGTATGTGTATATGTATGTGTATATGTATGTGTATATGTATGTGTATATGTATGTGTATATGTATGTGTATATGTATGTGTATATGTATGTGTATATGTATGTGTATATGTATGTGTATATGTATGTGTATATGTATGTGTATATGTATGTGTATATGTATGTGTATATGTATGTGTATATGTATGTGTATATGTATGTGTATATGTATGTGTATATGTATGTGTATATGTATGTGTATATGTATGTGTATATGTATAATATCTTCATCACTGAGTTCAATAACCTCTTTCTCAACACTGACAATCTTAACTTTTGGTAATTTCTTTTGAGGGATTTTCACTTCATAATTCTCTTCAATCTTCTTTTTAATTTCATCAGCAAGCTTTTCTTTCTGTGTAGCCGTTGAACACCCCACAATAACAGAACCATTTTTAGTCATGTTCATTTTTTCAATTCCAACACTCAATTTCTTCATTTTATCCATCGATTAGTTCAATTATTGGCTTTGCTACTAAAATGCTGCGATTAAATTGTAATTTTCAATACAATAATGAATGGATAATTAAGCCCTGGCCGCCCATCTTCAGCCCAACATTGGCCCAGATGCGGCAACCAGGGCCTCCACCAAATCCTGGCTACGAACTTCGGCCACTCTTTGGCCCAAGGCTTGACAGCCCAAACCTGTGCCAGAGCCGCCCCGTTTCCTGGGCGCTGGCGTTTCCTACCTAGGATGTGACGCCAACGGCCAGTGCATAAAACCGATAATCTTTGGCGACCCCCTCAACGGCCAACCGTTGGGACGCAACACTTGGCGTGCCAGCCCTCGGGCGACACTCGGCCAACATATGAGCACTGGCAATTCTTACCAGGGATGGAGCTAAAGTCTGCATCGTATCCCATACGCAAAAAAAGGAAAAAAATGCGCGAAAATGTGAAGAAGTCCCTGAGCGTTTACAAAAGGTGTTCAATATTCCCACCATTTGTAGGCAAATGTTTTGATTGTTGTTTACATTTGATAATTCCAGCGCGTAAACAGATGAATGGAACAATTACGTCCAGTTGCGTCATGTAAACAAATGTACCTACTCATTGAGCATTATTTCGGTTGACGGAAAAAAACAGACTTGGAAAAAAAAGATTCGGAAAGAAAAAACTTTGGGGAAAAAGACTAGATAAAAACGCGCTGTTACAACCACACCCGAGTTGGTCGGCTCATGTTGGCTGAGAACATTTTTGGCACCCTCAACATAATTTTCCAAAGTCTTTTTTTTTCCTAAAGTTTTTTTTTCCGGAGTCTTTTTTCCTGGATGTTTTTTCGTTCCGCACCTTTTTTTCCGAATCTGTTTTTTCAGTGATTCGATTATTTCATTTGAATTGGTGCTAATTCAACCTGCACTGTTTACTTTTGGACACGCTCAGGAACTTCCTCACATTTTCGCGCATTTTTTTCCCTTTTTTTTTGCGCATGGGATGCGACGCAGACTTCACCTCCACGTGGTGCATCCTGGGTTAAGCTAAAAAAGTCTGAAACTTCGATTTTGGCCACAAAACGCTTTTCATGATATTTTTTGCATAAAAAATGAGATGAAATTGAATGTGCGTAGGGTTCTGAGAACAAGTCATCGAAATGAACGATTTTCATTGGGGTGAAAAATGTGGTTGCCATTAAAAAAAAAAGCTCTTTGTGCTTGCAGCTTGCAAGCGCAAACTTAAAAGCTCGAAATAATGAGCAAATCGGATGTGCCCCTCAGAACCCTACAATTTTTGGTTGAAACATTTTTTTGTTACATGGCCCTGTGGAAAGATATTCAGGTGCAATACGTATCTTTGCGTATTACGGGGGAAAAACATCGAAAAGTCGGAAATGTTCGGGCTCCTACCCACGTATTTCGCGAAATACGAAAAAATTGGAATTTCTTGCCAGTGGTATATCCTTGACAAAAACTTCAATTCTTTGTTATCAGAAGCAATGGATTCCCACGGATATATAGCCATTCAGCAACATCGGAAGGCAGTTTCTGTCCCCGTAGTGACAGAAAATGGATTATTAGCGATTCCCGCTGAAATATACGAGGAATTAAAAACGTATTTTTAGATTTGTTTAGCTCTAGACATATTGTATGGCTTTAAACAATAAAATAATAGTAATAGTAGCGCAAAAACCTTATTGTCGGTTCTTCAATTTGTTGAATAACCATTCATCTTTTCTGTGATTTCAGTGATTACCAATGATTACGAAACGTGATTTCAATGATTGTAAATGTTTGGCAATCATTTGTAATCATTGAAATCATTCGAAATCACGCTCCGCGGCATTTGAAGTCACTGTAGAAATTATTCATTGAAATCAGTGAAATCACTTGAAATCACGAAGTCGATGATTGCATTTTGAAATGATGGTGTCACCCAATCCAAATGTGAATAGCGCCTCGGCCGTGCCCGATAAGTTAGAGACAAAAGCTAACATCAGAACACCGGTAGAATCCTTTCAAAGTTTGATAACATTTGAGGAATTTCGCGAAAAACAATTGGTGCTTTAGAGAAATATACCCAATCGGGAAGGTTTCTGTATGACTCGCATGGGCCACATTCGTATCCCATGAGCTTTATGTTAATGCTTTCATAGTGCGGTACTCACAAGATGTACTGATTGATAGTTTCTTTTTACAAAACCGAGTTTTTCAACTATTGTACCATTTACCGTACATTCTAAAAGGTTAAGGAAGTTTGTGGTTGTTGAGTCTCCACCTCAGAGTCCTGGAAAATAACCTGGTCTTGAAGAAAAACCTCGAGCCATCCACCGCTGAGTCTCCCACTCTATCCGTCGCCCCCACCCCCCAACCGTCCCAGCCCCATCCTCTCCCATCATTCCCCACGAATCCATAGTGAAATCTCTCATTTGAAAGTTTGAAAGGGAAAACTAAAAATACTTTTAAGGCAGAATGAAATTTCAACAGTGAAGGGATGAGTTAAAATAAGTTTTCCGACTTTTCCAACTGGAAAAATTTGTAATATCAGATCGATGGAAGAATGTATATGGGGCATTCCATACCAATTCGACCAGCTTTTAACTTTACCTCCTCAGATTTAGATGCCAATTTTTTATACGGTTTATCTACTTCGAAGGATTACGCCAAATTTTTTTTTTTATTTGTAAAATTTTTAATCAACAAAAATTGTAGCAAAAATACGCCAGAGTGAAAAAAATTGAAAAAAATCTGACAAATATAAAAAAAATAAAACATTTTTTGGGTGAATATTCCAGTCTGGACATTCTAAAAAATAGCCCTAAAAAGACACTTTCAAATTTTCAATCGTCACACAGCCGCCACCATTGAAAATAAAAAAAAAGTTGAGAACAAAAAAAATTTCTTAGAAAAAAGTATCCAATTTATGTTCTCTTACTTTTTTTTATTTCCATTATTTATGGAGTTATTTGGTTATTCATGCAAAACCAGGTAAGTTACCAGGCAGCGAAATTGTGTATACACTATGATGTGAATTAATTTTTATTGTTGAATTTCGAGATTTTGGTCGTGCTTAATACGAATCGAGAGTTACTTTCTCCAAATTGACACCGTGTATACTTGCTGATGATAATTTTTGTGTTCCAAATGACATACCGAGAGAACGGTTAAAGATAGATAGAAAAGTTGTGAATAAATATTTTTCCTCACAACTGAAATTTCAATATTTTTCCTCAAAACGTGGCGGGAGAAAAAACGGGCGAGTGAAGGAATTGATCAGAATAGAAAACGGAAAAAAGTGGAACTGAAATTGAACGAGATAGCAGGGAACGGAGGCAAACACGTGCTAAGCTCTTACGTGACAGTGTGGACGATAGTGAAAATAATCCAGAGAATGAACTATTAGCAACGACTTCGACTCATCCTCCTCCTGATTGTGATGTACATAGTGGTGATCGATTACCATATTCAGACTTTAATGAGTTTAAAACTGCACATAAGAACTTTCACCGTGATTTTATAAATAATCCATTCGGTTTTACGTGTTGTGTATGTGATAGATTATGGTTTAAAAATTACTTGAAGACTCTATCCGTTGAAAATAAAATTCGTATTCAACAAAAATTTCCAGAATTCAGAAGTAATAATGAGCTGGCATGCACCAGCTGTCGCCAGACTTTGAGGAGAGACAAAATTCCAACATTGTCGAAATTGAATGGCTTTGTATATCCCCCGATCCCTGCACATCTTCCGAAGTTACATTTAGTGTCCGAGAGACTCATTTCTCCTAGAATTCCATGTATGCAAATTCGCAGATTGCGTCATGTGCATGGACAATTTGGAATTTTGGGGCAGGTGATCAATGTTCCAGTGGATGACAATACAATGGTCAATCACTTGCCCAGGAACATTGACGACGATCACTGTGTTTACGTTCATATCAAGAGAAAAAAAAATCATCGATCAAGCTACTCGACAGGTTTAATAAACAAGAGAAATATTAAAATATGGCTAAGATGCTTAGTATCGAGTCCATTGTACCAACTGTACGACATCAAAGTTGATGAATCTTTCTTTAATGAGGATTGTGTCGTTCATCAGATACCTATAGATGAACTGAGTGAAGACATCCCCATGGAGGAGAGCCTGTTCGCTCAGCAACACACATTACTCTGGAATGACGATAAATATTTGAGGATTGCTCCTGGAGCAATGAATGTCCCTCACAGTCTATTATTTGATGAGCATGCAGAAGAGTTATCTTTCCCTACTATCTATCTCGGACAATTCCGGCGCTTTAGTGAAGCTCTCAATGCGACTCCATTCATGATGGCTACCAGTGAGCTAAGGAGATCTGATCGACGTGGGGTTACACCTCATCATTCACTCTATATGGCAATGAAAATTATGAGGTTTAGATTCCGTGACAGTCTATCCATTGCTTTTAAACACGTAGGTAAAGACACAAATTCAATCAGAGGAGTATATAAATCATTGTATAGAAAGCAACTTGGCTTTTCTACGTTGTATCCCTAACTCGACTTGGTATTGGGCTGAAAGAAAGAGAGACTTATTCGCAATGATCAGACAACTCGGAAAACTCATGTTATTCCTAACTATGAGTGCTAATGAAGTTGGGTGGCCCTCATTATTACAATTATTATATAAATTGGAGAATAATGGAGCAGAAATTACAGAACAAGATGTTCAGGAACTCCATTATATTGAAAAGAGCACACTCATCAATGAAGATGCTGTAACATGTGCCATCTATTTTAATAAGCTCATCAATGTTATAATGAACATACTTCAGTCCAAAAAGTCTTCTCCCTTCGGGAAATATCGTGTTGTCCATTATTTTAAAAGAATTGAATTCCAGCATCGTGGGAGCCCCCATGTACACATTCTGCTATGGCTTGAGAATGCTCCAGCGGATCCACTAGGTGCTGACCGACTAAAAGCTATTGAACTAGTTGATGCATTGATATGAGTGGCCACTTCAGAATCGTCGGGAAACATCAAACTACAGACACATAAGCACACGTTCACATGTTACAAAAAAATAGCTGCGAACGCTCATCAAAAATGCAGATTTGAAGCGCCATTCATGCCATGCAGATACACAACTATACTGACGCCAATGCAGAAAGAAGAACCAGGACTCCACACGTATAAACAACATTACAACACGATAAGAGCAAACTTAGAGAACAATGACTATGCTGATATTGATAGTTTCTATCAGGGAAATGGAATACTATCAGATGATTACTACATGAATGTGCTTCGAGCTGGCATCAATCGTCCCAGAGTATTTCTTAAACGTCAACCCATGGAAAAGTGGCATAATCCATTCAACCCATTCATTGTCAATATTTTGAAATCAAACATGGATGTGCAATTTATCACCGAAGAATACTCATGTGCTGCATACGTAGTGGAATACGTCACTAAAACGAACCGTGGAATTAGCAATCTCCAACGTAACATCACTGAAATAATGGATGAACATCCAGAGTTCGATATTGTCGAAATTACTAGGAAAATGAGCGTTGACATGCTAAATACTGTCGAAATTACCCGTCAGGAAGCGGCATGGTACCTTCTGCGTGAACCGATGTGAAAGCCTTCTTCAGTTGTTACCTATATTGCAACAATATGGCCGATCGAAAGACAAAGAATTCGAAAAACTCAGAAAGAACTCAATGAAATGGATGCTGATGATGATGCAACAAACATATGGAAAGAAAATTGGTTTGACAAGTACGAAAAGAGACCTGAAGAGCTAGAAGATGTCAATTTGGCCCAGTTTGTTGCTCATTACACACTGAATAATCAGGGGAATTGGACACGAAGGAAAGAACCTCGGATTATTCGGTACAGAAACTACGACATGGCTGATGTTTTCAATGAATACAAACGGGAAATGGAGACTTTGTATATTCCATTCCGAGACGAAGAAAATGAAATTCTTGCAGAAACTCAATTCATACAGATTTACGAGGACAACGAAATATTGATTTTGGAGCGACATAAAGAATTCTCATCGAATTTAGATATCCAGAAAACCATCGAGATATGCCGAGAGTTGTGTCGTGAAGATGAATTAAATCAAGATGATGATGCTGAAGGAGACAACGTAGGTCGCCTTTTTCCTGAAGCACATCCTTTTCAAGAATTGTATAACGCTGACCACATAATGAACGACGATCTGCGGTTAGCAACACTTAACAAACTGGGTGCTATCGCAAAGAAGAGGGATAATTTAATGTCTAATGAACAATTTTATGAACTAATGAGAATGGCCAATCAGAGGCACAAAGCACTCCTGATGCATGTGATTGCTAATCTCCTCTCATCAAACCGATCACCACTCCAAGTTTTCTTCACTGGGCCAGCAGGATGTGGGAAGACATTCCTCATTAGACTCCTCATGGAAATTTACAACCGCTTCACAGATAATGATGGTTTTTGTAATGCTTACATCGCACGTGCATCAACAGGAAAGGCTGCAATAGCAATTGAAAATATCCCTTTTCAAACTATTACCATTATCAATTGAAGTGGCTCAACAGTACAGAATGCTCTTCAAATACGTCCAAGTTATACTCATCGATGAGGTCAGTACGGTAGGAGCGGAATTGCTGTCTCAAATTGACGCACGGTTAAAACAAATAACAGGAAATTTCCAAGATAATTTTGGACGAATGGATATCATTTTCATAGGTGATTTGCGTCAGTTACCTCCAGTGCGTGCTACACCCATCTGTCAAGCAACAAAACGACGCATAGCAGCACCAACACTTTGGCGTGACTTGAAGTTCTATGCATTGGATAAAGTCATGAGACAAGCGAATGCTGATTTCTCCCCTTTATTAACTAAAATTGGAAATGGCGAAGAATTGGATCAAGAACAGATACACCTAATCGAATCTCGTTTTTATACAAGAGAGGAAGCAGATCGTCTTTGTCCACATGGAATTCGGCTATATTTGACAAATAATGCTGTAAACAAATACAATTTGACAATTCTTAATTCTGCAGAGAATAAAACAGTCTCAATAGCTACTGATGTATTCACCGGCTGCTACAATGCTGAGCAACAATCATTTGTACGACAAAAATTGCATAAAAAAACGGTAATAGGCACTGGAGGTCTGCCCTACAAGATAATACTGGTGTTAGATAAAGGGTATATAATAACAACCAATCTGGATGTCTCGGATGGTTTAGCAAACGGCGCAGTTGGTAAACTAGTTCATATCGAACTGATGAGGCAGGGGCAGTAACTCGTGTGTGGCTGGAATTTCCAGATTCACCAAAGACGGGGCAGAAGATCCGGAGAAAAGCTGCTGCGTTCATCCAAGCAAACAACATCAGCCACACGGCAGTTCCCATTGCACGAAGAACTTCTACGATATATATGAACAATAATAAAACGATTTTCGTCAAAAGAAATCATCTGCCATTGGTATCAGCGTGTGCTATTACTATCCACAAGTCTCAAGGTGGTACGTTTAATCAAATCGTCTATGAATACGAAAAGACACATTCACAACAACTCCTTTACGTAGCCTTGTCCCGTGTCACAAGTATACAGGGATTGTACATCGTTGCGAAGGATGGAAAGAACAAATTTTATCATGGACGGAAAAAAGCTCAATCAATGGACAAGCTACAATCAGAATTTAGAAGATTATCAACAAATCCATTGATAACTTTGACTGACATTCTCCGAGAGTTCATCAGCAGACCAGGCTTATCAATAACAACCCTCAATTGCCAGAGCTTAGGAGCTCATAGCGGAGATTTCAATCATCCGGTGATTCTACGGTCTAATATATTGATACTTTCAGAGACGTGGAAGGAAAACGATCAAGAAATTGATGTTCCCAATTTTAATTGTGTCGTACAGTTCAAAAGACATAATGTGAGAGCAGGGGGTGTCGCAATACTTTGCAATACTGCTCATGGAACGAACATCATGACACCCAATATGGACCTGAACTTGAAACAACTAGAATCGCTTTCAATTGGGTTGTCATCTGTTGGAGAAATGTGTGCAGCTGAATGTCGCACAGAAAGCGGACAGCGGATTATGCTTATAGCACTCTATATTTCACCAAATCAGAGGATGGCGAAAATAATAGAGTTTATTCACCTTCACTTGCTGCCGTATACTCCAGTGGGGGCTGCAGAAGTTGGAGTAGAGCTGGACAAAATACCTATGATTCTAGGTGGAGATTTTAATGTAAATTTTGCTTCAGAGGATTCCAAGCCATTAATTCAGTTCTTGCAACAGAAATTGTCATTGGAAATGAACATTTCACCAATTGAATCGACTACACGCCATGGTACCACGATCGATGCAGTTTTCTCACGTTACATCGAAAATTTGGAGTCGAGAGCCTTCATTACCTATTTTAGTTACCAAAAACCTATCATTTCGTTCATGAAGAGTCTACCAGAGAATGAAGGTGAAGCTGATTGAGATTTAATTCATCATATTCATACTAATATTATTGTATCTTGAAAAAAGTATAATTATTATGATGAATAAATTAATATTTACTATCAAGAAGTGTTTGGCACGTGATTAAAATGATTCCTCTCCCTCTAAACATAGAAAATTAAATAATCCTTGCCGATCCAATCATTCAGTTTCACTTCTATCGCGTGTCTTCATGACACACCATTTTTTTTCACCTTCGCTGTTTTTGGAAGGTGCTTTATGATTTTTTGCTTTTTCGAAAGTGTCTGAACAATGTTATGATAGGTACATTCTTCGGAACTAGAAAACCGTTTCACAATGAGTTCCCCTTCGTTGCTCGGAATGACACAATGGATTTTCTGAGTTCCTGGAATGGATCGGCATATGCTAAATCGTGGTTTCAAAAAGACTTTTGATTCCTCATGATCATCTATAGATGAATACTCCACTCTTATGTTTGGTAGATTCATTGGCTGTGAAGCCCAATCATACAGTTGCTCTGGGGTAGTTATTTGCTTATCTGACGGGAGTTGAAGACTGGTTCGAGCCGCCTGTCTTTTTACAGTGCCTCCGATGCGATCACACCCTTCTTCCGATGCCATGCGCAGTAGGGAAAAAGTGCCAAACAGCATTCCGTCCAAAATCTTTTTCGTGGTAGTGCAAATTTATGAAATTATTCACATTTTTGTACTGTTGGGGTACACCGTCCGGAAAGTAATGGATTCTGCTCGCATTTTGATTAAGCCTCTTGATGAAATTGATAACAATTTTGTTAAAATTATCAACCGCTACTGCATCCTGCGATAAGCTGTCTGAAATAATTACCAGACTTCTATGAACAATAGATTCATTATTTTTGAAGTGAATCACAACTGGATACACCGTTGCTGTATCGTTGTTCCAGTGAAAGCCAGGCGCTGCATTCTGTACTACGAAGGCGTAATTTTCCGCGAAATCACAAATTACAAGGAACTCGTCGTCTACCAATGCCTCCTTACCGACGTCAGAATAGCCGAGTGGACTAAGCGCGCAGTCTTAGCGCTGCCGCTTCGGCACCTGGTTCAAATCCCCCATATAGGGCGAGAATTTTTTCGGAATGTCTGATGAGCGGGAGGTTACTCATAGAGTAGCCGCCTGTACCGACACAGGTTTTCTGTGGTTTCCTGTGTCTTATCATGCGAATGCGGTGCAGCGTATGGACCACACGCCCATATATCCATAAGGGATCGAAGGCGTTAAAGATAAAAAAAAAAAAAAAAATGCCTCCTTCAACTCTTTAAGGTATGATGATTGTTGCGTAGAAATGAAATGATGAGGGGCCAATTGTTTCATTATTCCACAACACTCGTCTATGAACTCAGTCGAACCTTTCTGTAGAGTTTCGAGTTTGGCACGAGGAGTTAGAATCCAATTTTTACACATGATATGGTTCATATTCTCGTTTTCGATTGCTGACTTCAATGTCTCACTAAGAACGGAAGTTCCAGGGCAATTTTTACACCCGCCAAGATAACAACTCGGTGTAGAATCATGACACATCATCAACTTCAGACAATCATTATAATGCTCCAAACTATGGTCAGAATGTGTCGTCAGCCTTTTAAAATTTGCCCCTGAAAAATGAAGAGGGAAAATACTTATGATCCATGAATTTGGAAAAGAGTGAGATTGGGAATTAAGTAACACCGGAAAAAAACTTACCCAGCACCATAAGCTTGATGTTTTGATGGATAGGACACACGCAAACAGTGTGTGTGCCCGAAGTACCTGCTAGCACACAATGCGCTGGTCGCAATGATGCAAACAACGAGAATCCGATTTTTACAAAAGGGTGTTTCTCTTTGAAAAATTCATATAATTCCTTCAAATTTCAGCAAACGAGTCGCTTTTGGACATGAATTCGTTGATTTTCTGACAGGAAACATAATCCTTCATTCCGGGCATGTTAGTACGCACTCGATCATCATTATAAAACTGCTTTACAAGAATTGCAGTGCTTTCTGGAATTCCGCATCCTAGAAGCCGATATTGAGATCCATGATGAGACTTTTAAAAAAATATAATTTTCATGCAATACTATACGCACACTGTAACCATTGAAAAATATTTATGTCAAGTACAGAATCCTGTTTTCGCTCCCCTGAAGTAAGGAAATTAGAGGGTAGAAGTTAATCGATTGTAAGCGCGGAAATGCGTTTCAAAAGTAAGATAGATACTTTTTCAATGTACTTTAGAACATAAACCCGATTATTTAATGTTATTTCAATATCGGCTAGGAAATAACCCGGACTCGGACTAGCGAATGCCATATTTTATTGAATCTTTATGTTAAATCCGAGATTTTTTATTCATTGAAAGTAATAAAAATTAAGAATTTGAATGGGGTCAAGGGAAACGCACGTTAAACCTCCAGAGTGGTCGAAATGCCCATTGCCAGCAGAACGTTAAATAATGAAATTATTGGCTACCTAATTTTCCATCTGGCATGGATAATATTCCTTTTGTTTCGGAAATTTGTTTAGCCTTCTTGATCGTGTACTTTTTCGCGTCCATAATTCGGACAATCTTAGCTGTACTCCAATTTGATGGGAGTATAGTAACTATCTGGACTTTTTCAGCTCTAGTCGTGCTCTCACTGTGATATTTAGCATTTAATCGATCAATAATATCTCTCAGATCTGGATCATCGATCTCAGTCTGCTGTTGCGTCTTATCGATGAGACCGAGTAGATTTTTCAAATTGTAAGATACTCTAGCCGCTTTTTTTCTAAGCCAACTCACTAGTTGCAGCTTATTTCTTGCAATAGGCGACTGATTTAGTCTAGCTAAACCATCATTAATCGTAGGGAGCAACGTGTCAATGCTTATTTCTGATAATTCGCTGTGTTGGGTATATACTGGCGTTTCACTTATTTCAGAGACTTTATCAATAGTTATTTGAGATAATTTGCTCGTCTGGGTGAGTAGGTCAATAGTTTCAACATCTACGTGGAAAATTCATGGTATTAGAATAGTTAAGTGGATGGGAATTAGTAGTAAAGTATAATGATTTCAATTAGGTCGTTCAATTAATTAACATTAACGTCGAAAGATAATCATTCACCAGAACAATGTGCTGATACTGGAATATCGTCAATTATTTCCATGGGTAATGATTCTTGGAAAACACAATCATCTCCCATCGTGCATCCACAAGAATTTGCCGCTTCATTTGCGTGTTCAGTTGGATACGAGTTTTCTTCACTTGTACTCGCAGTTATTGGTGGTTCCATTTTTGCGCACAAAATCCGGCACTTCACACACAACCGATCGTCCTTGGTTAAATTCCATTGTTCACATAAAGCACCTGATGGGGGCTTCAATTCTTTCGTGGTTTTGTGATTTTCCAGATTAAAAGGGTTGCAGCGGTGGTCGTAATGTTTTGTCGGTCCCATGATTGAATAAATCGATAAAAATCGCTATTATGATCTAAAAAAATTGAATATCTCAAATTGTTCATCCCATGTTCTACAATTATTGAAATTATATTTCAAATGCGGTATTTGAATTCAAAACTTTATTTATGGGCACTTATGATTATTCCAGTATCACAGCAACCGAAAGGCGTTTTGTTTAAATCATTAATATAGAGCACATTCCGTGACTGGATATGTCTGTCAGTAAACAGCTATTGTTATTCTTACCGCCAATTCGTGAGCGTATAATCACTGATTGCGCTAGGTGGAGAAATTTTGAACTACCTTGCGCCAGTCAAACCATTATGGGTAAAATTTCACATGTTTAGGGAGACACGAATCCCCCCCAAAAAAGCGGGAGTACGGTTTCCTCCATTAGATGGCATTGACGTAAGTTCCGTCGGTAAAGAAGGAATTAATATATGTGACCGCCCGCATGGAAGTAGCCCTTGTGGACGGTTCAAGTTTCCCGAGATATTTACATTGAATCGGAGTGGGCCAAAATGGTCGATTTTTTTTCCAATTTTCTTCTACAACCGGTTTCCTACCTACAACTAGGCAATGCTTTGGAGTGCGCGTCCGTCGCGCGAAAGCGCTGGCGCTTCAACTGTTGTGCTTCCACGATAGCTCCCAAGATATCAATGTTACAAAAAAACATGATAACATATTAAATATGTATTTTCACATAAGGAAAAATATTTATTCACAACTTTCCTATCTATCTTTAGCCGTTCTCTCGGTATGTCATTTTGAACCCAAAAATTATTATAAACAAATATACACGGTATCACTTTGCAGAAAGTAACTGTTGATTCGTATTAAGCACGACCAAAATCTCGGATTTCAACAAGAAAAATTAAGTTTCATCATAGTGTATACATAATTTTGCTCGGCGTATCAAGTAAACTACCTTGGTTTGCATGAATAACCAAATAACTCCATAAATAATGAAAATAAAAAAAAAGTGAGAGATCATAAATTGTGTACTTTTTAAGAAATTTTTTTTGTCCGTAACTTTTTTTTTTATTTTTCATGGTTGCGGCTGTGACGATTTGAAAATTTGAAAGTGCCTTTTTAGGGCTATTTTTTCAAATGCCCAGATTGGAATATTCGCCCAAAAAAATTGTTTATTTTTTTTATAATTATCAGATATTTTCCATTTTTTTAATTCTGGCGTATTTTTGCTACAATTTTTGTTGATTAAAAATTTTACAAATAAAAAAAAATAAATAAATAAATAAATTCGAGTAGTGCTTCCAAGTAAATAAACCATATAAAAAATCGGCATCTAAATCTGAGGAGGTAAAGTTAAAAGCTGGTCGAATTGGTATGGAATGTCCCATATACGGTTTTTCAATCGGCTGAATATCAAATTTTTGAAGGTGCCATCTTTCCTTCATCAATCCTTGAAGGATCGCCACTTTTTCAATTTTTGATTAAACTAAGGAGCAGAAAAATCTGGATAAAAGTGTTGTTCTTTAGAGATACTTTAGTCTTCTGATCACGTCGGTTTGGGGTCCTACCCAGCCTTACGGACTTACCTTGTGGATATTTCGTCTACCACTTATACTGGATGTTGCTACGATTGGTCGGGATCCATGAGAAAAAATGTATAATGATAAACAGGATGAGGGTTTGATCCTCTACGGGTCTAACCAATAAGTTCCCGATCGTTCTCCCTATGTGTTATATACAAAATTTCGGTTGATGTCTCAAATGATCACCTTTTGCAACCTTTTAAAATTTTCAAAGAATATAACCGTTCTTGCGATAGAGGTAGAGGCATAGGCTAATCTAATATAGAGGAAAAGGGAGGAGATAATGGAAAAGAGGCAAAAGTGTAATAAAAACATAGAGTATATTATAATTAATAATAAAGTTTCTCATACAACTGTCGGTTTAGAGCCTTTTATGCTGACTGGCTGAATTCTCGGGGGAAAACGGGTAAGGCCTGGCTGTATTCGTACACGTCAAGGGCTGTCTCGAATAGTTAAGGGAAATAGGGACAAAAATACTCGGGGTTGTCTAAGTGGCTCGTCAGCCGACAATTAGTTATCCAAAGTTATGTAATGATCAGTACGGCTTATGAAGATTGTAATACGCGCTGGCTCACCGCTGGGGGGAAGGGTCAACAGGTGAAGGGGGAATTCTTTAGGGGAAATATCTGCCTGGCACAAACGCCGGTACTCACGGCTGGTTGGGATGCAATTCCCCCTTTTGCTGGTTGTGAGTTAATGTCCTGTGCCTCTATCTCCAATCCTGCTTCCTGGGATCGCACTCTATGGGTCCTCAGGTTCTCCTGATACGTTTTCTTCTCAATCAACTATTGTGGCACCATGATTGGTAACCATTATTACGAGAAAACCACTCGGGGCAATGCTCCTAACTGAAGTGTCTCTTCCTTCCTATTTCATCCTACGATGGGGCTCTCTTCGAGCATCCTTGGTATTCTCCGTGAGAAGAGGGGCACGCTTCGGCTCGCTTAGGGTCTAGTTGACCCAATCATTGGGTTTATCGTATGCAGAGTAGTCCTCTATTGTCCACTGTGTGTTTGTGTGTGCCCGCACGTACTGGCCGCTCGAAGGGGTGACAGGGGAAAAAGGGGCATAAGGGGGATATCCATGGCATAGTTGGGAGGCCAGCGATGGCAGTTCAATAGTTACCTTATAATATTTAGGGGGCCTTGACCTCGTGACAATGTCCCGGGCGTAGTGAATACACAGGGCTTTCACAGGCCTCGGTTGAACGACATTATGACACAAAAAAAATCTTCAAAATAAAACTTGACTTACCAGGATGCAGGAACATGTGAAATACAAGCCTGGAACCTGGTTTACCTTAAAGCCATTTACGTTCAATGTAAACAGGAATAGTGTTGAAAAATAATGAAGTGAATGAACTAAGAAAATTAAACTCAAAAAACCTTATGCCAACCGGTACTCGTGAGGGGCGCTTCTGCGAGGCCTTCCCAGGGTACCTCCTTCTACTCTTTTCCAAACAGTCGTCTCGGACAATAATCTCGATTGTTTTAGCAAAATTTAATTCAAAATAAATTCAGACAATGTAGCTTGAACTCTTCTCCTTCCTTCCTTTGGTCGTTGGCAGCCTTGAAGGAATGGGAAATAATAAACTGTGGATTTTTAGTCTAGGATGCGGGGGATAACAGGTTAGGGAAATGTTAGGGAGTCGAAATGTTAAGCCAGTAATCGACTTCCCTCCGTATATTGGGAAGAATTTCTTCTGGCGAAAAATGGTTTGGGGTGTCTCTGTTTGGTGGCTTTGTGATCTGAGGGGCGGGGGATTCTCTGAGGTGAGGTGAGGTGGGGGAAATCTTTTTGTATCAGGGAAATCTGAGGAAGTCGAAATGTTAAGCAAGTGGTCGACATTCCTCCATATGTTGGGGTAATCCTTAAAATCTAACACGGTACGGCAAATCTCACGAAGTCGAAATGTCAAGCCACTGATCGAATTTCGTTAGTTTTGATAAGGGAAAGTACTAAAACTACCGCGGTTGGGGGACAAATCACGTACTCGACATGTTAAGGCAGTCATCGACTTTTGTGAATTCTCCGTATCCTGAAACCCGCTGGGGGGGGGGGGGGGGGGGGGGGGGGGTAACGATGGGGGTTCTCAATGGGGCATTAACCTAATCTCTAAATCTAACCTATCTTAACCTATTACCATTATCATCTTACCCTTCTCTATGAAACCCTAACTAGCTAACTCAATAGGGCATCAACGTAATCTCTCAATCTGGTATTTTCGTCTCTATTACCATCGTAGCATTCTCTATGGGGCACTAATATAGCCTCTCAATTCACTATCCTAACATTTGTTACTATTTTAAAATTTGGAATGGTTCCGCTGGGCAATTTTTCCGAGATGATATCTCCTCTTCTGAGATTATCTCATTGGGGTGGGGTCCCTGTATTCTAATTTTTCTTATTTCTTCTGCGAGGATATCTCTACTGTTTTCCTTGGGTGATGGGGGGCGGGGAATATGTCAGGACTGTAGGCATGGGTTAGAATCACTTGTAAGCTACATCGGGGCTTTCATTTTAACTATCCGTAGGTATCATTCACTTGGGACAGCTCTATCTGTTTGGGGTTTCCTATATCATACTTTTCATTTTCCACTACGCTAATATTCAAAGTTTTTCACAAATACTTCTAATTCCGCGGTTAATTTACTTGGGCCGATATTTTTTTTCGCGTTTACCGAGCTCGGTTAAGGCTACATTTCGTTGGGTTAGTCTAATCGTTAATATCCAAAAAAAAAAATTCTTAATCTCATCAATTTCCTGGGGGGGGGGGGGGTCGTTCCTTCGTCCGTAGGGTCTATTCTTCCGGAACTCCTACGGTCCCGGGCGTATGGCCTGCGTGGGGGTTTCAGTTTTCTCTTCGGGGAGTATGTCTTCTATGTTGGCGCGTGCGCGGCTGTCTCTGATCGAAGTATGAGAGCGCAAGAGAGTGACTCGTTAAATAGCAGGAGCGCAATGAAAATGGGTTACGTATGCCCCAAAATTTCCCGTGGGTCGTTCTCGAAACCCTTCTCCGATGTTAAACTTATCCGATTTCCGCGATTCGACGTTTTTAGGGGGTAGGGGGTTGTCGGGGGGTGGTTGGCACAAACAAGAACCTTGTTGAGAAATCATTTGGGATAATTGGGAGGCCAGCGGTGGCAGTTTAATAGTTACCTTATAATATTTAGGGCGCAATTTTAGGGGGGCCTTGACCTCATCACAAGTGATACAACATCAACTGTGCATTGTTATGTGTGAAACGACTTTCATTGCATAGTTTGTTTGTATCTCTAATCGCTTTCAGGATCGAGCGATATAAACAATCCATTTTGTTAATAACAATTAACTATGCGAATGTGTATTTTTACGTGTGGACCGACTTTCATTTGAAACATTGTTGCGTATCTTTAACCGTTCTTGCGACATAGCGATGTAAACAATTAGTTAATAACAATAAACTCTGAGTGGCAGCCAAAAAAGTTATACAACATTAAATTTGTATTATTGTGTGTGGAAGAAATTTGATTGAATAATTTTTTTTTCTCCCCGACCCGAAAGTACGCTCTCCACCGTGGTCTGAAACGCCAGAAACAACGGTTTTTCTGGAGTTTCTCGACGGAGAATCGTTGTGATTGGCCACAAAACTTTTGTGGCTCGCGTTTGCAGGCGAGAGTTGCTAACGAAAGAGTAAACTTCGGACGTCCACCCGAAGCTCCCCGACTCTTGCTTACGCATGCGCATGATATATTTCAGTGCTCAAATCGCGACCGAATGTGTCAAATTCCGAAGTCACTTTTTCTCTGTATAATATATACGGATAAAAGGTTCATGTCGCCAGTGCTCCTGTGGAACAAAATTTCTTGGAATTATGCATTAATTTCTTTAGTGGATAAAATAATATTGGATAAAACGAGTTGATTTTGAAAAAGTAGAGTAAATTAAACCTGTTCCCCGCCGGCGAATGAAGAGACTAACCTAACCTGAAAAATGAGCGATTCTTCATCGCGATGTTTAGAAATTTCGACGAAGAGGTCCAAGTTGGAAGGAAAATATGCTTATAAAAAGTGATTTCGGCATTCTAATTTCTTTTTCGACGTTTTTATGTTTTTTCATGCATTTTTACTTTTTGCCCGCCCCGACCAGCAAAAACCTCGGCTTCGCCTCGGTTTTGCAAAAGTCGGGCGGGCATGTAGTTCGCAAGGTGACCGACGAGAGGCGTGCGCGGGCAGGCCATAAAAGTATTCATCGTCGGATTGATCGTCAACATTTCAAAATTGATACATTGATTGTCGAACTTATTTTCGGGTGGGGAGAAAGAAAAATAGCATACGACACACGGCCAGAAAGGTTGATTTCTTGCCGTACGTGATATGAGGCCTCGGTTTCGCCTCGGCCTTCATATCACGCACGCCAGGAAATAAAACTTTCTGGCCTTGCGTCGTAATATATTATTTATGAATCACGGGGAGGGTCTATATGACATATAGACCCCGGCCGATAGGACAAGCTCTGAGGTCTATATGTGATAATCCCGTACTTGAGGGGTTAACCGTTCTCGCGATGCAGCGATATAAACAATTCAATTTCTAATACCTACAAAACCGCTGGATCGATTATGTTCAAAATCTAATCAGGTCTAAGTTAAGCGGAAACCTATCGAATGAGTATAAGAAAACCTAAATCGGATATTTCGTCTAAGAGGAATATTTCGAAGAAGTTTTGCTCACATACGCTGTGCGCAAACACATACACACACACAGGCAAACATCTCTCCCAAAATGGTCGGAAACGTTTCTAAGGATCATGAAACGTGGAGATCAGGTGAAATTCCCAATTTCGATTTTTGGACCTATTACAATAACTTCCCTCAAGATCGGGAAGTTAAAAATATTCTCCGCAGGCCGGCCTGAACCCAGGACCTATCCTTTCCGACTATTCCAGAACACTACGATGGGACTGCCCCACAGATCGTCTCTCAATTGTTCCAAAAGCTCATTCAAGTAATCGCACTTTTTCAAGCCGGAGATTTATCGCCAGTGTCGAAGAAGACACCATCTGTAATTTCCATCGCCTCCAACAGTGCTCTTCCCCTGTGGTTCGTTTGTCTTCCGGCAAGTGACCAGATGACGGCCTTGTTACTTCCAGTATCACCTCAGTAGATACTAAAGCTCAGACAGTTCATAGCTAAATGTTCGTAACCCCAGTACTGTCTTACCACCATCACCATTCGGGCATTTACCATGCTTACTCCAATTCTGTTGCTCAGGCCCCAAATGCTTTGAACTCCAGTCAAAGGGAGATGATAGTGCAAATATGCATTCCGTTACGGGCTTTGTGCAACCAATTGATGACCTTTAAAGTGAAGACACTTCCTTTGTCATCTCCCTTCTTTTTACGTCGTCCTTAAGGGCACTGGACTTTCTCCAACTCACGGCTTTCCTCTTTTCTGGCTTTGGCAAGATAGAGAGAGAACTGTGGCTTGTGGCAGTTTTGACAAGCGGTTCTCTGGTTCTTATACGGCCTGAAAGTTGTCCAAACAGTTCGCCGTGTCAGACCGGCGATGCCTGACTACTCGATCTGTTCCCAGTACTGTTTCCATTTTCTTTGCATCGGTGAAACAAAACTTCTGGTTGTCAGGGTACTTCGCTATGGCCACTTGTTCCGTCCACCATTTTTCTTCGATTAGTCTTCCAGTCATCATGAGCAAAACTAGAAAGATCATTACATTCCTGGATATGCGAAATGGTTGATCCCCTACTACTACCTACCTCTACTGGGCTTCTTTTCGCTGACCTGACGAAACGGAACGCTCTCCCCCTGACGATTTGGGATCCACGATATTGCGTGGATGTCTATTTTCTGTTAAAAATCGGTAAAAAATAACCTTTTAGTACACACTAAACGTTTGAAAAAGAACTATTGGAGTAATTTATAGCCATTAGTTACTCATTTATCATCCATTACAAGGATTCCTTTATCCCACAGTGAATGGTAGCGTGGATGTTGTGTGGAAGTTCAATCGCCAGGGCCTCATGACTGCCGCTTTCTGCGCCAGAAAGAGTCTTCCCGATCACCCAATTCAAGAACAATGAGTTTATGCGTTAGTTCTCAAAACAGAGATAAGGGAGATAGGTAATACCATAAAAATACAAATTTTCGCCTCTCTTGGGTTCCCGGGCCCCAGTCTGCAGTTAGGAAAGCAAATAGAAAAGCCGTAGAAATACGAATTTTCCCCTTTCATGGGATTTCGAGGCGCTAATTTCGGCCAAAATCAGCTTTGGCAACAATTTTCATCAACTAAAGGGGGGAGGAAAATGGAAAACCGTGAAAACACAAACTTTCCGCTGGCTTGGATTTTCAAAGCCGCAATTTTGGAGACATCTCGCTTTTTGCAAAGTTCTCTCAAACGGAGGTGGGGAAAGTATGGAAAACTATGAAAATACGAAGTTTCGTTTCTTGGGATTCCAGGGCGTCCATGTTAAATAAAATGAGCTGTTGCGAGAGATCTCACCAAATAGAGGTGGAGGAACTATGAAAAACCGTCAAAATGCCAATTTTCCGTTTTCTGGACATTCTAGGGCGCCAATATTAAGAAAAACTAGTGGGGTCCAAATGTGTGTGCCCCATACAGGGCACAAACAAAACTTCCCGATTTGGCATTTCAGAACAGCATAAGCACGCAATCATTGTGATGACCAAACTCAACAGTGATATCAATAATTGAAATTGCGAATAATAATTACTGCACACGATCACTTTAATTTGATTTTTAAGCCCATAAAACTATTCAACTGAAATTCGTCCGCCTGGTTACCCCGCATTTACCTGTGTACTTACTTAGTTATCCCGCTTTTCGACATTTTTCCAGCAATCGTCGACATATTCACTCGCCAACCATATTCTAATTGAACTCGCGATATGTTCTAACCTATATTGAAAAAAGTTATATTGAATGTGCATTTTTGTATAAGGAACAATGCGGGTGATATGCATTGTGCCCATCTTTCAAATTGCTCAGACGACCATACCTCCTTAATTATGCAAATTATGGAAACAAATCAGTGCACGTAAAAGATGTATTTTCATATAAGGAATAATTCTCTTTTGAGCAGTTTCCCGATAACTTCAATATTTTCCCCGGTGAAACAGTATAAACAATCACAATTGTTAATAACGTTGCATGTACTGCACGAATCCCACCCAAAGTGTAATCCGCTCGATTTTGCATGGAAACGCTTCGATTGGTACCGTCATGACTGCGCTGAGTTCATTCGTTCACTCATTACATACATAATTGTTGAGATGGTCATACGTCCTTAATGATGCAAAATATCGAAAAAAGTCACTTTAGATAAAACTAGCGCCGCCGCGACCGCCAGCGGCCGCGCCGTTGAATCAATTTCTTATTCAATTTTAAACTGCAATATGTTTCCAGTTGTTTCCCATAGAGTGTATATTCACTTGAACTGTATGTTTAGGATGTTTTCTATAAACACAATTTGTATAAAAATTCAGATAAATCCATTACAAGATAACAATCAATGCTATCACCATTAACATAACCACGGATGCAGTAGTACACATTTTAGGGTGGTGACCTACTCGAATTCATTCCTCCTTAGAACCCCCACATTCGGGTGCGGTAGAACACATTTTAGGGCGGTGTGTGTTGTGTTATTTTTCTATTGTGTTATTTAGTCCTGCCACCATACCCTATAAACTTTATTAACGTTTATAAGTCATTTTTTATAATTTATTTTTAATTGGTTTATGTATGGTGTTTTTTTTGTATGGCGTTGTTTTTGTATGGTGTTATTGTTGTATGGTGTTATTTTTGTTTTTATTATTTTTGCTTGTGTTTTTTTCAATGTTTTTTTTGTTTGTGATATCTTTTCTCAGTGTTTTTTAGACGTGACACGCGTCAAAATACACATTTGATGCCTTTGTTTGCTAACACGCATAATGAATTGTTATTGACAAAATGGATTGTTCCCTAGCGGAGGAATTGGAGAGTTCAACTCTCTAATATTTCCAGAATTTAAGAGTTGGGTAAGAGTTGACTAAGAGTTCGCGTTTTCTCTCAGCTTTTGATACTTTTACCAGATGAGAGTAAGAGTTAAGAGTTGAGAGTTGAGAGTTGGATTTTCGGGTAACGGCCAACTATTGCCCAACTCTTTACCGATTAAGAGTTAAGAGTTAGACTTTTGGGTTATAACCAACTCTTTGGCACCTCTTAGGCGATTAAGAACTAAGAGTTGTAATTTGAAATTTCAACCAACTCTTTCTCAACTCTTAAGCGAGCAAGAGTTCAGGGTTGAACTTTGGGGTTATGACCAACTCTTTCGCAACTCTTAAGCGGTTAAGAGCTAAGAGTTGTAATTTGAAACTTCAACCAACTCTTAAGCGAGTAAGAGTTCAGAGTTGAACTTTGGGGTTAAGCGAGTAAGAGTTCAGAGTTGAACTTTGGGGTTATGATCAACTCTTTGGCAACCCTTAGGAGCTTAACAGCTAAGAGTTGTAATTAGAAATTTTGACCGACTCTTTTTCAACACTTGAGCGACTAAGAGTTCAGAGTTGAGCTTCGGGGTTATGATCAACTCTTTGGCGACTCTTAAGCGGGTAAGGGTGCAGAATTGAACTTTGGGGTTCTGTCAGACTCTTTGGCAACTCTCAAGCGCGTATGAGTTCAGAGCTGAACTTAGGAGTTATGACCAACTTATTTGGAACCTTTAAGCGGGCAGAGTCAAGAGTCAAGAGTTACGGACAGTGGCAACCTATTTCCCAATTTCTGACCAGCTGAGCGTTAAGAGTCGGATCTTCAGGTGAATAATTTTGCAACTGTTATACCTTAGGTGGGATGACAAATTTCTCATTTATGCTAATTTTAAAATGACAAGGAATTCGGTTAATGAATTAATAAAAACAAACAAGGTTTGGGAAAAAGCCGTGCGGCAGGAAAAAACCCAAGTTTATTTTAAATCGAATCAAAATGGCTGAAAGTAACGTTGATGCTTATAATGTAAAGACGTGACTGTGGCCAAAACACTTTCTCACTCACACACTGTTTGTTCGCAAAATCGGGGCACTAATTTACACGCGGTACACGTTATTGTTTGTGTTTAGATTGTTTTGCTTCAATTCAACCGTTCGTTGAATTGATCGGCAGATGAGGTTAACCTCGATTGATACTCATGGGTTTCGAGGTCGTTAAGTGGCATGGAAGCTGGTAGTTGAGCCTTTCAAAGACAATGGCTCGAATGGGTCACTATTTATGGAAATAGGATTGTCCATTCGCTTATTAGGGGTTTAATTCACAGTTCGGGATGGTCAGGGTACACGAATTTGCACGATAAACACTTTCACACGGTATTTAAAACACTCGCTGAAAAACAAAGGAAAAGCACGTTGTTCGCGACTTGCCGGTTGAAGGGATAATAATGGCCGATCCGTTCGATCTGCCCTCAACCGCGATCCCGCTCAAACCTCACACTAGCGTTCATGCGCCGGTGCGTGTTCAATCCACAATGGGCGACCATTATCAACGGAACATCAGGCGATGGCCAACTATTTTCCAACTCGTCACAAGATAAGAGTTTGGAGTTGGGCGTCGGGATTATGACCAACTATGTCCCAACTCTCAATTTGGTTAGGTTTCAAAGTTAGATTTTTGACCAACGACCGACTACTTCCCAACCTCTCAGCGGATACGAGTTGTGTTTTCGTCATATGAGCAGATCTTCTCCCACCTTCAACTCAGTAAGAGTCGAGAATTGCATTTCTAGGCCAACAAAGCAACGCTTCGTTGCTAAGAGTTGAAAATTCAGGATTCAAACATGGCAGTTTCTATTTCATTTTCGCGGAGACAATGATCCACAACGAAGACGGAAATGAATTTCCGGTTTGGTCAAACGCATATTACCCCTTTTCTGGGGGTCCTGAGGGGGAGGGGGGTAAAAATCCATAATTTCAAACCAAATTGATGCATTGTGCTACATTGATGCATTCTCGCATTAATAGATTGATGCATCGCCATAAAGAGAACAAATTGTATTGGTCATATAAAAACAAATAAACACGTTGCATTGAGAATTCACCAAGTAATAATCATTTTTTTAAAAGTTCAAAGTACTCTTTTTGGAGCACCTCCCCTGTAGCCTCGATGTACACTCTACAATTGACGCCTCTACGAAAAAGTTTCTTGGACTCTCCAAATTTCTCATATTTTTCTCACCAGCGACATGGGGACAGTTCTCACCGAAGGTGTCTGAATTGGGAGCCTGCTGAAGCCAAGCAATGACTCCCCTTAATTAATATGACTGGTGCATATGAGAGGGAGGAGGCAAAAGAACAATGTAAAATTGATTAAAAGTATATTTTTAGTAATATAGGCTTCAGCAACCGACAGTGAGCCTAGTTCCGCCAGGCGTTGGTTTAGAGTTGGATGAGCGTTGGAGTGCGGTAGAAGCAGGTAGAAATGGTGGATGATGGGCATCATGGTTTACATTTTTTGCAGTGCATAGCAAGAGCTTCAGCGGTGAATATGGACGCGTATGAGATTTTATGTTGGATAGTTATGTACTCCGAGGGGATGTAAACTGCGTAGCTCACGTAGGAGCCTATTTGCATTTTTGATCCGTCTGTGTATGTTTGTGTATATTGACAATGGATATTGGCAAGGAGTAGGAAGTAACTGTGCATGAATTTGTGTTTCATGCATGGGTTTGTGTCGTAAGAGTTTTGTAAATGATACAAATAGGGGGAAATCTGTGGTCATGTTATGGAGATTTTTTTTTTACGATCTAATATTGATTTTAGTGTATATAACTTTTTTAAGAGAGGATATTCGGAGAGAAAAGGTTCTCATCTATTTGAAAGTTGTGAGATACGACATTCAAGGGTTGCTTCTGCTCCTTCAACTAAGGTCGGATATTGTTAAGGGTGGAGTCTCGTTCTACGCTTGGGACTCAGCCATTTTTCAGCACTTCATTTCGGTTGAACCCCTTGCTTCCCCCACTCCTGCACTTCACGTGACCCTGCGCTTCAGGGTGCGCAGTGAGGAAAAAATTCAAATTCCTTGTCCTAGGTGTATTTGAAGATTCTCTAATTTCATGTGGAAATGGGCTAGAATGGTTTGAAACGTAAAAATACGAAGTTTGAGCACAGTGTCAGTCTGTAGTTGGGTCACCTTGGGTAATTTTATAAAAAAAATTAGTTTATAAAATCTGAAATTTCCTCCACCAATTGACATCAGGCATAGCTTATCCAGTTTTCAATTTTAGCTGGATCGAATTACAAGTTTTCGAGAAATTTCTAGTTCTTTTTTTAGTTTTTAAAATATCGCATTTAATATTAGCTGGACTTTTTTTTCAAAATCTTCCTCGTAACGTGATCTATCAGCTGGAGTAATAGTCATTTTCGTAAAAGCCAAACGTATAAACCCTATTAGAAGTTGATGAAGAGTTGGTCATAACCCCAAAGATCACCTCTGAACTTCTACCCGCTTAAGAGATGCCAAAGAGTTGGTCATAACCCCGAAGTTCAACTCTGAACTCTTACTTGCTTGAGAGTTGAGAAAGAGTTGGTTATAATTTCAAATTACAACTCTTAGCTCTTGACCGCCTAAGAGTTGCCAAAGAGTTGGTCATAACCCCAAAGTTCACCTCTGAACTCTTACTCGCTTAAGAGTTGAAAAAGGGTTGGTTAAAATTTCAAATTACAACTCTCAGCTCTTAACCGCCTAAGAGTTGCCAAAGAGTTGGTCGTAACCCCAAAGTTCAACTCTGAACTCTTACTCGCTCAAGAGTTGAGAAAGAGTTGGTTGAAATTTCAAATTACAAGCTTTAGCTCTCGACCGCCTAAGAGTTGCCAAAGAGTTGGTCATAACCCCAAAGTTCAACTCTTAACTCTGATCCGCCCATGAGTAAGCCATAAAGCCAAAGTCCAACTATTAACTGGTTAAGAGTTGAGAAAGAGCTGCTCATGACCTCAAAGCCCAACTCTGAACTCTTACCCGCTTAAGAGTTGCCAAAGAGTCGGCCATAACCCCAAAAGTTCAACTCTCAACTCTTACTCGCTTAAGAGTTGCCATAGAATTGGTCATATCCCCAAAGTTCAACTGTGAAGTCTTACTTGCTTGAGAGTTGAGAGAGAGTTGGTTATAATTTCAAATTACAACTCTTAGCTCTTGACCACCTAAGAGTTGCCGAAGAGTTGCTCATAACCCCAAAGTTCAACTCTGAACTCTTACTCGCTTAAGAGTTGAGACAGAGTTGGTTAAAATTTCAAATTACAACTCTTAGCTCTTGACCGCCTAAGAGTTGCCAACGAGTTGGTCATAACCGCAAAGTTCAACTCTTAACTCTGATCCGCCCAAGAGTAGGCCATAAAGTCAACGTCCAACTCTTAACTCTTGACTGGTTAAGAGTTGAAAAAGAGCTGGTCATAACAGCGAAGCCCAACTCTTAACTCTGCCCCGCTTAAGAGTTGTCAGAGTGTTGGTCAGAACCCCAAAAGTTCGACTCTGAACCCTTACTCGCTTAAGAGTTGCCAAAGTATTGGTCATCACCTCAAGGCTTAACTCTGAACTCTTACCCGCCTAAGAGTTGCCAAAGAGTTGGTCATAACCCCCAAGTTTAACTCTGAACTCTTACCCAGTAAAGAGTTGAGGAAAAGTTGTAACAATGTGGTAAAAAAGTTACGTATAACCCAAAAAATTATTTTTTAACTTTTTCCAATCGAATTTTTCCAATTGGAATAAATCGTTATTAACCAGAAAATTTATTTCTCAACTTTTACCAATTTTAAAATTGGGGTAGAGCCCCAACTCTTAATGAACTCTTAGCGAACTCTTAAATTTTGGAAAGATCCAAGTCTTACTCAACTTTCGCCAACTCTCCATTCGTCCGCTAGGGTTTATTTTGCTGCGTCGTACAGCAAACGGTTGAATATATGCAACGGATTAGTCAATGAAAGTTGTTCCACCCATAAAAATGCATATTTGATGTTGTATAACTTTTTGTGCTACCACCGATAGTTAATTGTTATTAACAAATTCAATTGTTTAGATCGCTCTATCGCAATAAGGACCTTCGAAATACGAAACAAAGGGTCAAATGCAACACGTAAATTTATTGTGTATCGTTTATTTATTGTGTATTTGCAAAAAATATCTAATTTTACTGCAGAACCTGCGTACATGTATTTTTCTTCAAATTTGAATGATTTTTTCATGGAAAATGAAAAAATTCTGAAACTCATTTCATTGTTTCTCTTTCAAATTCTTTGTTTATTTGAATTTTCCATTGTCTGATCGTAAACAATATGAACAATCTCGAATTTTTAATTTTGACAGTTTTTTCTTAGGGAATTTAGAAGTTGATTGGAAACTTGTAAATTGAAAAAACTACATTTTAATTATTTATTTAATTTCAAAAAGACAATTATTCATTTACTTCTTAAAACAATCTCTGTTTTATAGTTTATTTGATTTTTGTTCCCAATTACAAATTTCTATTCGTTTCATTGAAACAACAACAAAAATTCAATTTTTTTTTTACGTTTTTAACTTCCCGATCTAGGGAAGTTATTGTAATGACCCCGAAAATGAAAAGTGCCAGATCGATGAAATTTTCACGTTTCTCGACGTTTCACATCATCCCGACACAATTTTAGACAAGTGGTCGTATGTGTGTGTATGTGTGGAGAAAAAACTTTGTTTAACGTCTCCGGCGGAACCACCGGAGGGATTTCCTTTTTTTCTTTTTATTGACGCGTTTCAGTGGTGTCCAGGTCTGAAAGGAGGGATTTTTTCCAAAAACCGATTCCTTCAATTGTTATTAACAAATTCAATTGTTTAGATCGCTCTATCGCCAGTACGGTTGGAGATACGAAAGAAAGTGTTTAATAAAAGTCGCTCCACACGTAAAAATACACATTTTTGGTTTTATGACTTTTTTTTGTAACAGTCATAGTTAATTATTATTAACAAAAAGGATTATTTATATCGCTGCATCATGAAAACCGTTAAAGATACAAAACAAATTAGTCAATAAAAGTTGTTCCACATACAAAAATACATATTTCATGTTGCATAACTTTTTTTACTAACACCGATAGTTAATAGTTATGAACAAATTCAAGTGTTTCGATCGCTCTATCGCAAGAACGGTTCGAGATACGAAACAAAGGGTGTTATGCAAGTCGTTCCACACGTAAAAATACGCACTTGATGTTCCATGACTTTTTTTACCAATACCCATAGTTAATTGTTAGTAACAAATTGTATTGCTTATTTAACTACTTCATATCAAGAATTATAATTTTTTTTAATATTTAGATATTTTTAAAACTTTATAAAGACCATAATTTGAGACATGGACGGAAATTGTGGATATAACATATACGGCGGAACGATCGGGAAGTTATTGGTTCGACCCGTAGAGGGTCATACCCACATTCCGTTTATTTTTATTGTTTTTGTTGTTTTCCATTTTTTCACTAAAATGAACTTTGATAAAGTTCAAGGGCTTGTTAAAAAGGGGTGTACGTGTGATCCTCGACGAGTTGTATCAGAAACTTTTCGATATGTTAGTCTGTGTGTGTGTGTTGAAAATTTTCGACAAATTAAACGCTGGCACATTGATCATTAAAAACCGTAATTCTATTGTTTCATTTTTTAATTGTTTTCTCTAATTTTTCGTGAAATGCGGGAGGTGCCCGATAATAATAGTGATATTCCGCTCGCTAATTCAAAATTTGTACCTCTTCCTCAAGTTCAGATTAAGGAAATTCAATTTCCCGTCGAACACCCCCCCCCCCCCCCCCCTTCCCCGCTTAATCGTTGCATGAAAAGAATAGAACCGGCGAGGAATGTCGCCGCACTATCAGATACCAAATGGGAATTTTCATATTTCGTCTGCTATTAAAAAAATCGTATCTCCTTCAAATGAAGATTAAGGAATGAAGCAAAGGATGTTCGGTAAGATATTCAATATCTCATTGAACGTCGTTTGCTTCAATCATTAATCTTAATTGAAAGAAGAGATATGAATTTTTAATTGGCGAGTGGAATATCAAGAGTACCATTTGGATGGCCACAGTCGATTTCGCTCACCAAGTGTGCTGTGGATGTCGGTAACTCGGTTGTAGCACTCTCGCATCATTTCGGGTTTCATTCACAACGCCTGCTTTATCGACTGTCGAGTTCATGTTGTCACTCTCATGAAAATGCACATGAGAATGCTGGCTTTCACCTTCCGCCATCCCAGTTTTCAGTTCATGGTTTTTCTTTAATAGGAATTCTCTTTCTTCGTAGTTAAAAGTTTGTTCTATTCCATGTTAGATTTACTGCCTCTCTTCCCTTTTCCTTTTTTTTTTTTAATAATTACTAATGCCATTTCTCGGCGTTAATGTAGTACCTTGTTCTCATTTCAGAAATTACTAATGCCATCTCTCGGCGTTGATGCCGTAGCTTGTTCTCTTTAGAGATATTTCGAGTTCAACTTTTCTCAATTCGAGATTTTTCTTTCGTGTCTTTTATACCATAGGATACGTGCTTTCACATGGGGAACAACTTTTCTTTTATAAATTTTACGCTATCTCTAATAGTTTATGCAATAGAACATTATGAACAATTGAAATTGTTAATAACAATATATATACTGCACTAATTTCATCCAAAATCTAATCAGTTCTAAGTTACAGAGAACGCTTCGAGCGCGACCTTGAAATCTTCCATAATTTCATTTGTTCATGAGAAATCGTTGCGCAAAATTTTGTACACATACATACACACACACACAGACGGCAACTCAGAATTCGACGGGGATTATTTTGGTATACTTAAAACCCTCGTTAGATAATGAAATAACAAATTTGGTTTTTGGGGGCATTTCAGTAACTTCCGCTTTCTTGGGTTTCCATTGGTATATTATCAACATGATCTTTATCAAATATTCCACATCTTCGGATCTATCTGAGTTATTCTCCAAAGGTTGTGATAAAGCGCAGATGTGTTTGTCGTAGTTCACTATTTTGTTATTTAATTGATTTCAATTTTGGAAATTTTTCCCATTTTTCGGCACTTTGGAAATTCTGATATTGACAGCTTCATTGACATCGATATCACCTACGAAATGTTTAGAATTGAAACAATTTGATTGATTTTTTGAAAGCAACTTTCAGAATTTACAAAATTTTCCTAAGTTATCAACTTTTGCGAACCTTGCTTAGCACATTTCAAAAATTTGAGCACAAATGTTTTAAATTGCATATTCCCCACATAAACTTAATCCTACATACGCTGATCTGCTCATCAAGCCCTCGACATCCGAAGCGTAGTTGAATTGTAACAAAATTGGTAAAAGATAGAAGATTGCATAAGTGACTCGCAGAAATTTTAATTCATTCTTAAATCAAAACTATTCTCTGTTCATTTTTCATTTGTGTTTGGCACTTTACAATTCCCCTTGCAATTCGGGTTTCGTGACTGGACAAGGACAGCGCCGCCCCCCCCCCCCCGGCCTTAGCTCTTGTGGACTTCCTCCCGTGACTCCGCTCGTTACCCCTAGTTTTCCCGGTTCTGAGTGGCATGTGAAACTATTTATTATCGAGTTACTGCTAGGTTCCTCAGATTTGGAAGTATTTATCGACAACTCAGGCCGGCCAAAACAGACTTAACTTGATAAGCCACTTCGCTACTAACATACTGTCTGTATTCATTGATAAGGGGTGGAATTGTCCTTTTTAGAACCCTAAAGGCGGTATGAAGATCTGATATTAATGATACCCTAGTTTTGATTGGAGAAACGCGGGATTTTCGAAAATTATGTGGAATTCAAAAATAAAGGAAATTAACCCAAACGATAGAAGCGTTATCGAATTCTTTTGATGACGCACTCATTCGATTTGTACAACCATTAATGATTTGATTTTACTTAAAACTACAACTTTGTATCCACTCTTAAATCCTGCGGTTCATTAATCCTTGCATGTATTTCTTTGGAAGTATACGAGATGATCGATGGTAGCAGCATAATCAACTCAACCAATTACTCTATTTTTCCGCATGTATCATTAACTATAACTCTATCTGATTATATAACATGATATATTACTCCATTAATATATCAACTCATATATCCCGGCGCGTATCGCAGAGGATAGAATGATATTTTAATGCGATTCGACTCACGAAGCGTTATTCAACGAACGCAAAGTTTGAGATGACTTATTCGCCAACTTTCTTCAAAACTTCCATATCTTACATTAATATCTCTGAAGTTATATCTATCCTTTTCCATCTCGAGTCATTTCATGAATTATGAATTTCCTGACACTTTAATGTAATTTTCCTCTCACTTATATGTTTGAAATTAAAATTTCACCGTTGTTTTCTCTGCAATTTTGCTGAGGATCCAAGCTTTCTGCTATAGTCTCAAGATAGATAAACGGGATGGGGTGTGGTGCGTAATAACTTCTCAGCAATTCCTCAGCGTTCTACCCAAAAAAGGCGAGGCATAGGAAATAAAAAAATAACTAGGAGGCACTTATAGTTTACATGTTGTGTTCATTTTATGACACCGTGATTGTACATCACTGGAGTATTTTTGCTGCTTATGCACAGACATGCAACCATAGGTCGGTTCGGTTCGAAAGTTTATTAATTTGATCAATTCTTTAAGCAAAAACGTGCAATATCTCACCAATTATGGGAAGTAGCGTAAGAAATTATATGGCCTAAAATATGCATTTTTACACGTGCCAGAGCCTGCCTGGAAATGCTTCGCGTGCGACCTTCATGACAGCGCGTTTCATTCGTTCATTTTTTTCATACATAATTCTTCAAACAGCTATTCCTTCGTAATTAATCAAATTATGAAAAAAAGTCCTCTCACATAAAATGTATATTTTTACATGAAGAATGACTTTTCTTATATATATTTTGCGCTAACTCTAATGTTTCATGCAGTAGAATGTTAGAAACGATTGAAATAGTTAATAACAATATATATAAATCCTGGGACCGACGGTTGTAGCCGTAGTTCCTAGTATGCATACCTAGTAACACACACACACGTTGTTAAAAATGGTATAAAACTGTTGGAAACACCTTGAAACGTGGAGATATAAGGAAAAGGCGATTTTTCATTTTCGGGGCAAAGCAGTAACTTACCTGTATCGGAAAGTTAAAAATATATAGTGCCATACCATCAGATCGGTAAAAAATAGGAAGAAAACTCATTCATCACGAAATGTGGACTATTTTGCGCATAACACAATCATTCTGATGCTTTTTGCTTCTTGATAAAATTATTACAATTCCTCCGTGTTTTGTATCAAACCATTGCCACGAAATAAGCTTGTAAAGAATACAGCAGGTACATAATTATTGATTGAATGATTATTTCTGGGTAACACTGACTGTAGAGCTAGAAACGCAGAAAACACGTCGATTTGAAACCAAAATCAAGTCACATGATTAGTTTCCGTGGAAACACTAAAAATGACACTGGCCGGAAACGTGAAAATTGTGTAGAAGTTTCGCTTCGGATTTTCGGGGTGACTGAACCCCAGTAAAAATACGGTAAATTACGATCACTTCTCATATGTGAATTCCGATCACTTCCCATACGTAAATTACGATTGATATTACCTGAATTGTGATTTACAGGCCGCAACTTCGATTTTTCAAATATACGTAATGTCCGATTTAGTCATTGCAACCCATAAATCATGTACTTTACGGTTATAAACTGATTGTTCATGGTCAATACGTCGTAATGAACACAGAAGAAATGTTGATGATATATGAATTAATAATCATAATTGACCATAAGAGAGGGGGGGGGGGGATCATAGCACGAACATTCTGTGTTCTATCCGTGGTACCAATAAGGTGAGAACGCTAAGCCGGACAGGAACCCGGTCCGGCATGCGCAGGCTGGAGAAGCCCATCACAGTCGCTCACTACCGTAGCGTCGGGGTCTCTGGAGATTTACCCTGTCTTTACAAATACCCAAATATGAAAGTGTGCATATGAAACTGTATCAGAATCAATCGATAGTTCTAATTTTGATTTCCTCATCCATGTTCCATCATCTACGGAAACAAATAGACGCGGAACAAAATTCCGTACAGTGGAGCGTAAGCACAGACTCATTACTGCTCCCAGCCAAGTAGGTTTGGTTTAAGGTTTCCTCCATACTGCCCCTCAATTCGGAATAAGTTAACGCGAAGCACCTGAAATAGTCGTTCTACGTCTTCATTTATCAGATTGCCCTCTCTCCAAAGTACGTTAAATCAATGACAATAATATGAACGCAATTTTTGTTTACTAACCGCGTCCCATAAAGCCATAAGCGGTAATCAGAGGCATGCACGTATTGACATTGTGCATTACGTATAGCATTTGTCGAATGAAGCGTGTGGTTAAATTAACCATCTTGGGTTATCATAAACGGCAATTCCCTTGTGATTATGGAGATGTTACTTTCACACCGCTGCGCGACAAAGCTTTCTTTATGTCAAGCGAAGGGCACTTTTCAACCGAGTAATCAGAGAAGCGAATGCACAGTGAGTATGATAGCATGAGGCAAGTGAGGGAATTTCAGAGTGCGAATGGTAGTATTAGAAATCTGAGCCGCATTTCAGCATATTAATTATTAATCTTTTGAAGAAAAGTTATTGAAATAAGCTCCGACATCAGTGACAATAAAAATAGTTCAGCATTAATACGTACAAGCCGCGAGCTTGAAAGTGCTCCACGGTCCGCAATCTTTGAAAAATTTTTTAACTTCCCGATTCTTCGGGAAGTTATTGTATTGCCCCCGAAATCGAAATTTCTGTTCCCGCCTAGGAAATGGTGGTTTAAGTATACCAAAATGATCCCCAACAAATTCTGAGACGATGTATGTGTGTGTGTGTGTGTCTGTTTGTCCGTATGTGTACAAATTTTGATCCTGGATTTCTCACGAACGAATATCACGATGAAAGCTATTAAGGTCACATTCGAAGCGTTTCTATGTAACTTAGAGCTGATTAGATTTTGGGTGAAATTCGTGCAGTATATATATTGTTATTAACAATTCCAATAGGTTGTAAAGGTCTATTGCATAAACGATTAGAGTTAGCGTAAAATTTATATAAGAAAAGTTGTTCCCCATATAAAAATACGTATTTTATGTGGAATGACTTTTTTTGACAATTTGCATAATTAAGGAGTTATTACCGTCTCAGCAATTATGTCTGTAATGAGTGAACGAATGAACATAGCGCTGTCACGACGATTGCAATCGAAGCGTTTCCGCGCAAAATCGAGCGGTTAACACTTTGGATAAGATTCGTGCAGTATATGCAGGGTTATTAACAATTGTAATTGTTTATACTGTTCCACTGGGTAAAATATTAAAGTTATCGGGAAACTTCTCAAGAGAGAATCATTCCTTATATGACAATACACCTTCTATATATAATGACTTTTTCCATAATTTGCATAATTAAGAGGTATGGTTGGCTGAGCAATTCAACATGCGGGAACAATGCATATCACCAGGGTTGTTCCTTATACAAAAATGCACATTCAATGTGACACTTTCCCATATAGGTTAGAACATATCGCGAGTTGAACTAGAATATACATGGCAAATGGATATGTTGATAATTGCGGGAATGATGTCAAAGAGCGTGATAATTACGAAAGTAACTATGCGGATGAATTCCAGTTGAATATTTGTATGGGGCTTAAAAATCGAACTGAATCGATCGCGTGCAGTAGTTATTAGATGCCAGTTCAATTATTGGTATCACTGTTGGGTTTGTTCATCACCATGGTTGCGTTCTTATGTTGTGCTGAAATACCAAATCGGGAAGTTTTGTTTGTGCCCCGTGCGGGGCACACACATTTGCACACCACTAGTTTTTTCCAAAATGTTCGTCATGCTCCAAAAAACAAAGTTAAGCATACGTTTTATTCTATTCGCTTTATATCATGATATATATTTATGAAACATAAAATGATTTTTTATTTTGCGCATTTTTTTCAGTTTTTCGAAAAATCTCAAAATTTGTCGTTTTCACTGATTGATTATTATAATCATAAAATTGATTGGAAATAAATCATAAAATTGGTTTAAATGTTGAACAAATCATTTTACTCGTCATACTACGTGTGATTACAATAATGAATTAGTGAAAACGACAAATTTGACAGTTTCCGAAAAAAAGAAAAAAACACGCAAAAATCATTTTCTCATGATGTAAAGTGAATAGAACAAAACGGATACTTAACTTTGTTCTTTGAAGTATGACGAACATTAAAAAAAAAAATTAAATCGGACGAAAATTGCGGTTCGAGGAGCACTTTGAAGCTCAAAACACAAAAAACAATGTTTCTTATGGGTATATGGGCCAAAATGGGTTGGGTCCGCAATTTTCCTTACTTTTTTGAATATGCCTTTATATATCAAAACACGACTGGTGGGTCCGAAGGCCAGGTGAGAACTTCGAAGTTTCACCGGGGTCACCCCTTAAAAAACCAATTCCGAATCGAAAAATCGGAAAGTTACAAAAAAACACACACACAAACTATGGGGAAGTTATTGATGCGACCCGTCGAGGATCATACTGACGTCATATTTATTAACTTCCCGGAAGTTATTGTAATCACCCCGAAAACTGAAAATTGGGTTTCCATCACATCTGCACGTTTTAAAGTCTCCCCAATCGTTCTGGACCCCTATTGGAAAAATGTCGGTATGTATATGTGTGTGTGTGCGTTTGTACGTATGTGCCCAAATTTTACGTTAACAATTTCTTGAAAACTAATGATCCGATTCGATTAATTTTTTGATGTGAAACATCTAATGGCACGTTTCGTTGGTTTCAGAAACGGAGACGTTTCTTTTCAGCTGACGCTCCCCTCCATTCTAGTCTGCGGGCCGCTCGCTTGCGCACTCCTCCCCCTAGTCAAGTACGTCTGATCCGTCTGTATTCCCACGTGGTGAGAACGTATGACAAGCTAGCAGTAAAATCGAGCAGAATCCCATTCAGTTTATTCCATCAATTAGAGATTTTTTAGAGTTAACTTTGGGTGAAGAGAAAAAATTCTGAGCTCATCTCTATCAGCTCAAAAATCGAGTTTTTGCTAGGTTTCTCGATAGCAGTAAAATGCTTAAAAATTAGCAGAATCAAATTTGCGTATTACATCAATTAGAGGTCTTAACCATTTTTCTTATCAACCCCGGGTTATCCGAAACAAATTTTTATAAATAATAGGAAGTTTCAGAATGAGAACCCCGATTTTCGATATGCATGACGTATTAGGAATAACAACCATAGGCGATTTTCTAGGTAAAATCAATAATAGTTTTAATCGAAAGGTACAAAACTATTCAAATGTTTACCACCAAACCGTGAATATTTATAAAAAAAAAACAAATTGCTCCCACTAACTAATCAATTATCTCTGCTTTTCCCTAAGTCCTGCTCCAGAACGAATTTCAGTTGGTTATGAACAACGATGCTAATGACTCAACGACGAAGTATGGAATGACCATAGATGCAGTGTTTTCTCGATATCTCGAAAAACCAGTCAGTGTGGCGGAGAAAGGAAATGCGCGTGCGATACATGCGCCACCGGTCTCGTCTTAATAAAGACCAAGAGTTTCAATAAATCACGTGTGCGGAAGAAAGTTCATAACATATAATCAAAAAAAGGAGAACGAAATGAAAATTAAGTAGTGGTGTGTGCATGTGTGTGCCACACTCGGGGCCAAAACAAAACTTGCCGATTTGGTATTTCAGCACATCCTACTGAATTTATTCTTCTCCACTGTACCCCGATTAATCAGTGTGGCCCCTATTAGTGTCATAATGGAAACTTGCAGATTTGAGAATTCTAAACTGACTCATTTATGAAGTAGATAATTATGAATATTTGAGTGGACCCATGATGAGCATGAGGATGAGGCTTATGTGCGTTACTTGACTGGGAATGAGACGCCAAAAGGAGTGCGGCCGCAATAAAGGCGATAACTTTAATATTTTACCCAGTGGAACAGTATGAACAATTTCAATTGTCAATAACATTGCATATACTGCCTGAATGCCATCCAAAATGTAATCCGCTCTATTTTGCACGGAAATGCTTCACGACAGCGGTGGGTTTATTCATTCACTTATGACATACATAATTGTTGAGACGGCTATACCTCCTTAATCATGCAAAGTATCGAAATAAGTCATTCTACATAAAATGCGTATTTTCATATGGGAAACCACTTTTCTTATATAAATTTTAACTCTGTGGGGTTATTAGTTTAGAGTATGCATTAAATAAATAACCCACACTTCTATTTTAATTAAAGTTTATTCCGCCGTTAAATGGAATTTTGGGACGTGTTACTTACGCAAATTATATCGGGCAAATGAGAGCGAGAATGAGGTGTAAGTGCGGCACATTACTTCGTGATCGACGGATTCGATCGAAGATTGCCGAGCGTACATGTGCGCACAGATATCGATCATATGAAAGTATGATTGTATCTGTGGTTGAGTTTAAATGTGGGTCTAAGGTCGCCACAACTCCAATAGTTTTTGCAGTAGAACATTATAAACAATTGACATTATTAATAACAATATATGTAATGGACCAGTTCCATTAGGTTCTTTACTCTCAAATAATATAAATATTGTATTAGTTTCACAATTCATCAACTTAACAATTCAGATACTACGTAAAGTAATTGTATATTCAACTATAGAAAATGTGTACTTGAAAACAACAAAATATTTGGTTTCCAGTTTACTGCGAACTGAGCTGGATCAAAAGACTGGCAAGTTATTTCGAATAATTACAATTTTGTATCAAACAAGTATTGAATTGGATTCATGCAGAAGGCAATTCGACATGAGTGTCCTTTTTCTTAGGACAAGTAAATACTGTGTTCTTAAAATTTTTCTTTTTTCTCAGTGTACATACGCACACACACACAGGCAGACATTCTGTTTTGAATACTCTAGAAGGGTCAGAAATACCATGAATCGTGGAGATCTGATGGAAAATCGATTTTTCTTTTTCGAGAGCAAAACAACTTCCCCTATCGGGAAGTTAACAATTAAACATTTGACAACTGGGGGCTGTTCATGAGGGCTCCGAACAGGCATCAAGTGAAAGCTAATCTGTGCAGTTCATCGATAATACATTCCGACACCCACTCGATTGACGGAAGCTATTCCCTCTCGTCAGGAAGACTCGAATGTGAACTGCGGGAATACACCTCTGGATAGCCCCTCTGGCGATTATGGAATGATCATCGAGTGCGCTGTTAATACATCTACCTTTTAATTTCTGTCGAGAAGTTTTTTGGTGAGACCCATCAAAGGTTACACTCACATTTCGGTTTTCTTACTACGCAACGTCTTATCTCCTCTCCGATATTACTATATTTTGTCCCGCATTCTATTAGCGCGTATGGTGCACTCCGCCTAATGTCTCGCAACTCTCCAATGTCAGATCAACATTCGAGGGGACATCCTTCTCCCACTCTCTGTTCTAGGCGTGTATTATCCTCCAGTTTAATGTCGCAAGTTGGTTGCTCCTCAATTTATACCTTAACCTCGCAAGGGCCAATTGACTCACCCCCCCCCCCCCCCCCCTCTTGCTCACATATTTAAATCGAACAAGATCCTTATGGGTATATTACGTATCAATTTTTGGAAATAAAATGAACGGAATGTTTAGTTTCTATTAAAATTCTCATGGTAGTCTTTAGTTTACATGAAATGATTGAATTATCATTTTAGTGGATTTCGTCACTAGGCCAAAATTAAATTTTCTCGCTATTGAGAGTCGATAGCTCGCGGCGAATCTAAGCACTTAAAACACAATCGCAAAAAAAATAATTTTTTTTGCGATTAATTTTTGCTTTTTATACGTTGGAGGTAGGGGGCGAATCGTTGAATTCTAGAAGTACGAACTGAATGGAAAAGTTTCAACTTTTCAAATTTTTACAATATTTTTTTCCCAATGTTTCATTCTTTCATTAACTAAGTTTCTTAATACTCAAAACTTTTTCCCTTCTTTCCAAACATTCAAGTTTTCCTTAATTCTCCAAGATTTTCGGACTTCTTAAATTTTTCTACTGTTTTAAGCTTCTTTAATGTTTAAAATTGCTCGAATTTTTAAAATTTTAAAAATATTTCAACTATCTGATGTTATTAGATATTTAATAATTGGATTTTTTTTTATTTTACTCTTCATTATTATTTGATCTTTCCCCTGTGTCACACCCCCCTGGACACCCCTCGTGCGCCCCACGCCCCTCCTCCCTCGCGGCCCCACGCAACGAAAAATGGTATATGCTATGGTCGGAATTTTATAAGGATTGCCTTCGGTCTTAAGCGCCGAACTCGCCCGAACCAGCCGTTTTGCGCCTCCGCAGATGGAAACCCGAAGGCAATTCTTATAAAATTTCGACCATATTCGGGCGCGAGCGTTGGTTTGCGAGTCGTGTGAAATTCAGTTGCACGAGCATCGATGACTTACCGTCACTCCTCACGAAACGCCGCTTAGCGCCCTTGTAGCATAATATACCATTCAGCCGAGTGACGAACGATATTTTTCGTTATTTTGGCCCGAAATATTTTTTATATGACGGCAAAACACTGCTTCAGGGGCACAATGGTAAAAATATATTTAATGAAATCGCTCATCAGATTATTCGATAGTATGTGAATTGTTCATAATTTCTAAAAGGACAATGTCCTGACTTTCATCAAATTAATAGCCATTACACAAGTTTAAATTGAAAAAGTAAATAGAGGTTAGGTTATCGGCCGGGCATTTCCACGAGGACGGTTCGGTTCATACCTTTCATTCTTGGCATTGTATAGCAACGCCCCTAGTAGCGACTGATGAGGGATTCTCTAACCGCTCATTTCAGAAACTTTCTAGAATTCAGAGAATCATAATATCTCGACATCGGATTTTGCTGCACAACCCATCCTGCCCCGCATTGTAGTTCACTCCGAATTCAATTTTACATTTCATAGCGCTGTACTCGGACCTCCATTGTGCTCCACATCCGATTCTACAGCATATTCCGTTCTACCCCACATTTGGCTGAACCTACCATTTCCTTTTCTCCTATAATTTTATGAGTGACGGATATATAGCGTATATAATAGCATTATAATATATTATATATAATATACGGCTATTATATATAATAGCCATATATTTTTCCGCAGAATCTATAACCACTTTGAAAATTATGCAAATTATGCCAGAAAAAGGAAAATTCAACACCCACAATACTGACTGCATAATGAATGAACATCTTAATGCACTGATTAATTTCTTCATCAACCATGGAAATGCCTTCAGTTTTTTATTGAAAACGTGTTCCTTGCATTCCTGTGTATACAGTTTGATAAAATGCAATGGAAAACACCCCCACCTCCGAGGCTGTTTGGAAAAGCAATATTGTGAATATGCTATGGAGTAGTCTGAGGTGGAAAAGGAATGGGGTGGGCCGAGATGAGAAGGGTGCGTCCCTCTCCCATCCACCCCCATAGCGGAGAGAAGTAGGGTGAGGAATCAATACGTCATTTAGGCTGTTACCATGGTAGCACACAATCCACTTCCCCCTCTTTTACGTACCCCATCCTTCGGACTATTGCCTGCATTATAGTTTCACCTGCTTCATGGTTCTCTTTCCACTCGCTGTACCCCTCCCGTCGTCATCAAGATCAATGTATTTATTTACTCATTGGAACCTAAGTTTCTTCCATAAATGCAGACCATACCCATAAGGACAGAGATCTATAACTTTTCGTGGACTAAGTTTAAGAATTTTGGAATTACCTGTGTTAATTTCACACAAATACATTGCACATTTCTGAAGGGAGATTTGACCAACTTTGAAATCTACTAGATCAGTAAATCCAATTTCACTCTGAAACTTCATGACATAATAAATCAATGTGTTGCACTAGTTGCAAATTTATATGCCACAGATCAACCGTTACTCAGAGGAAAGGGTGAAATTGAATATTCGGGAATTGCTACGATGAAAATTTTTGGAAATACTATTTAATTGTGTATTTTTCATTTTCTTTCAGAATTCAGCGAATATCGTCGCGACTACCGGCTCTGCATGGGATGCGAAGACATCGTTCTGTTATATAATTCGTTTGCACGGATGGCAGATGGACCGCAGTTTACGTGACACCTTCATGTTCTTTTAGAAAATTGATTGATGGCACATAAATGAAAATTTATTGTACACGAATCCTTAACACCATTTCACCATCAGACGATCTATTATGTATTGTCATCTTCAGTAATTAAATCCAGGTTGGGCTTTGTCCTGCTTCTACTACTCATGTACCTGGAGGACAATAAAGTATGAGTGGCGTGGGATCTATTAAATTAGTGACGATAATGTGATATGATTCACCGTTTGTGATACAGTGAGCAGTATGGGATACTTAGAACTCTGGCGAATGTCCATAAACGATCAACACTCCAGCCATTCAAGGGACACCTGATGACCAGTGATGATACATCCGTTGATCTCGCTAGACTGTGGTAAATTGCACTATCTGTATCCTTCGATTTTATTCCTAGTAGTAAAATCTTTATGTCTGGATGTAATCTCTCTAGTCGCTTCATCGCTTCCTCTGGTGACATATACAGGGTTATCATGTTAACGTTGTACCTGAAATTAGAATACTTATCAGTAAAGTCTATAGAACAACTGATCAGTTTATGATAGTACTTGGATGTAATTTCTTTGAGAAACTCATCAACTTCGGGAAACCAGTCCTCATGTTTAAACGTAATGAGATTGATTTTATATGGATTATGTGATTGTCTTTGGGCTATGTGAGCTAAGTGGAGGATCACTGTGGACTCGATGCTGCCATTGAAGCAAATTGCAACTTCATTCGGTTTCGCATATAATTCCCTAGAAATAAATCATCAATTAAATGCCCTGAATGCCGAGTCCATTTTCTACATGATATTATATACTTGAACACTCACGTGAGTTTCTCCAGCGCCTTCTGGCTCATGTCACACTGATTACTCTTCATGAATGATAAGAATTTTTTATGGGAGTCACGGTGAGGATATTTGTCATATTTTGAGATAGCTTGTGGAATTAAGCTACTAAATTTTTCATGTGCTCTTAATGTGTCATCCTCATTTACACTCTCAATTGTCACTCTCGCTCTATGATAACTGAAATCACGTGTGTTTTTAGGAGGCAAATCTTCATAATATACGATATTACACTTACTTTTCATTAGACACTGGATAAGAACCAAATGTTACATGAGGAAATTCTTTCGCCACTGCACTCAATGCATCTGCAAATGATTCTTCTGTTGCATCCAGATATAACTCTGCCTTGACAAATTGTCTATCTCCCTTGAACAATTCCTGAAACCATTCACTTTAGCATCAACTAGAAACCATAATCCAATCATAAGAATAATTTTTGGATTAAGAAACATTCACTACCTTGCAGAGACCTTGGAATATCTTTTCCAAATAAATAGGTGAGCCGGGAAATACGTAAACATTTTCAACATTGACACAAGGAAATTTGAATGGCTCTCTGGTCTTCTCATCTCTCCCATATATCAGATTTGCTTGTTTTGGTATATATGCCATTTTGAAAGCTGGAGAATTCAGGCTCTCTAGTTTGTAAATACTACTGATCACATTGACTAGCGCCGGGTGATAGTGAAGAAAGTCAGCAAAGGCTTTAGCAAGCCCTTCGAATGTCACATCGTCGTGAGTCGGGCCAATTCCCCCAGATGTTATCACGTACCTGTATATTCTGGAGAATTCACGGATTTCCTTTGCTATTACGTCCGTATTATCACCAATTACTATTATTTTCTCTACCTTTACTCCACATTTCCATAGCAATGAACAAATGAAAAAAGAGTTGGTGTCCTGCACTTGGGCTTTCAGAATCTCATCCCCAATAACTGAAAAAATACAAGTCGATTCAATGTCGATCAAGGGTAACTGCCAACATTTTCAGTAATCAAAATCCCAGGAAAACGGCGATCGCCGAGTCGCGGTATCTCGTGGGGCTTCACGTAAATATATTTGTCCATCATTTTTTTTACCGCTGATATTAACTAATTCATTAATTCATAATCAATTAAAGCAATGTATGAGTAGCTAAATCAATGAATAGATACATAAATCAGTATCAAATAATTAAAGTCTTAAAGGTTTCAAAATCTCAATAACTTTAAAAATTCCACTTAATATATAATTTGCAAAAAAAATTTTTCCAAACTATGTGCAACAAAATTGCACATCGTTTTTTTCATCACGATTGGGTGAATAATTAAACGAATAAATGAATACATGAATGTGTATTCATCAAATTTGAATTCCTTCGCCCGCCATTCGGTAGCCGCAAGGCGCATGGGCGCCATTCACCGACAGCGACCGCATCACCGTGAAAACGCGGCTAAAACTCACATGTGTCTAGCCGGTTGCTAGCACATTTTTCGCTCTCTCAATTCAGCTCTCGTACGGACAACATGCACTCAAAAAGTTAATCCTTGTTTTTTGTGATATTATTAAACGTGCACTGATTGAATTTGTGGCAGAGAATTCTTATCTGCAATTACGACTCATCGACCTCTTCATGTAAGTCCAATCTTGAGTTACTCAGTATTTTTCTACTTGGGGAAAAATATCTTTCAAAGGTACCACTCATATCATTATCTCATGAATTACACGTAATATTGCCAATCATGCTTAAACTCGATAAATTCAGGCTTGTCAATCAATAATATTAACAGCCTATCCAATTGGCACATTCATATCAAAATTAGGTTAATTCATTACAATTATCTAACTAACAATTAAACTCACCACGTGCATACATAACCTATATTTGAATTACTCAATCATTTTGAGTGACTTTATTGAAGAATACACGCATCTGCAAGTGTGGATCATTTGATACCGATCTTTTAAATCCAATCTTGAATTGCTTATCAATTTCTCACGTGAAAACAATTATCTTCTGAAAGTATCACTTATTTCAATATTTCTGACATTACACTTAGGAATGCCATTCTGGTCTCAAGTGGATAAATTTAGGATTACCAATCAATAATATTGGCATCTTCATCAGTTGGCAGAACTCATATCAAGGATAGGTTAAATTCATTACATTCACCTACCCAGCAATTAGACTTACCACGTGCACATATAACCTATACTTGAATTCACTCAGTTGATTCAATGCTCAATTGAATCACTCAATTTGTAATTAAGTTCAACTCAAACCATTTAACAATTCTCAACTAATACTTGTTACTCGAAATTACTCATTATATTCTTAAATTGTCATTTGTTCCAGATACAATCAAACTTCACCAGCTCCAGAGACTTTTTTTGTTACTATACTTTTCTTTTTCTTTTCTAATCAATATAACGTAATGTAAGTGAATATATTTCATTTTATTTCTAGTTCTGTTTCTCTACTCAAATACAATTCACTTAAATCCCATCCTGTTTTTAACAAGTAGTCTTACAAAAAAATGATTTTCGTTAGAATGTTTCATTTGCGACCTGCTTCTAATGAGTGAAAAGAAATTGAAAGCCCTTCATTCACTCAAAAAGAACTGCGAAAAAAGCAGCGTAGAAACATACGCCCACGGGCACACACAAATACCAACGTCATTCAGAGCACGCTTCAATAATGTTATTAAACTTCGAAAAGAATCCAAACCTCGTAGGAACTCTACTTTTGATTATTAAGAAAATTGCAATAATGTTTTCCATCAAGTTGAAAAAAGGAGCAGCCATTCATTGTTCGCGAATTTCTGATAATGAATGGCTGAAAAACGCCAAACTGCGTACAGAGATGATGAGCTGCATCGAGAAAAATAGATATTGTTTGAAAACATTGGTCTTCACATTTTCTCCCTGATAACTATTCATGACCGTTAGCGTTAAAAATTATATGAAATGAACGGGATGTGGATCTGACCCTCTACGGGTCGAACCAATAACTTCCTGATCATTCCCCCGTATGTGTTATAGACAAAATTTTGGTTCATATCTCGAATTATGAACTTTCAAAATTTCCAAATATTAAAAGATTTTATAATTTTTAAAATATAAAAAGTTTTTTCAAGAATATAATCTTTCTTGCGATAGAGTTAAAAACAAACAGTGTGTCAAGCCTACGCACGACGGAAATGAAACTTGTAGTATTGCTCTCTCTCTTCTTTCATTTCATCCCCCTCCTCGGTTTTTTGCATCGTATGTTCACGTTTCTACGTTTTTCCAACGTATTGGATGTGTAGCTGGGTATGTATATGGTCAAAAATTTTCGTTCACGATTTTATCGTGACTGAATGCGCTCGAGATTCTAAATGATTCAACCGGAGCGTCTTCACGTAACTTAGATCTGATTAGATTTTGAATAGAATTGGTCTAGTACATATATTGTAATTAACAATTTCAATTGCTATGAAATAATTTGTATAATTAAGAAGGTCTGGTCGTTTCAACAATCATGTATGTCATATAAGTGAATGAACGAACCCAGCGGTTTCATCACGGTCTCGATCGAAGCATTTCGGTGCAGAATCAATCGGATTACATTTTGGAAGGCATTCGTGAAGTATATGCAATATTATTAACAATTTCAATTGTTTATACTGTTCCACTGGGTTAAATATTGAAGTTATCGTTTTTATTGCGTCCGCACCCCCATGGGTGTCTCACCCCCACTCAAGTAATGCGCATAAGTCTCATCCTCATGCTCACCATGCATCTACTCAAATATTCATGATTATTTACCTAATAAATGAGTCAGCTCAGAATTCTCAAATCTACAATTTTTCATTGAAGCTAATAGGGGTCTCACTGGTTAACCGAATATATTGGAGAAGAATAAATTGAGTACGCTGTGCTGAAATACCAAATCGAGACGTTTGATTTGTGCCCGAATGGGGCATAAACTTGACACCACTAGTTGACACTCATATTTGGTTGCAAATCGAAGTAAGCCAAGGCGCAGTACACTAACCACGCAGCTGATGCTTGAGTAGGGTCTAGATAGGGTTGGCTAGGGTCTGAGATAGATAGATAGACAGAGAGACGTTTATTGTTTAGAACTTTAATCTAAGCAAATGAGAGAGAGAGAACGTTCGTCAGTGGCCACCTCACCTCAGCAAGCGGATACGGTGAGAGAGCGACTTTGGACCGTGGTGTGAGTCTCCAGGAATTCGCCCCGTGATCTCGTTCTTTCGTGTCGATCTTGGATAGGTGTTACTCCGGTTATTAGAAATACATGACGTGCGTGAAGAAGCTGCACTCCAATAACCAGTGTAATTTGTTAACAATTAAATAGGTATTCGTAAAAAAAGTCATAAAACATGAAATGTGTATTTTTACGTGTGGAACAACTTGCATTTGACACTTCGTTTCGTATCTCTAACAGTTCTTGTTATAGAGCGATGTCACCAACTGCATTTGTTAATAACAATAAACTACCGGTGTTAGCAAAAAAAGTTATACAATACCAAATATGTATTTTTGTGGGTGTAACGACTTTCATTGACTAATTTATTCCGTATCTTTCACCGTTCTCACGATGCAGCGAACAAACAATCCTTTTTGTTAATAACTAAAAAAACACTGGGTCGATTATGTTCAAAATCTAATCAGGTCTACGTTAGGCGGAAACCTATCGAATGAGTATAAGAAAACCCAAATCGGATAATTTGTTCAAGAAAAATCGTACGACAAAATTTTTCTCACATACGCACACACACACACACACAAACATCTCGCTCAAAATGGTCGGAAACGTTTCTAAGGGGCATGAAACGTGGAGATCAGGTGAAATTTCCGATTTCGACTTTCGACTCATAACAATAACTTCCCGCAAGATCGGGAAGTTAATAAAAAAAGGATTATACCGCGTGAAACAATATTTATTTTAACCGTTTTTTGGTACCTCTAACCGTTCTGATGATAGAAATTCTCAAAGTTACTAATAATTGAAGAAATTATTTGCTTGCATTCACACTCCTCTCAGACCTGGAGAGAGTTGGAACGCGCTGATATAAATAGTACATTGTACAACTAGTGCGTAAGGTAGGACTTTTCGCTGGAATTGTGACTGCCGATACGAGTTGTCGGGGAAATCGACAAAGTTACATCTACGCGTTGTACATTCTATTTTTCATCAAACTGTCCGTAAAATCCCATTTTACGAACGCTTCTCGTCCGCACAAAGGGATTTTAGCCCCAGTATGCAGAAAAATTCAGTTGGTTACCCGGCCGTAAAAACTTTTCTGGCTCGTGTGTTAACATACCTCGGCTTCGCCTTGCTCTGCAAACCCATACTCTCCAGAAAAATTGTTTACAGTCTTGTGAGGAAACTATCTATTTTGCAACATCCATGAAAGATTCGCATTGCCGCCGAGTTTTCTGTAGACTTCTACTGTCAAGCTTCCATGGAGCTCTAGAAGCTCAGCTCCGGGAGTCAGGGGCGAAGCCTCGGTTAGGGCTACGGGGTAGCCTGGCCTAAGGCGGTATACCGTCGGTGGAATCCAGCGGCGAAGCTCCAGAGGGGTGCAAGGGCGCAACTCCGGTAAGATCCAGAGACAAAGCCCCGACGGAAGTTGGTGGCTGAGCCGCCCCCAGGTAAGAAATAAAAATCTCCTTTATCTCAATCGATTTTTCAAATGATTAATAGTCCAGTAAACGAAGGTCGGGAAGTAGATTTTTTGCTGTGTACCCTGCAAATCGTTTCAAATGACCTATTTCGAGGGTAGGAACACACGGAGAGAAAAGTTCAATAAAAATTACAGAACAAGTCACGTAATACGCGAGTGAAAATCATATCTTGGCAGTATTTACGAAACTTCAAGTGAAAAACTAGGGAACGGTTCGTCAATTGTCAAGTTCGTTATGGAAAAAGTGTAGAAAAGTTCCGTAATTTTTCTGGAAAATGCAAAGCTCACCGAAAGCTTCATAAAAAATCTGGTTCAACATAAAAAAATTACGGAACGCTTCACACTTTTTACGTAATTTTCATACTGATTTTTACGATTCCTTGTTCGGCGGTGACGCCGCTCAAACGTTTCTAGTGGAAAAGTCGCTGACGATTTTGCTTACGACAGGGGATTAGACAATTTTGTGAACGCAACATAACTACTGTTGCAAATAGTGATTCCCATTTTATAAAATGAGAAAACATTATTCTAAAGTGAAATGTTTAGTTTGAGACCGCGTTGCTATTTCACCGGTGCATAACCTCAAAAAATGATGAACAAATCTGTGTTATGCTTTTTCTTATCCCCAGATGATCTTTACTTTCGTTTGTTTGTGCTCGAGTTTTATTTTTTTATGTCGTCATTTTTTTTAATTGTACATGGATGAGTGACAGTGAAAAATGACGAAAATATTCAAAGCCTGTAACTTGATTCCTTTAATGGTGCTTTGTTTTTCCTCAATGTTTACAAGAGGCTCTGAGGTCCGAGTATGGAACACGGAAGTCAGTGTCATTATAAACCGCAGCATTTTTCGCTAACCGATCAGCTTCCTCATTCCCGATAATTCCTCTGTGCGCAGGAATCCAGAACAAAGGGATGAAGTTAGTATTTTGGAACTCTGCAAACTTGGCTTTTATTTGAAGTAGATAGAGATTTGTTTTAGGGTCAAGTCTAGTCGATTCGAGACTTAGAAGAGAACTCAGGGAATCTGGAAGAATGAGGAAGCCATGGTCTTTGTGCAGTAGCACAAAGTCAAGGGCCAAACTGAGAGCTACAAATTCGGATGTGAGGACTGAACTATCAGGATGCAGTTGAATAGCCTGTCTATATTCTAAATTGGGGCAATAGTAGGCCGCACCGAGATGTCCTGTGCTCGAATCCTTACTTCTGTTTGTGAACAGACAGTATGCCTCCGGGTGCTTTCCGATTATCTCTAAATTAATGACTTCGTTTGGTTTGTTCGCCGATTGGGCTCGGAGTCCAACCCCTCTATCGATATTTATGGAGATTTGTGTCCCCTCGTAGTTATTTTTGAAAACATTGAAGTGACTATTTGAGTACAATGTTTCCTCCTCGCTCAGTACCTCCCTGATAATTTTCGGGATCATTTTATCACTTGGCCTGGGTTTGATTTTCTTTAAGTTAAATAGGAAGTCAACAATTCTTGCCATTAATGTTGTAACGATCAGGTGGGGCTGCTCGTTAGGAAGTAGGAGTATGATAGGACGAGATGAAAATCCGGGTATCAGGAGTCCAATAAGGAAGAAGGAGAAAGAGTCGCATCCACTTTCGGGTGGTTATAGTTCAAAAGTTAGTAAAATTTTAAGGGAATAATCGAGAGGAAAGGGAATTTTGGGGTTACCTGTCGTATTTTTGAGGGGCCCATAGGGCATCGCGAAGAAGGGCCGAATTCCGAGTCATCCGATGACTCTATGGGAAAAACCCCTAATGTTAATCTCGCAGGAACGAGATAGGTCCGATTGAAATGTCGGCGCTCAAAGTTAGTACGGTTGGAAGAAGTTGTTGGGTTAGGTGGAAGGTCGTCCTGAACAAAAGCAACCACTGTTCAGACGAATTGCCAGGTTGCTGTCGAGTTTAGGGGATTTACGTGGTCTGAGAAATTAAGGTCTTCAAACTTCGGAAAACCCCAGAGAAATCACCCGCGAGAAGCGCCAGAAATCCCGGTAATCGAAAGAATCCTTATCTGTTCGGTTAAAAACGAAAATTTTGAGTTAGTACTAAGTAAAAGCTTAAGCCATGCAAAACTCTATTTTTAAAGATTTTGATTAGTTCGCGCGCTAATAGTCCCGAAATTGTCCTTGCCGTTTCGGTACGAATCGGCAAAAGGGGGGGTGTGTTGCGATTTTTCACACTTTTGCCCAATCCTATACGCGCGGGGGAGGTCAGTCGATCTTAGATCGAGTGAGGTGAAACAAGTGTCAACAAACACAGAAGGACAAAGCCATTGTACGCGTTTCGGGAAGTGCCGACTAAACCATGGCAAGAAAAAGAGGCAAAATAGTGAGAAAAGCTGCGTTGGTGAGTTATTTCTTACAATTTTATAAATGAATTCTCATGGTTTATTCCAATGAACTTTCATTGGCCCTCATTTTTGAGGTTTTCCCATGTACTTATGGGTTTTTCCAATGACTTTTCATTGGCTTTTAATCCGTGTAATCTATAGCTATTAGTAATTATTCCAATGAGAGTCCATTGGCTCGAATTTTTATATGATTTTTCCACCTGTTTGTGGACCCATTCCAAGGAACTATCATTGGCTCTGAGTCGATGAGTTATTGGGCTTTATTCCAATGAACTTTCATTGGCCCTCATTTTGAGGTTTTCCCATGTACTTATGGGGTTTTCCAGTGAAAATTCATTGGCTTTTGATCAGTGTAGTTCATAGAGGTTAGTAATTATTTCAATGAGTTCTCATTGGTTCTACAATTTATAAGAATTCCCACCTGTTTGTGGGCCCATTCCAATGGACTTTCATTGGTTCGGACATAATTAGTGAATTTGTGAATAAATGAAGGAACTTTTCCAGAGAATTCTCACTGGCTTCTATCTAATGAATTCTTGGCTATAAAATTGTACCGAGACATTATATGAGCAATATTTCCATTGAATTCTCACTGGTTTCCAGTGAATGAAAATTTTATATAGGAACTAAGGAATTTTTCCAGTGAATTCTCACTGGTTTTCGCTGAGTGAATTTTTGGTTATAATTTGGGAATTTTCTCCAGTGAATTTTCACTGATTTTTAATGAGTGAAATTTTGGTTAGAATTTGGGGAATTCCTCCAGTGAATTCTCACTGGTTTTTATTGAGTGAATTTTTAGGTATAAATTACGGAATTGCTCCAGTGAATTCTCACTGGTTTTTATATAGAGAGTTTTGGGTAAATTAAGGGGCTCTTCCCGTAAATTCCCACGGTTTTCTCTTTATATTTTTTTTATTATTATGATATTTTATTCATTTTTTTTTTGTTGCTCCCCAATTATTGTTGATGCGGATTTAGAGTAAGTTATCCGTCATGGAGGATGATGCGAAAAAAAATATGGGTACTTCCCTGAAAATTGGGATTTGTTCCCATTTCCCGACCGGCTCTAAAATCATACGGTTTGGGAAATTGTATTTTTTTGGTATTATTGTATCATCAGAGATGATGATTTACGCTTAGATTTAAGTCTCCCCCCTGAATGGCGGGGCTATTTTTATGAAAAGTTAGAGTAATTTTCCAGTGTCCTTTTTCCTGGCTCCGGATTCATAGGAATCTCCCGACATTAGGACAGAGAATTTGCCGTTTACCATCCGACTCCGCTAAAAAAGTAGCGTACGTCGAGGAGATGTTATCCAAAAGTCGCGGTTTTGGTTTTGTTACTTTCGTTAGGATTTTCCGGATTCCCGGTGTTTTTCCGCGGAACGGTCTTCGCGTCAGAGCGGTCCGAAATTTAAAATCATTTTTAAGTTTTCCCCCGGGTAATAAATTTCCACGCAAGAGTTTTTTGTCTATCTCTCTTCCTCACGTAGGACCAGTGGTCTCCTTTTAGAGCAAAGTTATTTCGTTTCTATCGGATTCGTACAATCCGATATTTAGGGATTAGCTTGTTATTGTCGATCCTTTTCAGGCATGACGTAATGCTTCAGAAAGTATTGTTCCCTTTATTTTCGAAATAAGGTATGGGAGAAAAATATTGCGTGAATAAAATCACCTTGGGTTTCCGATTCACATGTTCGGAGTATTATCATTATTTTTTTTTTCTTGGAATTAGTATTATTGTTTTGTCCATTTCGCCTGTAGAAATATGTAACTACTGCGGAATGAATAATTTTTGATTAATTAGTTTTCAAAAATAAAAATTTGGTTAGTGGATTATCTTCATTGGAGGCTTACTTTCATTTCGAGTTTTTACTTTCCTTTTTTTTTTTGTTTTTGTGTGGTTACCTTTAGTTGCCTAATGAGCCTAATGACCCCATTTCCACCCGAAATCCACCCCTCTCTCCACAACCTAGCACACTGAGCAAACCAGGTACCGTTACCTTTCCCCGAAGATCAAGTTTTTCGCATTCTCTGTTGTTTGGTATGAACATTCGAAACAGTTTTGGATTTTATTGTTCGTTTTGAGTTTGAGGTTTGATAATTCCGGTAAAAATTATCTGGCGCCCATCTTTTTTTGTTTTTGTTGTGACGAAATTCCTTGATGTAGGGGAAGTAGGGCGAAGGTGACGGGCTTTTCTACCCCACTAGAAAAAGTCACGTTACAATGTAGATGAATTCGATGGGGCCTTCGTTAGGCAAGCTTTGCACAGGAAAACAGCTCTGTCTTTTATGTAAGTGAGATTCGATTCTCCCATGAGGACATTGATGGGAGTGGAACAACGATAACCTAGAGCAAACCTAATCGCAGCATTTTGAATTCTATCTAATTTGGAAGCCAACAACTTTATTATTAGTGTAGTAAATGAACGGGCCGTAATCCATAACAGATCTGACGAAACTTTTACACAAAATAATGAGAGTTTCAGGATCAGTTCCCCACCATGTCCGTCTAAGGTATTTTACAATATTCAATGACTTCATACATGTTTCCTGAATGTTTGCTATGTGAAACTTGAAGTTAAGTTTTTGGTCGAAATGGATTCCTAAGAATCTAGCGGTGGGGCTGGAAGTAATTTCATGAGAGCCTATCGTAATTTTGGTCAGTAATCGGACCCTTTCTCACTAAATTTTACCAAAACCGTTTCTTCAGGAGCCAAGTCTAAGCCTAAATATTTTAAGTTTTCGGCTGTTTTTTCAATAGAAGATTCAAGGGTTTGAAGGTCACGCTTTGTATCTGAAGGACGAGTGAACAAGGCAGTGTCATCGGCGAACATGGAGATATCAACTTCGGCATGCAAACCTGATTTGAGAGACGTGGCGTATAGCGTGAATAGTAGGGGCGAGAGAACCCCCCCTTGTGGGCCCCCTTTTCTGACGGTCCTGGTTTCCTCTCCCATAGATTCAGAATGAATATATCGTTCATACGTGAGGAATCTAATATATCTGATGATATTAATCGGACAATCAGGTCCTGCATGACCATTTCCCCATTTACATTATCAAATGCCCCCTGAACGTCCAGAAAGACAGCGATCGTGAGTTGGCGATCTCTGAAACCATCCTCAATCGTAAGAATGAGGTTACTGGGATTGTCACGACATGAAAGGCCTGGACGAAAGCCAGTCTGATAGTCCGAGAGCTTTTCATTGTGTTCTACCCACCACTGAAGTTTGTTTTTTAATATTGTTCCAAAGAGTTTGGCTGAACATAAGGTTAGGGCGATTGGACGAACATTGTCACTTTTCGGTTTAGGAACGAAGTGGATATAAGAGTGCATCCACCCCGTAGGAAAGTTGCTAGTAAGAAACATTTCATTAAAAATGTAAAGCAGAATGAGTTTTAGTTTATCAGGTAGCAATCTGAGGAAGTTAAAGTCAATCCTATCTAGCCCAGAGCGGAGTGGCTCTTTCTGGATTTAAGGGCTGTGTTGAATTCTGCAAAATCTAATGGTTTATCTAAAATTGAAAAGGTTGGCGTAATATTTGAGTTAATTTCTGCATTGATTGAACAGCCCGGGGAGGGGGGGGGGGGCTATTGCGCCAATCAAAGTGGTTATGGAACTAGCAATTTTATCATCATTTCGAATTCTAGAGTTCTCAACGTTAATCCACGAATTTTTCAAAATTTTGCACGTATTCCAAGCATACGTAGGACTTGTTCTGGAATCTGTTCCTGAAGCAATCTGTATGATCTTTTCCTTCTTTTTACTGTTAAATGGTTTTCTGGCAACTGCAACAGCTTTTTTGTAAACTATAGTGTCTTCAAGAACTTTCCTGTGTATTCTTTTTTCGTATGCTGCTTTCTTAAGGCGTTTTACTCGATCACATTCACTGTTCCACCATTTTACAAGATTTTATAATAAATCACGGCCGGAACTTTTTTTCCTTTCAGGAGTACAGAGAGCTACATTTTTTTTAAATGATCAATAAAAACGGTATATTTGTTAATGGCGCTTCGTGACTCATAACTCGGATCTAAAACTAATTCCCATGACTTACTTAATAGTTCACCCAATTTTATGCAGTCAGTTCTATTTGACGTAACTTTTAATGTTTTTCTGTGGTATATTGCAGTTCTCACCCCTATGTCGATGAAGATAGGATAATGGTCAGATCCTCAGGTTTCGTGGTTCACTCCAACCGAAATGAGATCAGCAATATCGAGGGTGGAGAGGACGAGGTCTATGTTGCATTTTTTTTGTCTATGGATGTCAATGGGAGTTTGGTTTGTGTAGAAAGAGGATTCCAGATTGAACGGATTCAAGGAATTTTTCGCCGCTAGAATCGTTTTTTTCGCAGTTCCATGACACATGGTGGGCGTTGAAATCTCCTACTAATAGACTGCTTTCATACTGAGTAGCCGAGTTGACGATTCTCTCCCAGCACTCCATGTGAAGAATTTCTCCAGGATGTCGGTAGCAGAGATATACGTTCAGTTTAGGAGAGACGTTGGTCATTTTAAAGCCGGACATTTAAACTTGCGGATTCGTCGGAATTGAATACTGAAATTTATACGAAGGATGATGACTACACCTCCTGTCTGGGCTGATTCGTCAAATCTCGTTGTTTTGAAGCCCGGAAAGTTGAATTTCTTTTGATCAAGAGGATTCAGAGGAGTTTCTGCACATAAGATGACATCTGCGTCCGCTGAAGCAGCCAGAAGATCTTCATAGTGGGCCTGGAGACCTCGAACGTTCCAATAAACAATTTTCAGGTCGGTCTCGATGGTTTTTTGTCACTGAGCTGAATAATTCATGACGATATTATGATCAGGAATCTAAGTCTCCCTCGCGGTTCTTGAGCCTATTTTTGAACTTCGTAATAAAGTATTTCATGGAGGTGTCGTCAAGGTAGAGATACACTTTGTTGAGGAAACTGTAAATCGAGAAGGGGTCTTCAGGGTATTCCTTTTTGAAAGTAACAATATTTTTTTCAACTTGCCAACAAAGGATCATCCTGTTGAACCCATCGTAATTCCAATTAAAAGGTTCTGTATCGATCTCCATCTGCGTTTTGAGACGGTGGGTGTTCTTGCGAAGGAATTCTTCTGTAAATTGCTTACCCTTGGGTTTTTGACTCCTTGTTTGACTATTACTTCGGTTCCTGATTTTTTGTTTCGTCACTCTTTTGGCGGAAGATTTGGGAACAACAAATCCGTCTTCTCCTATATTAGAGGTCGGTTTCTTCAAGTCTTCCTCCGATTTATCTTGATCAAATATCAGCCATAGTTTTTTTAATGGAGAAGGGGGATCAGCATTGGGAGATATCGGGGAGTCAAGAGGTTTTTTTCTGGAGTGGACGTCAAGAGAATATCTATGGAATTTTGAGTTGAGAGGAAGAGAGAGAGAGAAGAGTTTGGAGTTTGTAAGGTCGCCTCTACATCCATGACGTAGTTATCTGGGACATCTGAATTCGTAGACCCACAAGTGGCAGCTGTTGGGATCTCTGCGAGAGAGATTATTCCAATTTTCGGAATAATGTCCGCACTTTTTACAGGTAAAGCACACAGGGACATCATGGGATACGTAAATGAAATAATTGAATCCCTGACAATTGAATCTCATAACTTCAGGCAGTTTACCTGCTTCGTCATGATCAATAAACACTTGTCTGCGGCTTTGAACGTGAGCGTAAGCCGGATCCTTTATTCCAGCATCGAGAGTTGTTATGGGTGAGGACCGTTTATTCTCAGTTCATTTAGTTCTTTCTCTATTTTCGAGTTGGGCATAGAGGGAAAGACATCGGAGAAGTTAACGCGTTTCTTCTAGGCTATGAGGGGTTTAATATTCAATACAGTGGTTCCGATCGTTAAATTCGTGGCTGTGGGTATTAGTTTCTCAACAAATTCCTCAGACGCTACAAACATAATGTATCGGTTGCCCGAGGTTTTGCTGATCGTCCTCACGTTTGAAGGTCCTACAAATCTCCCTACACAGAACACATACTTGCCCTGTGTAACTGCGGATATGACATCAATTAGAATTCCGTGTTTTTTATCTTAGGTTCCTTGATTAAGTGCGCTTGCGTACGATCGCATCACTGGAGTTGTAGTGTTTTCGGTTGTGTAACTCATAGTAGAATTGCTTTCGATAGTTATGGTTTCGGCCGTGAAGATTCTTGTCTCGGGTGATACTTTCAGATTCATTTCTTTTTTTTTGTCACTCACAAAAAAAAAGGAAAAAAGAACGATAAGTTTTTGCGGAATATGCGATCTCGTGTTGAGATGCAAACACTGCGGTGAAATAAATCATCCTATTATCACACAGTCTCAGCTCACGTCTTACCCCTAGAACAGTCGGAGCGAGAATCTTTTTTTTTTGGAAGCTTGACATTTTAATTTAAAATATTCCAAATTTTGTTAATGATAAACAAAAAAGTGCCGAGAATTGAACCTCGGTTGAAAAAACGACATAGAAAGACGCTACGCTCTCTGCTATAGGTTTAAGGTTAACTAAAGTGACCTATCCAATGTCACCTAATCGCACCAGTTTTCACCCCCATTATTGTATTTGTTTAATTTATTGCAAAACAACATATAGGCTGAAAAATGAATTTTTTCATCGTTTAAGGGGTGACCCCGGTGAAACTTCGAAGTCTTCGTCCGGCCTTTGGACCCGCCAATCGGGTCTTGATATAGAACGGCATATCCAAAAAAGTAAAAAAATTCCGGACCCCACCCATTTTGCCCCATATATCCATAAAAAACATTGTTTTTCGTGTTTTGAGCTTCAAAGTGCCCCTCGGTGCGCAATTTTCGTCCGATTTTAATTCTTTTTTTTCCAAAATGTTTGTCATACTCCAAAGAACAAAGCTAAGTATCCGTTTTGTTCTATTCGCTTTACATCATGAGAAAATTATTTTTTAGTCTGCGCGTTGGAACCCGAGGAACACTTTGAAGCTCAAAACACGAAAAACCATGTTTCTTATGGGTATATGGGGCAAAATGGGTTGGGTCCGGAATTTTCCTTACGTTTTTGGATATGCCTTTATATATCAAAACCCGATTGATGGGTCTAAAGGCCCTGCGCGGACTTCGAAGTTTCACCGGGGTCACCCCTTAAGTGAAAGAGAACGTTTCAAAAAATAAAAACTATATATTCTGTTTCTGCATTCATATTTCGCCACGGTTGTAGGGGGTAAATGGAGGGAAATAGGGATAGAATTCTGATTATTTTTCTATGGCAAATAACATTCTCTACAATTTATTATAGAACGTTTCACGTCGTATCTTGCGCGAATTCCGAGTTATTTGGGAAAAACCTCTTTTAGGGGTGGTTTGTAATTATTTTGTACCCCTTTCCGAGAAATTTAGGCCTTATGTTATCCAGAAGACTGTTTCTACCCTCAAAATACGGCATTTGAAACGATTTGCAGGGTAGACAGGAAGAAATTAACTTCCCGACCTGTATTTACTGAACTAGAATGGTATCTGGACATTACGTAAAACAATAATTATAACTAGTGGTGGGAGCATGTGTATGCTCCATTCGGGAGACAAACAAAACTTTTTAGTTTGGCATTTCCGCACAGCGTACCTGATTTATTCTTCTCCAATACACCACGGTTAATCAGTGTGACCCCTGTTAAGGCCGCAACGAAAACTTGCAAATTTGAGAATTCTCAACTGACTAGTATTTAAACTAGGCGGGTTCTGGATTTCTTTCGTCCGTAGATGGATGAATCATCTGACGATTCATTGGTTTGTCATCGGACAGACTTCCGGAATCCTGTTGATACTTGTATTGCGGGTAATGTGAGTTATGTGATGATTCATTGGAGTTGGGGTGGAAAATTCCCTGTTGGGAGTTGTATTGTGAATAGATGGGGGTGGGGTTTTTTAACTAGAGGGTGCTATCATCGTCGAGTTCTCTACATGCATGACATCATCTTGAATATTCGAGAGCTAGGTGGCAGCACGTTCGGGAAATGTTCTCGAAGAATGTTATCATCGCGAATATCTGGAAATGGCTCATTGTTCTACAGAACTCATTCACGCCTGACAACGGGGGTAGAAATAATTGTTGTTAATGGTCTGGAGAAGAAACAGTCATTGGAATCCTACACTGATAAATTAACCATTGATATTAATCGTTTAAGATCTTCGAAAGGCAAGTATTTGAATATAGCGTTATAGCGAACAATGAAGTGTGCACATTCGACAATACTCTGATGGAGCCATTGATTGCAACTTGATTTGAGGGGTCAACCTGTGCGCGCACTTGATCACTACTTGTTCGCTGGTCTACTGATAAAATATATATGTGGGTCACAAAGTCATTTATTTTGGGAGTTTCAATATATGTGACTTTTTGATGTTTATTGCTTTTCTTCATTTTTTTTTGGGTGGAAATGTTTTCCTGTCAAGTCGCGTTTAACTGTCGATCAATTCTTCATGAAGGTTGATCGAATAAGCAGTCAAGTAGCGATCACCTGATCAGCCGTACACGGAGCGAAAAGTTCGTTAAAACATATCAGAAAAGTTCGGTAAAAATTCAGGTTCGGAACGTAATCCGCGAATGAACGGAAATTCCCCGAAATTTAGGGAATGAACTAGATTATTTTCTGATTCAGTCCCCAACTCGTAAGGTTTGTTCCGTAAAAATTTCCTATCATCGATCAAAACAAAGAATTCCACGAAAACTAGGAAGTAAATAAGAATTTTTCTGATTCACTCCCCAGTTTGTACGGATTGTTCTGTAAACATTCCTTACCATAGAAAACAAACAAAGGATTCCTGACATTTTCCAGAATGATCCGTAATTTCTCTATTGCATTCCTCGTTTTTCAATTTTCAGCGAAAAAACCATAAACTATCAACTATAGGGCACACATACTTCGGGTACACATTTTCATTTATTATAATTACCACTACATGATTTTACAATTAGTTAGTACCAACATTTTAAGATATGTTTCAGTTCATTGATCTAACTATTTTTGAAACTTAACAGTTTTCAACATCATCAGTGGGTAAGATTCTCCATAAATATTCTTCCCCAAGGAATTTATAAGATTGCGTCCTCTCATCTGCATAAATATTCTGTAATTTTTTAACCACAATATCAATGTTTAAATATGTGGGCGTGCTCTTTATATGTTATGAAATGTAAGTTATGGCAAGGCACTTGCGTATGACACATGATGTTATTGTTACGGTTTTTGTTATGATGATCGTGAACTTAATACTTACGATTGTAGAGCCCAATATTTTCGCAATAATTGAGCTTGTCACTTATCGTGCATATCTAATAAACCGCGCAATGTGACGTATGGCGAAACGTATGATGCTTCTTGCAAGAGAAGTAACTTCGGGTTTCGGACCGAATCTGACCACTCCTCGCCTTTGACGCCGTGCGCTGGCAAGAATTGGGTTGACTATCGTGAAGTGAGGGGGGCGGGAGGGAGCTCGGGCCAAACCCGGTATTACTTCTCTTGTAAGAATATACCGAAGGTAACCGGCCGGTGGCACAGCGCTAGTGGTGGGACAATGTGACGCACCAATTCGTGAGTAAAATTTACGGAACAAGTGTCAGAAAAATGTGAGTGAATGCTCTGTAAACATACGCGAGCGCTCAATAACTTTTCCATTTTCAACCGCACGTTTTCAGGAATTTTTAACGTAGTTGTATCGTCGGACGATTTTATCAACGATTGAACGAAATTTTTATGAGTGATAGAGAGCTATGTCCATGTCCGACTCAAGTAATTTGAGAATTTTCGGAGTCGTAGAAGTAGAGTAAAAAAATCCCAAAGTTGCTATATTTTCGGTCCTTATACATGGCGAACATAGGGTTATGTGACCTAAAATTGCAAATGGAAATTTGGTCCATAATTAAGTTTTATCGGTTGTAATACCCCGAGACCTCAAAATTTATCGGATAATTCCCGATAGCTTCGTTGCTACACAGGGAAGCTTGAGGGAATTGTCCTATAAATTTTAAAGATCGAGGGGTATTCGGCGGATTATTTTTTAGCCTCTGATTTTGACTAATCAGAGCACAATGATCGAGGTTACATGGCACTTTACACGAAATGTAGTCTCCACATCGCGTTTTTTGTCTTCGTGGTGTTGGCTAGTATATTTTTTTAAATCTTGAAATCAATTCCAGGCAGTGACTCTTTGCCGAATCGACTCATTGTGCACAGGTTTTGAAAATGAACAGAACCGCTAATTGAAGTTTTAATCACACCGAAATGTCAAAATCCGGAAAAACAATTGAGGATCTACCGGGGTTTTATCAGTTTGATAAAACCCCTGTGGCCCGGTGATTTACCAAAATAAAACCAACGTGAAGGTGTCATGTGACCGCGAATACTGCGCTCTGATTGGTCGAAATCGGGGGGTAAAAAATAATCAACGATTTTTCACAAAATCAGGATGCAACGGGACGATAATAAATGCATAATTTAAAATTTGATTTACCGTGATCTCACACGGTTAATAAAATAATCCAGGGTAACTGCTGAAAAGTTCCTGTAATCACTACACTCGGAAACATGTGGCGAAACGGCGAAAGTGCTACACGGCAACGTCGCTAGATAGTTTGGTGGGAGGACAAGCGGGAAAATTGAACGGATCGTCGAACCAAAACTTGTACGTGGAAATTTTTTTTTTTCGCATCTATTACATCGATCAGCAATCCATTGATATTCAAATATTATTGCCAGGAATGTGAGAATTTTTTCAAAGAAATTAGCCACTTCCTAAAATCTTGGATATGCAAGAATTTGATGACTTTTCTTATTTTCATTTTAATTTCCGACACTTATGAATATAATAAAATACACAGAGTAGAGAACAATTTATTTTATATCATACGATCAACATATCAATATATTTCAGATATCGTTTAGATTTTTTCTGCAACAATTGCAGGACCCCGAGTCAATGCACCGGTTGTTTACATATATTTGATTTCACAGAATGCGACGTTGCCAAGATTGTCGTGCCGCCGACTGCGCATGTTTTTTTTTTCTTTTTTTTTTTCTACTCTTGCTCTATTCGTATTCACCCACGTAACCGCTGTTAGGCATTACTTCATGGGCAATACTACGGATCAGAGTACCCACCCATTGTGGCTGGGGCCGACTTCGCCATTTCAGCTCATCGTATTTCTAATCACAGGGTAAACCTCCAGAAACCCGAGTGATACGATGGCGGGCGTCTACGATGGAACCCTCCCTCCCCCCCCTCCCCGCGCGACGGGTCGCGTTCGGTCCCGGCTCACGGTCTCACTTCATGGATACCGCCGATAGCACACACGGAATGTTCTTGCCATCGGTCGGAGTCCGTGAGAAAATATTTTTCAGAAAAAATATTGCCGACTGCGCATGTGTCTGTATGTATATGTACACATCAGACGCTTGCGAGTAGCGCTAGGGGTGGACGAAAAAGATTCAGAAATGAGGTTTTTCTAATTTATATTTTTTTTTTGTGGTAACTTGGTTTTTATCTATATTTCCACCTGCCACGAGGTTTCTTGACTCAATACAACGATAGAAATAAATTGTGTACAATTTCCATGAGTTGCATTTAATTATATTTTGTCCTCGCTCTCCTACACTACCACTGTAGTATCCCTTCGGTCCGCCAGGTGTCACAAGCGAATTCAGAGCTATAAAATTGAAAAAAGGGGGCAGTGGGTCTCTCCCCCCACTGCCCTACTCGTGCAGATTCTTCACTTTTTTTTCGCGCTCGTCGGGTGACACACGTTTTTTCGGTAAAAAGATTTATCGTGGTCGAATCTAAGATGGGGAAGAATTCCAAAAAGAGATCTCATGAAAGAGATGAATTACTGGAAAGACTGCTGAGTAAAGTGCAGAAGTTAGAAGAAAGATTAGAGAAAACAGAATCAGATAAAAAATCATCAGAAGACAAGGAAAGTGTAAGTGACTCGGAAAACAGGGTGCCTAATAATCAAGAGACGCCGGCCGACAACAGCTCGGATAGTGCGTCAGAAATTGGTCAAAGGACTAAAGAGGAGAAGGAGGCTGATGAACAAATGGAAAAGGACCCAGATGAGGACTAGATTAAGTTCGTAAGTTTAATAGCTTAAACTTAAAAAAAAAAAAAAGACAGCCTATGAAGAATGTATGACAGGTCTGAGCTCGCTCATCTGACGAGACAAAGACCGACTACTACTCGTCTGCGCTTGGCCAGTTGGCAAGACAAAGGTAGAAAAACTATCCGCGCTTGCTATATGGCAAGACAAGGATAAAATATAGCGCCCCGCATTTGATAAAGTGTCTAAACGGGCGCTCAATTGGCTATAATATTTTTACCGGCTTTCCGTCTCCAAGAAAAATAAAAACTTTCTTTTTCTTTTTCATTTCTATAATTGGGAGATGACCCAACTTGCAGTCGAGCAGTAAAAATGCCAATTAATGCAGAGGTTTTGAGGAGATGGGAATTCCTCTGCAAAGAAGGAATAAAAAAAGGAGGAAATTGAGACAATTTTGGCGAACTACGCTTGCGCGCCGGAACTAACAGCCCCAAAATTGAATCCGCAAATTGCGGCTACAATGCAAGATTTTTCTATTGTTAGAGACAATCACATGATCGAAACTCAGAATCCGGCTGGTACAGCATTATCGATTCTTAGCTCTGTAGTATCAGCAATTTATGAAGAAAATGACGAATTTGATTTGGAAAAACTCCTGACACTATTGCGTTTTTCAGGAAAATGTACACTGCAATTGTACACAAACAGACTAACACCAGGAAAGCATTTATTGAACCTGGATTATCTAAGGAGACAAGGGTGTTGTTGAAGGAGACCAAACCAGAGGAATTTTTATATGGTAAAGATCTTTCCGACACAATTAAAGATGCCAAAGCTCTGAACAAGATGGGTGACAGTCTCAAGCTTCCTCAAACACCAAAGAGGATAATTACTCCAAATCGATCGTCAAACTTCAGGATCCGGTTGGCGAAACGTCCGGTGGGAGGGCAACCGGGATCTACATCTTTCGCCGGACGTCTGAGACAAAAGGTGTCTTCAAGAAACAACCAACAGTTCATAAATCACAGAGCCCAAACCCATCAACCCCCGAGGTCATACAACAGGAAAGACAAGAAACATTAAACAATGTAAGAGGGGGTAGACTTTCCTATTTCTATCAGAATTTCGACACAAATTACTAACGATAACTTCATATTATCTTGTATCTCTGGATACAAAATTCCAATTAGGAAACAACTACTCAAAAATAGTCCCACCAACTACAAATACCCAGGGACAGATATAGAAGCCACAGGGCGTTGTATTCAGGAATTATTAGATAAAAATGCTATTAGTCTGTGTCGAATGTGAAGATCAGGTATTATCTCCTTATTTTTTAGTTGAAAAACCGGATGGTCCAAATAGATTCGTTTTAAATTTAAAGCGACTATAAAGTGGATCCTTAAGGATAAATTTGGATTTTTGGTAAGACAAACCGTAATTGGGAGGCGCACATGAGCAATTTGTGAGAATTTTTTTTTGTTCAACCCGTATCGATTTTTGTATGCAAGGATCAGTAAATGACGATAAAAAAAAACAATAAGTTGAGTTTTTGAGGGAAAAAATACGTTCTCAGAATTTTTAAAAATTAAACACGAAACAAAAGTAACCTGAAAAATACGTGCAAAAACAGGTAACAATTTTTTTTTTAATTTTAAAATACTTTTTAAAGCAAAGTGTTGAGTGCGTGTCTAGAAAATTTTTGCACATGTATCATTCTGGTGCATCGCAGGGCACCCCCTCTTAAATGGACGTTGTGTCGCAGCAGGAAGAATAAAGGACAATATTGTCAAGTGAAGCTAGAAACACTTTTAAACTGTAAATTTTTTTTTTCTCTCTCTCTCCACGATTCGCAAATTTCAACATGTCACGTTCTGAGGTTCCGTCGATTAACGTATCTGGAGACGAGTCGCGAGAACAGCAACAAGCACAGAATGGCCCTCAACTATATGACAACTTGCGGAGTGTGTTCACTGGTCAGGCGGAGCAAAATTTAAATGCGAATTTGGGACGTATCCAAGCACGTAGCCCAACCTTTTGACGGGACTCTCCACAGCTTTGGTTTCACCAGCTAGAAGCACAGTTCGCATTAGGAAATATTAGATCCGGGCTGACGAAGTACAGGTGGGTAGTCGGAAACCTAGAAGCCAGGTATGCATCTGAGGTCCTTGATTGAGGTTATTGACGAAATAAGGTGTAATAACCCAGAGAACCCTTACACACTAATCAAAGCCAAATCACTTGAGAGGTTAACGGAATCCCGTCAAGCTAGGTTGCATCAATTTCTGGCTGGAGAGCAACTCGGAGACAGACGACCATCGCAAGTATTACGTCAGCTCCGTTCATGTGACCCTCTCATTTGAGAGGATGTTGTTAAAACTGTTTGGCTCGACCACCTACCTGGCATGATCGAATCCGCGTTAATAATCCAAATAACACTCCCCTTAGAACAGCTGGGTCGAATGGAGGACAGCATTCATGAGGTCCTTGGTTCTGTTTCCGTAGCGGCTGTACAGCACCCCGTAGTTACGCAACCGGCATTGACCTTGGAGAGGCGAGTTGAAGAAATGTCGAGACAATTAGCAGCTTTGCCTTCTCGCTTCAGTCGAAATTTTCCTCCAAAATAGAGCGTTATCGTTCTAGGGCACGAAGCAGGTCTGGAACCCGCGCAGAGAACCTTTGCTGGTATCATGGACGGTTCAAGCAACTGGCAGGAAAATATGTACAGCCTTGTTCTTGGGTAGGTTCCGATGCTCGGAACGCTGCGGGAAACGGCCAGTAGGGGAGTTAGCGGCGGTTAACGACCCTATACCAGTTACAAACGGTCTGTTTATTACCGACTCTTCGTCGAATGTAAGATTTTTGATTGACACTGGCCTTTTGCCAAGGCGCTGCCAAGTGTCAGGCTCCTCTCAACAAGTGTTTCGGAGGGGATAAAGTACGTGGATCACATCCCGTAAACTGAACCCCTGACTTGGACGCAGCTTTCGTCAGCTGACGGGAATCCATAGCTCAGGCGGCCTTTTCGGCCCATCCCGATACTACCGCCCCGTGGTCCATTTCCACTTATGCCTCAGAATTGGCAGTCGGTGCAGTACTCCAACAGTTTATTGGGGGTACCTGGCAGCCCTTGGGGCCATTTAGTAAAAAACTTGCGCAAAGAAAAACAAATTCTGGATCGCGGAATTCAGTTTGAGTTCGATCTATGTAAGGCTCTTACCAGCAGATACGGCGTTGACCACCTGAGAACGATTGCATACAATCCGGAAGACAGTGGGCTCGTTAAGCGGATGCATCGCCCGTTGAAAAGCGCAATCATGTGGCATGCTTCCGCATCCTGGTTCGACTCGCTACCCTGGATTATTTTGGGTTTTCGAACTGTCTGGAAGGAGGACTTGAAGGCCACCCCAGCAGAGATGATTTACGGAGAGCCCCTACGCTTACCAGGGGAATTTTTGCACCCCTCAATCAATCCGTATAAATCATTTAATCCCGCATGTAGATTTAATGTGATTTATTCGGACTTCGCGATTTCTGGTTTTTCTCTGAGACGTGATCACAATGTCAGGTTAGCGCTAAGTGAGAGCAAGCAGTGGAAACGAACGTTGCTCCTTACTTATGTTCGGGATATTCAAAACGACCGTGGGGTCCAGTTACCGCGCTACTAGCTGTTGCGAAATAATGGCCCGTAAATTTAAATGTGGGAACGCCACAACCTCATTATTCCCGTTGCCATTGACCTGCCCAGCTACATCCAAATTCAGATGATAATTGTCGTCCATACCAATCAGTTCGTGTCTATTTCCATCGTCTTTTTGACCGCCATCCTCAACGAATTATAGACGGGCATACACAACTCCAGGCTCTGAATATAATTATGTATTTAATATTGACAATGATCAATTGTTGATGAGAATGAAATTATTCCAAAATTTACCGTTTGATTTCCTGAAGATATAATAATCCAAATTATTTTTAACCATATATCCTTCTTCGTCTAATACTGATTTGAGTTTATTGTCTTCCATTATTAAGTCAACTTGATTCTCCGACTTTGTTTGTAAATGTGAGCATTCTCTTTTGAATTCCTTTCGATCGTTGTCCACAATAATCCAGAAATCTTGAGGTTCGAGAATGGAAACGTAGACACTACTCAGGAAGATCAAGAGCGCCACATAATAATTCAGCGAGACAGAAATTCAACCAATGGTGGCCAGTCATAAAAATTTCTTCGAATAGAGCTCGTCTTCCTTCGTTTGCCAGCCACTGGAGTTGAAATTCACTCGCCGTGTGACCTCCATTGCTCTCAGCAATAACCATCGAATATGTGTCGGCGCTCCCTTTGGACATTTCTCCCGAAAACTTGTAGGAATTTAGAGTATAACTTGACGTATTTAAATTCTGGTTTTGCCGCTAATCACCCAGGTAATTATTAACGGATCGCCCTACATTGACGGATTTGGAGCATGAGGTTAGAATCTCCAATGCTCAACCAAAACAATTCTCCCCATGTGCTATGGAAGACGAGGAAGACGAAACTTGTCGAACACCACCAAGAAAAAAGACGAAAGTAATAAAAGTTGTCCAGAAATTTAGGCATGATTGGCTGGAACAGGAGGAGTTTAGGTTTTGGCTGAAACGCGTACGTGATAATCCATTAAAAGCCAAATGTAAACTCTGTTGCCAGACGTATACTGCTGACATATTTGTGTTAAAGAGTCACGGAAAAACAGATGATAAGCACCAAGAGAAAGAGAAACCATTGAGGAACATAACAATAAAAATAACACATTACGTCCAACGTGGGGAACGCACTGAAGGCTCTTTGGCACTTCTGCGCCGAGCACAACATCGCCTACAGAGCACTAGACCACTCATCAGATCTTCTAAAATCGTGGTTCCCTGATTCCAAAATTGTCTAGAAAATGACGATCAACCAGACAAAAGAAACTGCCATTGTGAAAAATGTAATTGGTGAAACTGAAAAATCTATACTTACATAAAAGTTAAAGAACAAAAACAAGTTGTTTCTGGGTAAGATATTTCCAAGAAAGTTTCGGCACTTGATCCGTTGCTAGTCGTTTGAAGCGAGATTTTCCACACATCACTATCATGAAGTGCATGTGACACTCTTTGCATATAGTGAACCTTGCCAGAAATTACCTCGTATTTGCGAAGACTTTCCTCGAAATTTTCACAATTTCTTCAATAGCAGTTCCAAACGACAAAGTGAAACTCTTCACAAACTCCTGAATGACTCCCAGACACGGTGGCTGTAATTGGCATCGGTAATCGAATGAATCCTCGAACAATGGCCTGCTCTCCTCTTGTATTTCAATGTCCAGTTGTTGGCACTGAAGCTGAAGGCTGCTGGGTCCATCAATCTTGGCTTGATCGATGCGTTCAATAAACTATTTTTCTTCTTCCTGCAATGGCGGTTTCGTAAACGTTCTGAGAACACCCGGAAATGTTGTATTTCTGGATTTTGGTGTCAGCGTTTTCTTTTTTAACATCTCCTATCATTCAACGGGCCTGATTTCTACTGTACTGGCGCCACCATGATAATGCGTGAACTATATTTTACCCCCTCCACTTACAGATAAGTTTTCGAGACACTTGAGGCCATTCAAATTCGAAACACGGGATGTTGTGTTTAGATTCCATCGGTAGTCAATCATGAGGTAGTTGGGTTTTCTACCTCAATTAATTATGATAAAAATACTGGACAGTAGATTAAGCGGAAAATCAGCGGGTCTGTTAGAAATCAGCTAGAAAAAAAACGCCCAAATTTGTTCAAAAGAAGGAACAGCAGAAACAAAGTGTTTTGAACACAAACCAAAATACTGGTGAGAAATCTAGAGAAGCCCCAAGGCCTTATAATAAAGCCGGGGAGTGGACGATGCGTTTAACGGTATGTATGAACGACAAGTATACTTATTATACACAAGGTCGGAGCATTTTTAATGATTAATTGATTGATTGACGAATTAATTGCTTCACCCATTCCGTAGGATGGTTAACAGGAGCCCCTGATGCTGTTTTCGTGAAAAATAAACGTGGAGCTTACTGAGGGGGATTCGGAAAGTGTGGTGAAATTATTCATGATAAAAATGTTGTTAGTTAATAAAAGGTCAATAGTACTAGGTGTGTTGGAATTATGAGGGTAGTGTGTAGGAACGTCTGGAAAGAGCAGATTGATTTTTGTTCCGTCAAAAAATTTGAGAGAATCTTACTTCATTCGTTCGGCCTAGCAGAGGTCCAAGCAGTGTCCTTCGCGTTGAAGTCTCCAACAATAATTGTTGGAGTACTATCGGAGAAAAGATGCTTCAATAGATTTGTATCTAGCGAGACATCCGGTGGATTGTAAATCGAGTACATCCTCGTTATTCTATTGTCCACTTGGACCTCTACTCCCACGTATTCGGTGAGCGACAGGAGATCATGCGGAAGTGTTCTATGTCTCATGGTTTTGTGGATCGCTACCGCAACAGCACCACCTGCTTTGGCCGTTCTGTCTTCCCTGATCAGCGAGAAGCCTGGAAAGTTAATTTTTTTTGTCTTGCTGTTTAGCTTAGTCTCTGAAATTAGACAAATTTTAATGTTATTGCTATGGAGAATGTGTACTAACTCGTCCAGATTGGGCTTGAGCGCAAAAATATTAATTGCTAATATGTTGGTTATGTTTGCAGGGGAATCGTAAGTGTTGCTGAGGAGGATAAGACAGGCATAGGATGCGATGATTGTGATGTTATCAATGGCGGAGTCAGCTTTGTGGAGTTTAGAGATCATGTCTGTAATCTCTGAGAGGATTTCAGAGATTTTGAGGGTTTTTAGTTCGTCAAGGACTTGCTTCGCTGTGTTAATGAAATTTTTAGTGCTACTTAAATACCGTTCCGGAACATGTGGCTCCATTGGGATGGTCCTTTGTTCAACAGAAGGTACGACAACATTCCTTCTCGAGGTTTCCACCGTTGGAAAAAAAGAAGCGTAGGTGGGCCTGGACGTGTTGGCAGTGGAGATATGTGTTGGTTCAGGGACTGCAGGAGACTGGAGGAGCTGGATGTTCCTTTCCAGATTCTGGATCGTGGCCGAGTGAGGTGTAGCGGGCAATTCCAAAGGCGATATGCTGGGCCTGGCCGACTGTGCTCGTTTTGTCTGAGTTTCCATGAATTTTAGGCGCATGGAACACTCTCTGGCCGTGTAGGCTAGTCCGCAGTTCGCCCACTTGAGAGTTTTCGAAGTGCAGGCTTTGACGTCATGGTTTGACGCACACTTTACACATCTGGGGTTCAGGTTGCAGTGTTGGCTTGCATGGCCGAACCGTTGGCACCTGAAACACTCGGTCGGTTGCTCGGATTTCACAAATTTTTCTATCTTGTATGTGTGCTAGAAAATAGTTTTAATAGCAGCAAAGCTGCTCAAGGTTACTTCAGGGCCAACCGTGATTGCGAAGATCGGGAGAGGCCTGTTTTCTTTAATATTTCCGTCTTTATTTACTTTCACGAACTGGCGAACGGAAAGTACGTTAATACCTTGATTTGACAATTCGGCTTGAATTTCGGCTTCCGAGAAACTGCTGGGAAGCCCTTTCAAAATAAATTTCTTCGGTCTTTCACTTTTAAGGCCGTAGGTGAAAAAATTAAGGTTTTGCCTTTTCAGGATACTTGCGATTTTGTTGTAATCCTCGGTCGTTTGTCGGTGGACGATCGTGGTACTTCCATTAAACTTCATCCTGAAGTTTTTATCCGAGGCATTGACTTGCAAGAAATTTATTAACTTTTTGGTCTCCAATTTGTCGTTTTCAACGATGATTGGAGGCACTGAGGTTTTTTTTTGAGCCTCTTGAGGCCCATCAGAAGAGTTCGGAGGATTGTTGGGAGGGGCTGGTTCAGAGCTCGCGCTGTTTGACCGTTTCATAACGGTTTTCTTTGTTTTTTTTGGGGTCTTCCATCGGAGGACTCGTTTGGGGTTTCCTTTTGGGAGCCAAGGGAATTTTGAGGTTTTTTTAGATTTGACACTTTTGTGCTAAAACTTTTACTCGATTTAAAATTTCAATGTACTAGAAGCACGGTACGTTTGAAATTTGTAATTCGTAGGGAACGGTAGACATGCGTCCGCACGACACTGACTCAAAACAAATACTACTACACCAAAGCCCCGTCACAAGTGTGTGTGTATGTAACGGTGTATGTATGTGACCATTTTTTTTGCCAACGATCTCTCACGAACAAATTATGCGTTGAAGATGCCGTATGGCGCAATCGAAGCGTCTTGGTAAACTCTACGGCTGATTAGATTTTGGAGAAAATCGGTGCAGCCCCTGTATTATTATAAACAGTTTGAATTGGTCATAACGCTCTACCGCACGAACGGTTGGAACTAGCGGGAACATTCGGTAAAAAAAAGTTGTTCCACATGCAGAAATACACATATTATGTAGAATTACTTTTTTTCATAATTTGCATAATTAAGGAGGTATGGCCAGTTGAATAAAGATGTATGCAATCAGTGTGAGCCGAACACAAATGAGAGTGGAACATTGGAACTTCGGTTCGATTCCGGGTACCGTGCTTTTTTTTTATTTTTTAGGAATGTTAACGTCCCGATTTTGCAGAAGTTATTGTAATGCCCCCAAAATCCAAATTTGTAATTTCATTATCTAACTAGGGCTTTAAGTATACGAAAATTATCCCCGTCAAATTCTAAGTTGGCGTATGTGTGTGTATGTGTGTATGTATGTGTACGATTTCGCGCAACGATTGCTCATGGACGAATAAAGTTATGGAAGTTCTCAAGGTCGCATTCAAGGCGTTTCCATGTAACTTAGAGCTGATTACATTTTGAGTGAAATTGGTCTAGTATATATATTGTTATTAACGAATTCAATTGTTTATAATGTTCTATTACATCAACTATTATAGTTAGCGTAAAATTTATGTAAGAAACGTTGTTCCCCATCTAAAAATACGTATTTTATGTGGGATGACTTTTTTTGACAGTTTGCATAATTAAGGAGGTATGACCGTGTCAACAATTACGTCTGTAATGAGTGAACGAATGGACACAGCGCTGTCATGACAGTCCCAATCGTAGCGTTTCCGTGCAAACTCGAGCGGATTACACTTTGGATGGTATTCGTGCAGCATATGCACTGTTATTAACAATTCTAATTGTTTATACTGTTCCACTGGGTAAACTATTAAAGTTGTCGGGAAACTTCCTAAAAAAGAATTATTCCTTATAGGAAAATACACCTTTTATATGTAATGACTTTTTTCCATAATTTGCATAATTAAGGAGGTATGGTCGTCTGAGCAATTCGAACGATGGACACAATGCATATTGCCCAGATTGTTCCTTATACAAAAATACACATTCAATATGACTTGTTTCAATATAGGCTAGAACATATCGCCAGTTAAACTAGAATATACTTGGCGAGTGAAAATGTCGATAACTGCTGGAAAAATGTCGAAGAGCGGGATAACTAAGTAAGTATAGAGGAAGATGGGGTAACCAGGCGGACGAATGCTAGTGGACTAGTTTTCTGGACTTGAAAATCAAACTAAAGTGATCGTCTGCAGTAATTATTCATCGCAATTTCACTTATTGATATCACTGTTTAGTTTGGTCATCACAATGATTGCGTGTTTATGTTGCACTGAAATATATACCAAATCGGGAAGTTTTGTTTATGCCCTGTATGGGGCACATACATTTGCACACCACTAGTTTTTTCATGCAATCGACCCCCGACTCTGAATTGACTCAGGCCTTGGTCGATTGGGGGTCCATTCCATGAAAAACATGGGATGTGAGTGTGACCCTCGACGGGTCGCATCTATAACTTCCCGAGAGTGGGTGTGAGTGTGTGACAATATACGTATGAAGTCTAGTTGTATATCCCCAAGGCAAATTCAACTATTGATTATTACGATTTTTTGTCGATATCTCGTAAAATATGATGCATAGCAAAAAAAATAATACGACATGAAATATCTAGTTTCACGAGCGGCCAACTTTTGGTCGGATACGTTGTCTCGGATAGCAAAATTCGACGATTTGCCGAAAATTATCCTCAAACTGCCCTTATTTCCCGCAATTCTTCGGCTCAGTGGTATCTGGGATATGTACCTCCATGTGGGGAATAATATTCGTTGGAAACTTTTTCCTCTATCTCTAGTAATGCCGCAAGAGCGCAAGAAAAACAAGACAAGGCAAGAAAGCTGCTGCAAGAGGCAAGACAAGAGACAGATTTTTCTCTCCTAAGACGGGCAAGACAAGACAAGAGAGAAATTCACAAGAGGCAAGAGTAAACAAGAGATATGAAGCAAGAGAGGAGATAATTAATTTAAAATAATGTCAACACGAAAGCTTTGAATTTCATAATATTGAAATATAAGAAATTCTCAATTGTACAAATTTTATGATTCACGAGTTTTAAAGGCGTTTTAAGGGGTTGCATTGTATTATTTTTCACTCATGACTAATAATACGTGCGCAGCTATATTCAGAATTTTTGTCAACTTTACTTTCTTTTTAAATGTTCATTCGCTATCATGTCATGTTTTTCCTCCTCAGTGTCAAATAACCTCAAAGATTTCATGAGCTCGGTTTAGGATATTCTACCGGCATAGTCAAGACAAAAGTTTATGACCCTTTCTATAATTCGCTATATTTATCACCAATAATTTTCAATGAATATTTCAATGCGTTAATTAGTTGAAGTAATAGCCATAGAATATTATTATATTGTATTTGATTTTGCGAATCAATATTCCATTGTTGAAACCTCGAATTCTCCACCTGGGTCGTTTACTTATTACAATAATTATTATTCAGATAACCATAGTTCCTTAATTAGGCGAGTTGCGGACAAAAGTCATTTAACATAAAATATGTATTTTGACGTAGGGAACCACTTTCCTTGGTATACTTATTCTCAATTTTGTTTGGTTTGAGGTTTCGCAAAAAATTTTAGTATTTTTAAATGATGTTTGATTTTTAAAAAATCAAAATCAGAATCGATCGCCACTCGAAACTCAATCGACATAGTGAGTGACTCGATTCCACAAGCGACCGTCAGGGTGAAAAATGAGTATTGAAAATTGCGGATTGAAAATTGACAATTGAAGAGTGCGGTTTGAAAATTGCAAATTGCCGACTGAAAATTGAGGATTCAACATTAAGGATTGAAAATTGCCAATTCAAAAATGCGCATTGAAAATGGAGGATAGAAAATTAAGGGTTGAAAATTACCAATTGGAACTTGACAAGCGAAAATTGCAAACTGAACATTGAGGATCGAAAATTGAAGAGTGAAAATGGCGGATTCAAAATTGACAATTGACGAATTCGTCAAATTTGTACTTGTCTACTGTTAAATTTTAATCCGCAATTTTCAATCCTCAATGTTCAATGGTCAGTTTTCAAATCTTAATTTGCACTTGTCACGTTTTAATTGGAAATTTTCAACCTTCATTTTTCAATTTTCAAACGGCAATTGCGAATTGTCCATCCACAATTTTCAATACTCCTCTTTCAATCCTCAATCCGCAATTTTCAGTTTTCAAGTTTTTATCCACAAGTCTCAAACCGCAATTTTCAATCTGCAATTTTTATTTGGCAATTGCCAATTTTCAATCAGCCATTCTAAATTGTCAATTCACAATTCTCAATTGGCAATTGGTCATTTTTAATTGGCAATTTTAACTCCCCAATTTTCATTTGTCAATTGTCGATCCACAATTTCCAATTGGCAATTGGCAATTTTCAATCCGCAATTTTTAATTGGTAATTTGCAATGGGCAACTTTTATTTCTTAATTGTCAATTTTCAATTCACAATTAGCAATTTTCAATTGACGATTTTCAATTGGCCATTTGCAAGTGGTCATTTCAATTGGCAATCTTCAATTGACAAATTTTGATTGGCAATTTTTTATTTATTTTGGTTTGCCCCGTGTAGCCCCGTTCTTAGGGCTCTGCGACGGCTTAACTGGACCGCCAGGGGGGGGGGGGGAAGAATCGCGGTAAAGTACCTGGAGAAAATCCTCTAAAACCACCCCGATAAAACTCTGTCAAATTACTTGCAAAGAACCGTGTCAAAGTGCCTGGCAAAATGTCCGTTCAACTACCTGCGGAAAATCCCGTCAAACTACCTGGGGAAAGGCCTGTCAAACTACCTGGGGATAACTGTCGAACTACCTGAGGAAAACTCAGTCAAACTTCCTAGACAAATCGTGTCAAACTACCTGGGGGAAGTGCTGTCAAACTGCCTGGGGAAAGTCCCGTCAACCCACCTGGAGAAAACCCTGTCGAACTACCTGGGGAAAACTCTGTCAAACTACTTGGGGGAACTCGGTCGAACTACCTGAGGAAAACTCTGTCAAACTTCCTGGAGAAAACTCTGTGAAACTACCCGGGGGAAGTCCTGTCAAACTACCTGGGGAAAGCCCCGTCAACCTACCTGATGAAAATCGTGTCGAACTACCTGGGGAAAGCCCCGTCAACCCACCTGGTGAAAATCCTGTCGAACCACCTGAGGAAAACTCTGTCAAACTACCTGGAGAAAATCCTGTCAAACTACCTGAGGAAAATCCTGTCAAACTTCCTGGAGAAAACCCTGTCAAACTACCCGGAGGAAATCCTGCCAAACAACCTGGGTAAAATCCTATGAAACTACCCGGGAGAAGTCCTGTCAAACTACCTGGGGAACGCCCCGTCAACCTACCTGGGGAAAATCCTGTCGAAGTACCTGGGGAAAGCTGTCGAACGACCTGGGGAAAAGCCCCGTCACCCTACCTGGGGAAAATCCTGTCAAACTACCTGGGAAAAACCCCGTCAATCGACCTGGGGAAAACCCTGTCAAACTATCTGGGGAAAGTCCAGCCAAACTACCTGGGGAAAGTCGTGTCAACCTACCTCGGGAAAAACCCGTCAACCTACCTGGGGAAAACTCCGTCCAATTATCTATGGACATGCAATAGTATGGATGTTCCATGGCTCTAGCCAGGGTATATATATTTATTATTTTACATTATTATTTATAAATTTCCTAAATTTTTACAATTTCTTCAACTTGTTCAGATTTTTTTCGAATTTTTAATAGGTTGTTCAAAATTTGTATAGGATTTTCTACAATTTTTTAGAATTTTATGGAATTTTTTTGAATTTTTTATTGTTGTCGGCTTTACCGACCTATCTGGTATGGTCACCGCTGTCACCATCTTCCGGTAGCATGATCATACTACCTTCTACCCCCTCCATACGACTTTCTACCCCCTCCATGCGAGAATAAAACGATTTTACAATGATGAAAAAAAAACATGTTTGGCTAATGTTTATGTTTAATTTTGCAAGGAAATGAAGTAAGTGATCATTTTCATGCATTTGACACCCCAAAAAACCACATAAATTATTAATTTACCGAGAACGTAGTTACTACGCTATTGCGTGGAAACTAACTCGCCAGGGAAGTGAACGGATAATTTGTTGAAAAATCACACCGTTCAGACCTGGACACCACTGAAACGTGTCAATTGAAAAAAAAAGGGAATCCCTCGAGTGGTTCCGCCGGAAACGTTAAACAAAGTTTTTTGTTTACACACATACGCACACACATACAGACACTTCCCTGAAATCACTTCAGGATGATGCAAAACGTCGAGAAACGTGAAAATTTTATCGATCTGGCACTTTTCATTTCCGGGGTCATTACAATAACTTTCCTAGATCGGGAAGTTAATAACAATTAACTATGGGTGTTAGGAAAAAAGTCATAAAGTATCAAATGTTTATTTTTACGTGTGGAACGACTTTCATTTGACACTTTGTTTCGTATCTCCAACCGTTTTTCCGATAGAGCGATCTAAACAATTGAATTTGAAATAACAATTACTATCGGTGTCAGCAAAAAAAGTTATAAAACATTAAATTTGTATTGTTACGTGTGGAACGATTTTCATTGGACACTTTGTTCCGCATCTCTATTTATTCTCGCGATCAAGGGATATAAACAATCGATTTTGTTAATAACAATTAACTATGGGTGTTAGCGAGAAAAGTCATAAAGCATTGAGTGTGTTTTTTTACCTGTGGAACAACTTCCATTTGACATATTCTTTCGTATCTCTAACCGTTCTTGCGATATAGCGATCTAAATAATTGAATTTGTTAATAACAATGAACTATCTCTTTCAGCAAAAAAGTTATAAAACATTAGATATGTATTTTTGTGTGTCGAACAAATTTGATTGAATAATTTTCTGCGTATCTTTAATCGTTCAATTAATTTGTTAATAACTATAAAACCGCTGAGTCGATTATCTTCAAAATCTAATCAGGGCTGAGTTAGGCGGAAACCTATCCAATGAGTATAAAAAAACCCAAATCGCATAATTTGTCTAGGAGAAATCGTTCGACAAAATTTTGCTCACATACACACACACGCACACAGACATACATCTCACCCAAAATGGTTGGAAACGTTTCTAGAGGTCATGAAACGTGGAGATCGAGTGAAATTTCGAATTTCGATTTTCCGACCCATACCAATAACTTCCCTAAGATCGGGAAGTTAAAAACGGTCTCGCCAAGTATATCTCAATGTTCTCGACACCGTTTTTTCAAAACCCCGTCGGCCATCTTGGAAACTTTTTAGGCGGGGCTTAAAAAAGTGTCAAAATTTGTGTGCACCAATCGACTCAAAATTCGATTTGGAGTCGATTGAGATATTCTTGGCGAGACCGGTTTCTCAAAACCGCGTCCGCCGTCTTGGAAATGTTTAATAGGGGCTCAAAAAAAGTGTCAAAATTCGTATGCACCAATCGACTCAGAATTCGATTTTGAGTCGATTGAGATCTATTTGGCGAAATCACGGCCCTAGGCATCGACGGCGGTGCGATAGGTGGCAGGGGTTGTCATTCAGCTTGTTTGGGGACGGCCGTTTGGTGTAGGCGTATACCATAGAGTAACAAACACAACCTCAAAATAATTCTGAATCCGAAAAAGAAAATTAATTAGTTAACACTGTTTAATCGAATTGCATTTTCCAACGAGCAAACGATTTCCTATCGATTAGTAATAAACAAATTGAAAAAATGAAAAGTAGAGGGGCCAACCTAACCTGTCAAAAACAGCATTTTCAAAAAGTCCAAACTAAACAAGAAATCGCGAGCAAACCTTGGTTACTAGCCATTAAACATGAGCATACGACTATCAATCTATAAAAAATATAAAAATTGAAAAACCCGTATAAGGGGAGCTAATCAAACGGACCTCCCCCAATGGGTATTTGAAAAAAATGCGAACTCTTACAGCGTGTATGAACATGTTATATTATCTTACTAAATTTAATTCTTCTATAAGATAAAATAACTATTTTATCTCATAAATGAATCGAAATTCCGGTTTCTACACCCCTGTTAAATTCCATCGTCGCTCAAGAAATCTAATAAACTCTCCATGAAATTCACGTACTTTTTTATACATGAAAATTGTAAAACGTTACTCTTTGCATGTAATTGAAGGGTCCAACCCTGAAAATCAGATAACATCGATGAGAAAATTCCGTTTGTCCGAGGACTAAAAAAAATGTGCTGTCAAAACATCACGCTATATGTCTATGTTGTGATTACAACCTTCCCGGATACCTAGAACTTGAAAATAGGCAACTTATCACAGTAAATGAAATGATAAAGATGAACGATTGCGAAGAAATTATAAAAATTAACCCGCTCACTTATTAATCCAGCATTGGGCTCTACCCTAGATTGGCCAGTCGATCCGCCGGTGATACTCGCAAACTTCCTAAGATTCTTGAGCGATAAATTGCGTCGCAGGTATTGACAAATTTTAAACATTCTCACTACTTTACACTCTCTAATTTTTCCAAACCCGATTAAAAAATACTTCAAACGTTACATATGTTCATCATATTCAAATCACAATTTTATGTTTCAGCGCGTAAATTTAGACCGTCTCCCTCACAATAGAAAAAAAAAGTTTATCTTTGAAGGTTAAGATACAACAATACCCTAATAATTTTGTGGTTCGCAAGCATTGTAGCAATGCATCCAAAAATAGAAATTACAACTAATCCCATACAATTCTCTGATTTCCTACTCAACTACAGTGTAATTTTGACGTTATTGTACACAAAAAAATCTAAAGCTAATGTTGAAGTAAACTCGCAACATCAATGCAATCACAATGGCCTCTGCAATATTACAACAAACGGTGAAGACACCAAAACAGTTCTTTAAAATTCTCCTGCGTGCGTGTGAACAATTGCCGAAAGGTCCCCAGGCCTTTTATAAAAATTCAATTAAGCAGGTAAACTCGCCAACGTGAACCAATTATATTCCTTCAATGATTCTTGGGCGATAGCTTAAATCATGCAGGCGTGAGGTCTCGTATTTGAACTTAACCTACAATTCATGTTTGAATTGTTTCAGAGCTTCAAGCAACATGTCAATGAGCCAGATCCAGAGAGAGTGAAGGAAATCATGAACAGGTCGATGTCCCATGCTGAATGGTTTTTTAACAAGGTATCGACGAAATAGAAAAATTAAAAGAGGGAGGGTGTACAATTTTTGTTCTTCGAAATTATCTATTTTGCCTTAAGAAGACATGATTGCTCAAAAAAGTATGAGTTCATAAACAATCTATCCTCACTTTCTTCCAAGGATTTCGAAAATACTAAATAGAAGGATTTGTTATATTGTCATCTAATTTGTAATACCCTTTACAGTACAAAATCAACGTTGAAATATTAATATCGAAAAAGTCCAGTTGAATCTTGGAAGTAAAATGGATTACCAGCAGTTAATGACCCGAGACATCGATGCCTCGATTCCCCAGTTTTGGAAAACTATGGATATATGGATCAACAGCCCTCATTTAGTCAATCGTAGAGTGTTATCCTCTGTCACCTTATGTCGAGGAAAATTGAATGACCCTGAACATAATGTCTTGGAAAAGATATTGAGTATTCCTGTTAACGAATTAGTGCAATTGCATCTCAGCGACATTTTTCCCACCATGAAGTCATTATCTGACGAGATTGATCCCTTCAATGATGGAGGCGGGACTTACGTAGTCATGAGAAAATTATTTCCCCGTAATGATGATAATTTTTCAACCACCGTTGACTTCTTCATTCTAGATAAAACACAACGGACTGTATCATGGGTTTCAACAAGATTAAATTCCGAGAAACGTCCTCTGGGATTTCATGGGCCTTGTAGAATCAGTTTCAACCTTAAAACTATCAAAATTTGTGTTAGAAAGGAATTAACCAAATCTAGCGAGGAAGGAAATATTCATTGGTTAACGGACAAACTTTTCCCCAAATTAATAAATTGGATGAAATCTAATCATCAGAAAAATTCTCTCATCACAGGATCACTGAACCTAGTGGCACAAGAGAAATATATAAATCTGTACCATAATTTGAAAAAAAAATATGGTCCTGAATTAGTGGCAAAATGGTCAGAGTCTACGGATCCAAAGAAATTTGTATACGAAGACATCGCAATAGCTTCATACTTGATTTCATTATGGGAGGATGAGCGGAGACAGAACAAGCTTGAAGAAAAACAATCGTTTTTAGATCTCGGCTGTGGAAATGGACTCCTTGTGCATATTCTTACGCGTGAGGGATATTCAGGGATCGGCATTGATCTTCGTAAAAGAAAAACGTGGGGTTTATTCCCGGAGTGTAAACTAGAAGTGAGTATTATTTTCTCCAATATTTAGAAGCGAAATTAAATTTATTAATTTTTTTTCAGGAAAAAACAATAATCCCATCATCAAAATCTTTATTCCCCTCGACGGATTGGCTCATTGGCAATCACTCTGACGAGCTAACCCCCTGGATCCCCGTCATTGCAGCCCGTAGTTCCTACGCTTGCAAATTTTTCTTATTGCCATGTTGTGCTTATGAATTCGATGGGCGCAAATTTCAAAGAGACTCAACTTCTGGTAGTCAATACTCTGAGTACTTGAAGTACATAAAAACAGTGTGTGAAAGGTCTGGCTTCATCACTCTGGTCGACAAACTGCGAATCCCGTCGACGAAGCGAATTTGTTTTGTGGGTCTGAAGAGGAATTACTCTGAAATGGAGGCAGATTCCCAAGACCTGGAAATTACTGAGATGATCAACGCCAGATCTCTTCACCCAAAAAAATTTGCAATCACTGAGATAAAGGAAGATAATCCAAAAAAAATGTCAGATGAATGGGCTACAGACTTCAAACCGCGTGATATCGCCGAAAGGGTAAGAAACTGCACTCAAATCGACCCAAATGTCATCAACAGTATCGTGCATTCAATATCGATGGAACTCCTCCGAAAAACTCGAAAAATTGCGGTGAATAATTCAAATATAATGTGGAATGCTGGAGGTAAGATTGAACTAAGTCAACTAGCAAAACTAGTGCCTTTAGAAAGTCTCAAAAAGTTGAAAAATGAGTGCGGAGGGTTGCAGACTCTTCTGCGGAATCATGGTCACATTTTTCAAATGACGGGAGGTGCTGTTCGTTTTAGAGTTCCCGGATCACCGCTTAATTCCAAAAGAAAAAAATCGGGGAAGTCGAAAATCGTAGTAAAAGTTAAGCCTTGTTGGTTTTTCTTGAATCACCCGGACGGCTGTCCACTGCCTGATGAAATTTGCAACTTCAAACACTTTAAAGAATAGAAAATTTATTATTGATACATAATGAATTATGAAGTTGCGATGATTTTCAAATTAATAATGTAATAATAAAGAATATAGATATTCATATAATATTACATAGAAAAGAAATATTCATTTGTAGAAGTACTTATCATAGAATAACTGGGATTATGAATACAGCCAGATTTCCACTGATTAAAAAAGCAATTGACGTTCAGTATAAAACTCATTATCACAATTGAATTAACATAAAGCATTAAAATTGGCACTTGTACTTAGCCTCATCTAATCACAAAAATAATTGCTTTTAGAAAGCTCGACGTCATTACATAAATAATATGTACATAAGACAAAAATGAAGCTCGCATGATCATTAAAATGCTATTCCTCCTTATTATTGCAGAAAAAACGTAATGATAAATTCTTCAATGCATTTCAAACCCTTTTAGGTAAGTTTCCACTTGGGTACTTGTTGTTCAAAATCGTATTTGATATAAAATAATCTCTTAACGTTTTTCATTAGTTATCACAATATTCCATCATCTCGGATCTACTTGAGAAATTCAACCAGGGAGATCCCGTCTAGACTTAGCAATCTGTTAACATTGATCTGATTATCACTATTTTGAGGGACTTTAGTGTTAATCTGATATTCCCCATTGGATTTTTTTATTTCTACCGAGTCCAACTTGTGCACCCTCCTCATGTGGCTGCGCAGGTTGCCCTTCTGAGTGAATGAGTTATCACAATTGGGACACGAATATGGTTTTTCCCCGGTATGATGTTTGTGATGCAGTTGAAGGGTGACTTTCTGGGCAAAAGATTTATTGCAGAGATTGCACTTGAAGGGTTTCTCTCCCGTGTGAATTCTCTTGTGTCTCTCGACCTGACATGGCTTCGTAAACGTTTTCCCACAAATGTCGCACTCTTTGCTCATCTGCGATTTGACCTTTCCCTTCTGGGATGAAGCCAGTACTTCTATTCGCCCAGAGAACTGAGTCTCATCGGTGGCCATTCCCACTAGTGTCACGCAATTGTCTAATTGTACCTGAGCCTGCTCTTGATCTATGGGAAAGGCCTTCTCCGTGAGCATAAAAGTCGCATCTACACTCTCACAGTGGTTTTCTCCGAGATTTTCCTGTATTACAGTTTCCCCTTGACTTATTAAATTCCCCTCTTCATTGACGTTGCCGTCATTCAGCTGCAGCAATGCTGCCTCATCCGTTTGAATAGTCACGAGTCCATTACTGAGTAAAAAGTGGAGATTAGCTACTAGTTGATTGGACTCATTGACCGACAACACTGAATTGTTGTTAACAATTGTGCCATCTGGATTGAATGTCAATTGATCGCCAATTGCATTGGCATCAATCGTTACGGTACTGATACTGGGATAATGAGATTGCTCAATGTCAGTATCAGTGACTTGAGCTTCAGTTTTAACAATTATTTCGGGTGTCTCAGAATTTTTTTTCTTTTGTTTGCCCAATCGCTTTTTTTCGTTTTTGTGATTCTCCGTATGGGTTATCTGGTGGACCTTCCGGTGTCCAGATGTCCTAAATCGTTGATCACAAATGGCACACTTGAACGGTTTGGCCCCCGTATGTAGCCTCATGTGTACCGACAAGCTACCTTTGGTAGCAAAACGACTGTTGCAGACATGACAGCAAAAATATTTAGTCCCCTCGTGCACCTTAACATGAGAATCCAACGTGCACTTGACCGCAAAACTCTTTTCGCAGTGAGGACATTGATAAGGCCGCTCACCAGTGTGCGTACGGACATGTCTGATGAGATCACTAGGTTTTCTGAATGTTTTGGGACAGTACTCACATTTATTCATATATTCTTTCTTCTCTTTAGTCTCCTCACCGTTCATCATCTCGACGATGTCCTGTTTGGCGTATGAGTTCCTCAAGATTTTTTCTGACACCGAGATATTATCATCAGCTCTGGAATTTTCAGATTCGACTGCATTACTTTTTTCTGAATTCTCAGGCTCTACCGATGTTGTGCAGGACAACTTGTCATATGTTTCTATATGGGTCTCCAACTGTAAATCAGTAGAGAAAACTTCCATGCATTTTATTTCCTGGTTGTGAATTTTTCGATGACGAGTCAATCCACCGTTTGTACAAAACTGCAGGGAACATGCAGGACACTGAAACTGCTTGGACGCTTGGTGACTCTTTAGGTGACGTTTCAAAGATATTGCGGTAAATCCCTTCTTAAGGCACAAATGACACTCGAGAGATGTCTCCCGGATTTTAGTATGTTCTGACTGAGGGACGGACGACAGAGGCTCATGAGTCTCGGGGAGATTACGTAGAAGGGATTTATGGACGGTCGGTTCATTACTCGGATGGAACAGGTCATTTGCGTCAGTTGTGTCAACTTTGGCAATGATTTTAGAGTACTTAGGACACGGGTGAAGCTCTTGGGATTGGGGCAGCGGCACTACCACTACCTGTTGTGGCTTCGTTTGGAAAGGTTGAGGACATGCAGTTACTGGAATCATTCGTTGTTCTTCCTGAGCGGATCTTGGTAGAATACTCGCCATACTCGTGGAGTTTGCCGAACTTATACCCAAGTCGATTTCGGTGTCCGCCTGAATAAATAGTGACATTAAATTGGAGAATTATATCGTTGGATAGTTGACTACTTGCCTGAAGTGTTATTTGGCTCATGTCAAAGGTATCGAAATGAGGTGATCCAAATAGAGTTGGAGCGAGGGAGGCAGGAGTCAGTGGCTCCAGGACCTTTGGGCCGTCATAAATTATGTTTAATATTGGCTGTTGGGAGGATGTGAGGAGCCCAGAGGTGGAGTCGGTCATGTGGCGGACTAGGCTTGATGGAAGTTGGAGGCTTCCCAGGCTAATACTGCAGAGCTGCTGGTTCAGGGTCTCTTCAATCTCACGAATGCTCTCCTAGGAAAATGATATTTTTTTGATAATATTCATATATCCGGGCAATTAGTTCGGTGGGGGAGCCGGAAACGATAAGGTGATTTATCAGAGAATAATAGACCCTTCGCGTGTGTTTGGCCAAAAGATTGCATCAGTCACTTTTTAGGAATATGAAATCACTAAGTGGAAAGGTTCAAGCCCATTATTTTTCAGGGAGAAATGCTTAGTTTGTGACACAGCAATTCATACATTCTGTAAAACACAAATGTGAAGGGAGTATGAATTCGGTTTTTTTCAACCTAAAAAATAATTCGATTGAAAATTTTGATTCTGATGGCAACTCGAATCGAAGTTACATTGCCTCTTAGAGAGAAATACGTACTGCCGTTTGTTCACCGGTGTAATTTGCGAGGGTGATTGTGCCTGTTTCATCCGCATGGAGAGTTTGAGAGCCGTCCAAATTCTCAGAGTCTACTGTTCGCACATTTTCTATAACTGAATCAATCAAAGTATAAATTAACACAAACCAATAAATGTCATACCACGATAAACAAAAATAAATTTCAACATACGTGTAACGGTCTCCAAGGCCTCTTCCTCCAAAATTTCCTTGTTCTTCTTCCCCAATTCTCCCAATTGTTCTCCAAACGCTTGATCGAAGTCCGTACTCACATTTCCCTGAAACTCCAAATCTGTCTCCAGATTTAATTGCTGTCTCTCGTCCTCCTTGCTATCTCCACTTTTCTTCTTTTTAAGCTGCTGCTGAGCAAGTTCATTCTTATGAACCTTCATATGCTTCCTACAGTTTACCGAAGTCTTAAATGTTTTATGACAATAGGGACACATAAAAGGTCGTTTCGTGCTATGTGTGACCAGATGTCTCTTCTGACTACTAAGTGTCGAAAAGGTGGCATCACACACATTGCAACTGAAAGGCCTCGCCTCCTCATGAGTATGCAAATGTGCCTTTAGAACACTATTTGAGGTGAATCTCCTATCGCACTTTGAACATTTATACGGTCGCTCGCCAGTGTGTCTTCTGTAATGCTGTTTAAGGTGACTGATTTTTCTGAAAGCGGCGGGACACACCCAGCATTTGTGGGGCCTAGCGCCCTCCTCTTCAGCATTATAAACATATTTCTGTTTTGTCTGCACTTGAGCCACACTGATTTTGTTGTCTGCATCACTGATAAGAAGCGGTTCCTCAAGGACAATCAGCGGTGCCAGTTTCTCGGCCTCTGGGCATCGTTCAGATTTGGTCTTCAAATGGGCTCTCATGTGAGTCTTCAACAGTGTACTTGTGCTGAAAGACATGTTGCATTTATCACACTTATGGGGCTTCGTATGGGTCCTCGTATGGGCATTTAGACTACTGTGACAAGTGAACATCTTCCCGCATAGTCCACAGGTGTATTTCTTGATGGCAAAGTGGGTTTTTTCATGGCCCTTCACGGTTGACTTGAGGGAAAAAGTTCTGGGACACTGGGAACACTTAAATGGTTTCTCCTGGGTGTGCACTCGTAGGTGACGGATGAGGTCCGAGGGTTTCTTAAACTCCTTGTGGCAGACGGAACACACATACCAACGAATTGAGCCGATTCGACGCTGCTTAATTGTTACATACTTGCGAATGGAATCGTCCGGACTGCGATCAATCAGAGTAACATAGGAGATCTGGGAGTCAGGTTTTTCTGATTGTGGAGGCTTGCCCTCTGAATTCAATCCACTATTCGTGAGTGCCTGCTGAAGAATGTCGCTCTTGGAAGAAGGAAATGCACTCACATTTACAGGTATAATACTTTGTGCTTTTTGTTCAGCAAGGTTATCCTCAACGGCGCTGTCAGAATTGGGCGTGCCCTCTGATGACTTCGTGTGCATCTTCTTGAGGTGACCGTTTAGGGATCCTAGTTTCTTATAGACGCAACTGCACTGGCTGCATACGTACGTTGGATGACCCTCAGAAATGCTGTGAACCCTGCGAATATGCGCGTTGAGGTTACCCTTCTGCGAAAACCTGGCGTTGCAGTGAGTACAGACATAGGGACGCACCCCAACATGCTGCCATAAATGAATCTGTAACGAACTCTTCTGCGAAAATGCTCGTGGACAGGCGCTGCACTGTTGGGCAAACAGTTATGAGTTAGTGGTTGGTATCTGAGGAGATTTACTCGAATGCAACAAAACCACGATGTTTGTAGTGGATTCATCAAAACATACAAAATGTACAGGACACAAGCAACTTTAAGATACTAAGAAGCGACTTGCAACGATGGGAATCGTATTTGTAAATTATCGTCAAGTGATAAGAAATGATTGAAACTTGATGAAATTAGCCACTTAGAAATTCTTACTTTTTAATTTATAAAAGAATATAACAGAGTATGTAAGATCTTAAGATTGATGAATATTGAATAATTTTATTTACCTTGAACGGTTTCTCCCCGGTATGCACTCGAATATGTCTCATCAACTGCGAGGGCTTTTGGAAGACTTTCATGCATATTTTACATTTGTATATGGTCTTTTGTATAGTTCCACGCTTTGTCTGCTTCATTATCTTGGTCTGCAACTACACGAGACAGAAAGTTTGCAAATATGTGAAATAAGAATGACCTGTTTTATGAAATGGTATATATTGGTAAGCAATCTCGCTATTCACTCGCTTATGCACAATTTCATTAATTGTGATACTGCAACTGAATTTGAGGAGCCTCAATGGATGGATATGTGAGAGGGCTTACCCTATAATGTTCGCGGATATGGAGTCGATAAAGAGCGGGTTGAGTGAATTGTTTGTTGCAGAGTTTGCACTTTCGGACGTCCTCCGATGACCATTTCTCCTTATGGAGCTTCAAGTGGGCATCGAGTTGAGCCTAGAATAGGAAATAAAGATTAAAATTAGATAAAATCATATATTCCGGCGCATTGTCGTAGTATTTCGCCGAAAGGCTCTATGTACTATAGAAAAATATGCTTTTCATGTTACTATGTTTGAAATATCCATGAAAATAGAAACTATTCATAAAATATGTTACTCGGCCTCATTTATCGGAAACAAAAATCTTTGAAGAAGACTAGACCACCAATAACATGGAGCAAGTACTTTAATCTAATGACAAAGAACCACAATTTTTTAGTCAATATATTGTTATATAGAGCCGCATTTTAACAACTTGTAAATTGAGATTTCAATCTCTTTGTATATCCAGATTAATACCTTGTAATATTGAGCACTAAGCCCGAGAGCGAAATGAAAGACACGGGAGCATATGAGTAAAAGAGCAAAATTAACACAGTCGACAGTCAGCGTCATCGTGTAGGATCGAACTCATTTAATGAAATCATATACACGCTTTCTGTTGAACACTTTGGTTACGATGAACAAAAACGAACACTTTTATTAAGATTATTTTAATCACAGACCGTTCATTGCACTTTGTAATAGACATCAGGAATTGCGGATACATTCATCCGTCCAAAGGAATCCCTTGCATACGTGAAGTTTCGTTGTCATTCTGCTGAGTATCATAATAATACGCCTGCGTTTATGTTCTATAAAATATTATGTGATGTAACAACTTGAAAAAAGAATACTATTGTTCATAACTGATTTCCTATTTTCCTCCTTTCGAAAAAAATAAAAATCCAGTTAGATATTGGAGAATGAACGGGAGAGAAGATGAACTAAGATGTTTTCCTCTAGAGTCTCCACTCACGATTTGGGGAAATATAAATGGGAACCACAGGGCAGGGTTATCAGCATCCAACGCATCCGGAAGTCACATCCGATTCATCTCAGCGTGTGGCATTCATTTGGCATTGCCTAACATTTGTATTCTTCCTAGAGCATCATAGATTGGCATCTTGGAAATATTGACGCAGATTAATGACCTCAAAGCGAGAATGGTACAGAAGATAAGGCAGAAAAACTACAACTGAGAAAAACTTATCAGAGGGAATTAGATAAATCCTTACAGTCTCCATAGTACCAAGTCAAATTGGTACAATAAGACCATGGCAATGGAATATACTGATATAAAACATCATCCGGAATACGAAATTTGAAATGTTTATCGATTAAATCCAATCTAGAATTACATTATTTATCTCGATCATAATCATTTTCTTGTCCTTAGAGATAACCCATTCAATCTGAAGTAACAACTAACTATTAATACCTAAAATTTGCCACCCGTCTACGAGAAAGTTCATTGATTGCACACTATCTAATTTTTCTCCTCCATTCAATAGCATTTACCGGTGCAATCATTGGTGCAATTGATTCGTTTCATTTCTACTGCACACCCGTAAATGGTGGCTTACCACATTGAATACTATCAATAAGAACAACCACACGCGATTGATATAGTAGCTTCTCAGTTATCAATCCAGCGTTTCACTCCAAATGATAGTAACGGTCCTAAATGCCAGAATGATAGGATCGTCCGAGTTAACCCGACCATTTACGAGAGCAATGAACGTTTATAAGTACAGTATGTATTTCAGTTTTATGTCATCGCACGGATTTCAACGCATAATACTCTTATTTTAAGCCGTCAAAAGGCCCATAATATCTGCGAAGAATATCTCTAAATCTATGAGCGATCGCTGCATGTTTGTATAATTTTTCTAACGATGTGACAAATATATTCTCTTAAATTGCGAAATATCTGGAGATAAGTAATGATCCCCTTTTCCTCCTCAAATGGAAACTCCAATACCTCTTCACGACGGAACGACAGCAAATAATATTCCCCACGCGAGTCAAAAATACTATTGGCGACGTAGTAATGATGATAGTTATGAGTGTGAAAATAGATAATAAGGTCGTAAGAATATGAAATTCTGTTGACGAGGCAGGCCGCTATCCACTTTCTTGATGTTCATTTTCCAGTGATCGACTGGAAACATTTGGCCAATGTAATTGGTAGAAACGTGAGAGCGAGCCAATTTCAGTAAAAGTCATCTGATTTCGATTCTAAACCTCTGTTTTAAAAAGTCGATTATTCGCCATCAAGTGAGGAAAATAGTTGACCAGATACTTTTTGTAGAAAATTTAATGGTCGATAAAAAAGTATTTTTTAAACAACACAGAAAGCTCAATTGAAAGAGATTTCATAGGTTTTCCCGGGGAGATGGACTATGAGATTAGGGAAGTGTAGGGTGACCGCCTCCATGGTCCTATGTATCGGCATTCGTGTCATGGAAGCTATGATATCTAGTGTATCAGCGAATTCTGTTATTTTTTATTGTGTAAATGCCACAATATTTGCGCTGGTATTGTCCACTTATTTTCTCCCAATGTATCAGTTAATTGAGAGGAATACTTGAATGTTCAATTGAATCATTAGTACGCTCTCGATTATGTGAATTTTCTTCGCCTTCTTGCTGATAAAATTCGAAGTGGCATTAACCCCTGTGTAACTCTCTGGAATTTCGCTTCTAACGAGTCTCGATTTGTTGATTATAGTACTCACCCAAGAGGCACAGGCGATACTTTTTCAGTGACTCTGCGTATGCAATGTTCCAAACTTACGGGAATACTGACCAGACATCGGGTTATGCACCCAAAATGTTTTCAAAAAGTGCAACCATCCATGCCCTCCTTTATTTTTTATTTTTTGTGGACAAACCTTCGCCGAAAATAAAATATATCGCCTTACCGTTGGACAATGCAACTGAACAATGTCTGGACATTTTTTGGGAGTTCTGCAACGTGTTATATCCGATTGGAAATTTTACCGATGATAAAAGGGAACTTAGCAAATGATATGTCGGTTGTTCTTAACCCGCAAAATTATTCACTTACGGGATAAACAATTCCATTGCCATAAGCCCCAAATCTTTTTGCTTCCGAATGGAAGCATTGCAATCGGTCAATTTTCACTTTCGATAATTATGCTTGTAAACGATAGATAATGGTTTGAAACGTAAAAATACGAAGTTTGAGCATAGTGTCTGTATGTATCATTTTTTTTCGGAAATATTCACTTACAAAGTTGAACATAAAAAGGACTAAATTTTGAGGATAAAATCTGAAAAAATTGTCAGTTATTGGTATTGAGTACAGCTGTGAGCGCAATTGCAGTGAAATCTGCCGGTAAGTTTATTCAACCGATTTTGTTGTTTTGTTTTCAAAATGGGTGTCTTGACGAGATCTATGATATAGTTGAAAACCATTGAGTCTATTAGTTTGGGTAAGATGAGATATTCCTATTTTTCAATTTTTCACTTTATTTGTACTTTTTGTGTTTCTTCGCTCTCTAGCGTTCGCAAAAATTGAGATAAAAACTTGAAATTCGAAACAGAGGTTCCGTTTGTTATGGCGAAGAACCCTATTCAATCGCATCATTAATTTTCTAGATTTCAATTTTTTAATATTTACGGTTCTTTAATTAATTCATTCTCGATAAGTATTCATCCCATTTTATTTCCAAAATATAAGCCTCAACGAGATGTATGAACGGGTTGAACAACATTGAGTCAATTACTTTGGGTAATATGAGACATTCCTGTTTTTGTTTCCGCTCGTTTGGAAAAAGGTCTTTCAATACTGGAACATTTTAAGTTTGTGTGCAATCGGACCATTCGGAAGCTTACCACCAATGGAATTGGGGGAAATAAACAAAAACGGTGACATATTTGACACAGTCGAATGGGGGACCCGAGGACCGCCGGCTTGTTTTTTATTTATTTTTTTTTTTTTTGAGGAACCAAATCAATATAAGTCAAAAAAATTGATTTAACGGTTTAGAAACGATACGCACTAGAGCGAAATAGCGTCAAGCGAAAACACAATTTCTCTCACAGCCTCATGCAACTTTTTTCTATAAAGCAAACAATAGAGCGGTGGACTATAACATAATTCTCGCAATCTGACATGACTCACGCAGTAAAGAGAAAACCTCTCGCAAAATAGCATCAAGATAAAGGGCAGGCCATGTACTTCGCATTTTCCTACGAGTCGAATATAATTTGAAATAGTAATTCATCGCTTAAAAAAAATACAAACGAAATGTTTGATGACTCTGAAATACTGAACTCAAGCCATCAGAGACGTTCGAAACACGTCGGAAAGTGCTTATGGACCGAGAATCTATTCTCGTCTTTAACAAATCCAGTTATGTTGACGAAAGTGAACGAAATCTCTTTATGATTACCATAGATAATTCGCGAGCCGAACGACTTTCGGTAACAAAACTCGATTCATTAAAGTCGAGAATAGACCCTGAGAGGCATTTCAAAAAAAGTCCCGTGCACACGATCTGTATTCCGAAAATCAATGTGAATTCGAAATATTTGGGTGGTTCTAAGAACGAGCAGGTTGCGGCTCGAAGAACTGAATGATAGGGTCTCCCAGATGGTTGTGACCCATTCACCGGGTCACAAAGATAACTCCTCGGTTTTCTAATCCAGATTGCTCGTGATGGCTAATTAAATCTATTGTTTCATAACAACATTTACTATATTCATGCTCAACGTTATTCAGACAGTCAGTTGAAAGGACGCTTACACAGAGTGACTTAATATTGATGATCTAATGTATAGACATGACATTACCATTATTAAGAATATGTGTCTACACAATTGGAGAACAAGGTGATCAAAATTACGTTTAAACCTCAATTTCTGCGTACCGGAGTCTTCTAAGGAGACCAACTTTTTTGCCCTAACTTGACGTATACTTCAAAGCTTATCATGACAAAATATAGCAATTTGTTATTAACCATTTTAAATTGTTAATAATTTGGTAAAAAAAATGTCATGAAATCTTATATTGAAGATATGTTATTTACATAGATCAACAAATGGTGCATTGCAGTTTTAAATTTCTCTAACTTTTCTGGTCTTGTGGATTATCTCGTACAAAAGTATTTCAATCGATTTGAAAGTTTGTGGGTAAATGCAACCCGTGAAATCCTTCACTCCATATTTTTGCCAGAATTCTATCTTGTTTTTCTGTCGATGAGAATTTCAGTTTAATAACTTCTTTGGAACTTGCAATTGGATTATCTCATCAAACAACTTTTGAATCGATTTGGAATTTTATGAGTACTTTCAAGCTACAGGCCCCTTCAATTCTTTATTTTTACAGTATTTTATGACTTTTTTTTGTAGTAAACAAATATTCTTAAAGAGTTTTTGTCATCTTAATTATAAATGTCTCCTCCAACTCCGCTCAAAGGCTATAACGGTCGGGGAAAAAATAATAATTCCCGAAATATCTAGCCGAAAGCTGACGAGTTGTGAATTTAGAATAGACTGAGAACAAAATTTGTTGGCATCAAGTAAATTCCAACTCTGCATGCAATACGTGTTCATATAATTATGTATCCGTTTATTTCTTTCTCTTTACATAATCGAAATTCGTTCAATCCTTGTCCTTCTGGATTTGAGAGAATTTGCTTGACTTAAGGTAGTTTCTAAGCCTCGGTCCGGAAAAAGGCCTCAACTCAGATTCATGATTTAAGAATTTTTTTTTGCTGCGAAATACATTTTTGAACATTCAAATTAATTGAAAAAAATAATGTAACAAAGTTCACGATCCATTTGCGCTCTTATCCAAAATGTTTTCACTATGAATTGTTTATATGGAAAGTGTCTGGAAAACCCTAGTTTCACTAGGCCAATCAACATAACGCGGGAACATCGCGATATTTATGAATGCATAACCTCAACAATGGCGCAAGACGCGGAGAGATTTTGATTAAATGGATCATTTATTTAAAAATCCCAGTTTGAACGACGTAGAAAAACTCTTGATAGTTTGAAAAATTACAACAGAGCAACCTCGTTGTTATGTCAAACTTCGCATCCTACAACTCGGACTGTTTTGACAGCTGTGAGCCGGCATGCCACTTCTCAAATTCTCGGGCAATTTCTAGGGGAGCGCCATTTTTTGGGCAAGCCACAATTAGGGAGAAAGCGATTCGACAAACATTAGCGAACGTTTTTCATAACTAATTCCTAGGCAAATAGAGCCGATTTTTCAATGAGATGTACACTGAGAGAAAAGTCTGTGAATTTTTGTGGGAAGGTGCGGGAAAAATTATTGTGCTGTACTAGAATCGAGGCGCAAAGTGCCATGGTAGATAAAAAGTATTAAACAGTATTGTAAATTTTCTGTGAAGAGCAATTGAAATCATCTATTGTTTGTTCCACTAAAATTACAGAATAGTACAGGAAAATTTCGTTGACAGCACTAGAAAATTTGCTCAACGATAAAGCAAAATTTATTTGACAGTACTAGAAAATTTTACCAATCGGAAAGGAAAATTCATTTGACTGCTGATCAAAATTTCCTATACCATGGGTTTTTTTAAAATTATTATTATCAATATTTCGATTTTAAATTGAAATTATTGGAATGGTAATGTTTGTATGAAACATTGTTCATTATATAGATGTATAGATATATATACACACAGATACTATGCATACGCCTAATAAACATTATTTATTTATTTATTTATTTATTTTCGCCATTCGGCTTTATACATATCATATGAAAAGCAAACAATAAGCAAGGAAATTCATACATATGTGAGTGAAATTCAAGTATATGTATATATATATCAGTGAAACGCAAAAAGCAGAAGATAGTTGCCAGATAATAAAATTAAAAATATATTAAAAATATGTAGAGCAAGAACAAAAACAAAAGATAAAAAATATATAAATGATAAATGAAACAGATTTATCAGAAAAAGTAAAAACCACACTTCAGATCACTTATTTAACAGTCAGTAATTGAGTTCTTGACAACAGACATAAACGTAGCAAATGAGCCCCCAAAATAATTAAGTGTCTCACAATGATCATTCACCGCCATAGCTATTCTATTACACGGCCCGTTGTACACATAATTTCTTGAAATTTGCACCGTAAAGAGTAAACGACTGTGTCTCAATCCTGGTCTAGGACAAGTAAAGTTTATGCACTGAAGAACCTCAGGAGAAATTATGAGACCATTAATGACCTTGTAGAAAAATGCTAGGTCATATTGTTGACGTTGGCAGGAGAAACTATCTAGTTTGAGACTGTCAGAAGGGTTTCGCACGGACACCTCAGATCCACTAGGACGTACCCGTGCAGATAAGAATCTACAGAATTTTCGTTGTATGCTTTCAATCCTATTGATCAGTTTGTCAGTATAAGGACTCCAAATTACTGTGCAATATTCCAAAATGGGTCTCACAAGTGTCTTGTAGAGGTGAACCAGGGTATGAGTTCTTTCAAAGTCCCTCCCACTCCTCAGAATGAATCCTAGAACACGATAAGCTTTAGAAGCTATAAAATCAACGTGGCTGGCAAACGTTAGCTTGTTGTCAAAAATGACACCCAAATCCTTCATTGTTGAGACCACTTGAAGGCGTTGATCGCCCAGAAGGTATTCCGCAGGAAGGGGATTGGAAGAACAGGAGAAAGTCATAGTAACGCACTTCTTAACATTTAAATTGAATTTGTTATTTGTGCAGCAGTTATGCAACTCATTGAAGTCGTGCTGGAGAATGTCAACATCTTGGGTAGTTTTTACGCACCGGAAAATCTTCAAGTCATCAGCATAAAGCAGGAAATCAGAATTAAAATTATTGCCTATATCATTAATGAAAATGTGGAAAAGAATGGGACCAAGGCGTGATCCCTGAGGGACACCAGATGTCACCTTGAACTCTCCAGAAATAAAGCCATTTGCTCTAACTTGAAGATGTCTCTCACTCAGGTACGACTGGATCCAAGAAAGCGCAGTATCACGTACACCGCACTGTTTTAATTTCCCCATAAGAATTTCATGATTGACTGTGTCAAAGGCTTTACTAAAGTCTGTGTAGATAGCGTGAACATCGAACCCCATATTCATCGAGTTAAGAATGTAGTTGATATAGAGAAAAAGGTTTGACGAGGTGGATCTGCCACACAGGAAACCATGTTGCTTTGAAGACAGTATATTCTGGAAGGCAGAAGCAAGTTGAGGAAACACTAACTTCTCAAGGAGCTTAGTAAGTGACGATTGAAGACAAATAGGCCTATAATTAATGATGCCAGATCTAAACCCAGATTTGTGTATAGGACCAATAAAAGATATCTTCCATGCAGAAGGAAAATTACCGGTTTGAAGGGACTTGCAAAATATATGTGTAATCGGTTCACAAAGACCAGCAGCACAGAATTTGAAAAAAACATTTGGAAGACCGTCGGGACCCGCTCCTTTGTTAACGTCGAGATTCACTAAGTGCTTGTAGACTTCATCAAAACTGGTGTGTAGACACGATAGATTAGCATCATTGTTGTTAAAAAGTCCCTCACCAACTGTATCCGGCGCGGTAGATTGACTGCCATTCTGAATATACACACTCTCGAAGAAGGAAGCAAAAAGGGCACTGATCTCAGTACCATTTGTTGCAACCCGGTTATCCCACGTCATAGTGGATGGAATGTTAACATCATTGCGTCTCTTGTTTTTTTACAAATTTCCAGAATTCAGCAGTATTTGAACACACAGCATTCTCCACTTTAGAAACGTAATTCTTATAGCAAATTTTACTGAGTTCTTTGCATTCCTGTCTATAGTAGCGAAAGATGTTATGTTCATGCCGAATACCAAGCACCTTGAAATTGTAGTGAGCAGTTTTTTTATCTTAATCATGCATATTAACTCCTTCGAGAACCAGCATGGGTAGTTATTATGAATAACTGAGTGAACAGGAACAAATTGCTGTACACCTTCATAGACTTTATCATAAAACCAGGAGACCTTATCATTTATTGAGCTCAGTTTGTATAACTCAATCCAATTAGTTCTCAAAAAGAACGAATTAAGGGAGACATAATCAGCTTCCTTAAATAAATAAGAAGGTGAAGAATTAGTCAAAAGACCTGGTTGAAAATTCATAGTTATATCAATAGCAGGATGATGTCTATCCTCCTCCACAATGGGAGAGGCTCTATCCAAGTAAGCATCAGCATTACATTATTAATATCATAATTAGCTAACTTTAGAGTCATGGATACCCTTTATGATAACTTTTACATAACTCAACATTTACATCGAATTTTACATGCCATAGCAGCCAGTTAACTAATTAGAGTCAAGGATTTGCCATACATATTTGCTCTGATATACTTGCTGGCACTCAGTATGCTCGTCCCAAAAAACCCCAAAGTAATTCCCCTTAACTGTTAAATGAAATTGGGATGGAGATTTTAGAACTATTCTATCCAACAATCCGTCTCAAATTGGATTAGGAAATAGAATTATGATGATAAATACTCAAAGCAGCAATTCAGAGTCAATAAGGAGTATAAAATGCGTCCGGGATAGCCTACCATATTACTGGAAAGAAAATAGAAAAAACAATTAGTCCCAAATCTGCCACATACACATTCATTCAATGACACCATTCAATGAAAATAATTTCATAATTATAGAATAATTTGCCAATATCCCAACACCACGCACAGAACGCTCCATGATCACAAATGTTGACAAAATTCTTTTTCATGCCTGTACACTGTTAGTTATCGACCGAGAAATGGAAAAAAAAGAAACAATACTTATCAATTATTCAAAATCGTAATCCTTATTTCCTATTTACTAATTCGCCAACGGCTTATTGAAATTTTTGTACTTATAACCCACATATCACAATGCAAAACGTCGTTATGAAGGTCCTGTGTAATATGACAGCTAGATATGAACATGTCCGCAAACATGCGAGCATCTACGATGAGTCCCCACTCCCCAAGTCAGACAATATTATAAGCGGCGTGAAAAAAGTTGTCCCTGATTGCAGAAAAAGTAATTGACGGCACTAGAAAATTTCCCCGAAAGTTTTTAGATTTATTGACTGTGGATCAATAATTCCTCGCGGAGGCCACAATAGAATTTACGAAACCACGAATTTTCTGGTGCCGTCCTCGAATTTTTCCCACGCTCTATTGGGAAAATTCCTTCCATATATATCAAAATTTTCTGCTCGGACTGACAATTTTTTCTTTCTTAACAATAAAAACCGCGAGGACGGTGTTTTGGGCCTCGTTTCTAGTGCTGAGCACCACAATTTTTCGCGGACTTTTCTCTCCGTGTAGATAAAAGATTGTTCTTCCTAGTGGTATGATTTTTTCAGCAGGTCGAACATCAAACTTTTTTAGCAAGTCGAACATCAAACTTTTTCATAGGCACGTAACTTCCGGTGAAAAATCGAGATTTTTGCTCCGCTCCCCTCTAATCATGTACTTCTTTATGTACTGATATCTTTTCAAGTAGTAGGCAAAAAATTCTCAAAAAAATTGAGCAGACGTGCGAAACGTTACTCTTTGCAATGGATACAAAAAAACAATATGTAGACCGTAAGTGACGAGGCTTAGAAACTACCTGAAGAAGATTTTGTATTGCTTAAAAACAATTGGGTTGCAGGACGATTAATTTACTAGATGCCAGTATTTTTTTTCTCAGTATAATAAATATCGCAACAGACCGGTACGATTTGCATCATTCTACGGCAACGAAATCGGTAGAAAGGGTAGAACTGTATTCTCTCAATTCACTTCGAGTTTGACCACTAGGTAGTTGCGGTTATAGTTAATCAATTCGCGGTATATTAAACAAAACATTAATTGTACACCGTGGCGGAGACAGCAGGAGCAAGTAGGAGAAGAAAAACGAGAATAAGAACGAGACGAGAGTGAAGGAGATTTCTGATTGAGTTTATTGCGCGGCAAACTCCGATACATGAAATTTTGGGTATTGGATGCTTGTCTTTCTCATATTCTGTCATTGCTCTACTGAATGCACTAAAATACCACATCTTTATGCATCTCCCCCTCTGATTGTATAGCCTCACCCTTTCTTTACTTCATTCACATTCGCGAGGTCCATACCCTGCAAATCTATATTTGATGCCATTTTACTTGATCACTTGAGGCTTACTCAGAAATCCCACAAACAGGAAACAAATCTGACACGGAGAATCCATTCTCTGGCGGCACCATGTGATTTCATATGGTTCGTTGAAGGTTTCATATTTGGTATTATTCAGATGCTACAGAAATCATGTACTATATATCAGTTTGTGGAATCAATCTATCGATTTGTTCAGGAAGTCAATTTCGGATATATTTTTGTTGCCTTGATATGTACTGCATCGAACATTTCATCCATGTTCGTGGGCCTCGATCAAGGTGATATTGCGCGAACTACACGATTCTGCAACTTTTGGAGTGATTACTCAATTATTTTCGTTATTGTATATGAGGACAAAATTGTTGGACAATATTCCAAATGTGGGACTGTTATAGATGTATGAATTGTATCCCTTGTTATGATACTGAGATGATTGGTCAATCAATCCAAGACATTAATTTTTTGGCGGTTTTATTCATCAAAAACTTCACGTGTTGCTTGAATGTCAACGGCCTCCCACGCGGAAAGTATAGATGGCTCATATCTTAATTATATACACATATCCTTTGGCCAAAGATCCAATATTTGAGGTATAAATGTGGGTATGTGTGCAGACATATACTTTTCGTATGTGAATATCTTGAATATATTATGAGTGTGGCCAAATGATAATATATGATATATATGTCGGATCTAATAATTCGGATATATATAGTTTCACTGGGATTGTAAATTATAATGCGGAGGTCTAGAAAGCGACAGGAAGAGAGAGTGGGTAAAGCCCCAGAGCCCAAGAAAAAAAAGAACATTTATCAAGTTCCATACAATTTCCAAAATTTCGAAAAAACAAATTAAAAAATTCTAAATGAATATTGTACTTTTTTGAAAAATCTTAAAGATTTCAATCATTTTGGCTCATGAGAAATAGTTTTTTGAAAGTAAATGCGACACCACTAGCGCCCCCCATCCCCCGGTTTCTACATTTCAGATAAGCAACACCCGCCTGATTGAATAATTACACTTGCGCAATGCCTTTTTTCTTTACGGGCCCCAGGCTGCTCAATGGGCGTCTTCAACTGTCAGTAACAAAAGAGATATTTTCGTCACAAGACCTCGGCTTTCTGCGAACACACACTCGCCAGAAAAATTTTTACACCCGTGTAACGAACTGAATTTTTCTTCATACCGGGGGTAAAATGCCACGAAGCCTCCATAGAACGGAATTTTACGGACAGTATGATGAAAAACACCATTTTCGTCACTGCGTCCGTAAAACCCTCTCTATAGACGGACTGACCAACAATATTTGTGATTGCAATCGCTAAATGAAATTGTTGACGGCCTGGTGACGAAAATTCCTATTATGTCATGCGAATACGAAAACCGTGTTCCCTAACTTTGCGAAGCGAGCTTAAATCGTAGTTTACGGACGGAATAAGATAAAACATCCTGTGCTACTTTGGTCGAAATAAGTTACGAAACTATTTTTCTCTTCTCTTGTTGCAAAAATAACGAGAAGTACAAAATACAATATGATCACTTTATCTCGAAAACGTTCAGCCAATGCTTATATATGTTTATGTTCATATATGACGAGGAGTTTTCAATATTCTTAACAAAAGATTTATCGAAGCATAAATCAATATCACAAGAACCGTTAGGTGGATTGACTCAAACTGAAAAAAATTTGATGTCGCCAGAAAATACATTTTTCGTAGCTGATTTCCTTTCCGTCAGTGCATACTTTTTGTGAAAACCGCAGAAAGCAATGGAAAAACAAATCATAGGTGCAGGTGTAGCCTCCTCTAATACACATCATCTGATAGCATTGCAGTTTCTCCTTCCGCATTTTTCCTCCTTCTCTGTTACATTTTGTGAAGGTGCCTCCGAAAAAGGAACCGACACGAAGGGGCTCGTATTTCCACTTGTTCAACTGTGCTCCCCTGATTTGAGAACCAAAATTTTATCTGGGAACGAATGTGAAGCTTCGATTCAAACGCAGAAAAATAGAAGAACATTATATAGAAGCCGATTTTTTGAAAACAAACTTCCAATTTTTAGGCGACGCTCTGTTTGAAACATTAAAGAACAATATGCCGGAGCTGCAAACTGGAGTGTTCTTCATTTACTTGCCTGAATGTAATGATTATAGTGACTTCGAATGATTTTTCACACCAACTGTAGATATCTACATATTGTTACATGTCGGATTTTTCATTTTCACATAAGAACATATTTCATCAGCTTCTAACACATCAAGCATCTTATGCAAAGATCCCAAAAGTAAGAATAATTGAAGTACTTTTCCCTCAAAACTGATTATCCTGAGATCACAGCATCTTCCCAAGTTAAAGTGCGACTTGTTGTCCGTTGTTTACACTGTTTTTTTGTTCACTAAATGCCTTAAATCCATAGGAGATAATGCATATGCGCCACAAAGATTGCAATAAAAATTGTGTACGAAAAGAAACAACCTGCGTGCGCGACCTCCCTATTCGTTTTTAAGAGCTCATCAAATTAATTTCGATTATGATCAACAGACAAGCAATATGGCCTGACTCGACCGATGTCAGACCATCCCTCGAATCCCATAAAAAAGCTTCGACTCATGCCCACTGACGAGGTACCCATGTGCCCCATCGTGACACATCGTACAGAAAAACATCCTGGACAAACTCGATGTTCCTATTCCCTGTATTTCATAAATACAAAATTGTCGTGATATGATACACCAAGATAAGGGACAAAATACTTCCTCATACGACAAACATGGAAAGAAATAGAATTTCGATGCTGATAACCCAAGTCATAGAACTCCCACATCGCCTTGACTCTTCCTACCCGAAAATAAATAAATCAAAGTCTCTAAAAACCTTCTTCCTGTAATTTCAATTCCGTCAATACCACTACGATTCACTGAACACAAAAATTAGGTTTGGCGATAAAATTTCCACGTGAAATCACTTTTTATTGAGATTGTTGGTCCTTTCATACAATAAAGACTAATTCCTTCGATAGTATTTTAGTTTTATAAATTGTCACTCATTCAAGCACGTGTGCACCCCGCGCTATCCCGCACTCCACTACCACGAGGCGATTCCAAACATTTAAAAGCGTGCATTCATCCACAGCCCAACGACGTCGGCGGGGTTTCTGACTCCCTCAGTCTTCATCTCTCCTTCTTCAAATCTTTCCTTGTGTTCTATTATGATCCGGGGAGAGAGGGAATTATTATCTCATTCGTATAACTTCGTATATATCTTTACAAGTTGCTTCTGTTACGTAGAAATGATTTGTAACTGACAACGAACACCCGTGGATGTGACAGAGAGGAGTAAAGAGGTTGAGGGTGCAGATCTATACATGCATATTACTGGAAGACCATCAATAGGGGGGACGAGGGCGCCTGCCATTTTTAACTTCTCAATAACATGCAAAATTGTTCGAAAAAAACCATGTAACTTTGAGAAGAGTTGAAAAGTAGATTCTATTTTGCTGTTGAAGTTTCAATCATGTCAAATTGTTTAATGAGAAAAACCTCATTCCATGAATTTTACTGACTGAAACATCATATTGTGTGCTATTCACCAACAGCAGGAAGTTGACGAAAATGGGATAAAAATATTTCATCCCCTATAAAAGAAGGACTTTTATTATCTTCTAAAATATATCGTCGTAGATAAATCCACATTTTAATGGAATAAATATTTACGTATTATATTGTAACACTTGAGTTAAAGGCGAGGAATTGAAATAGAAATCTGGAATACCGCTTTCCTTCAATCAAAAATAGATAGAACATATTGAATGATTTAATTGCTCTGCTTTATATTTCTATTTCTGAACTTTATGAGCCTCATGATATAACGCAGAAAGCACAAGAAACGATGCCCTCCGCAGTATCTAGGTCCACCCTCCAGGATAATTCTAGAACACTAGGTCAACTTTCAATTCTTCCTCCCTTTCCTCCTATTTTCGTCACCCATGAATTTTCTTTCAAGTGGACATATTTCGGTGTAACGCGTTACAAGTACGGGCGTAGGGATCTGCTACCGAACGAGTCTTTCCAGATTTTTCAGGGAAGGGGACACGGTGCACATGTGTTCAAATACTCGGGCAATTTCGGCTGTAAAGTGATAAATATTTGTATAGAATTTCCGGGAAAAGCAGAGTATTTCCAGATTTTTTCCTTGTCCTTGGCATAATTATATTATTGTTTTCATTCTGGAAAATAACGAAGAGGAATTCAAGACGATTCATCTAGTGGGTCTGCTCGCGTCATTTGTACATCGCAATATGCACTTGTCACAGCAATCTCTGTGAGATGCATGAGCTCATGCGTTTCAGTTACGCAACACGTGTATGTTTCAAAGGTTGTTGAGTATTATGCCGCCTACTACCAATAGCTAAAGCTCGCCCACATGAGTAAATGGGATAATGAACTTTTGGAGTGTAGTCGTGGATGTACGATTTTTAATCCATTTTTATGATACAGTTCCATTCATACTCGTTATTTCTCTCTCACCTTCTCAATTGCTTTCAATTTTCCCGGCAAGTCCTTCGTTGAGAAAAAATTGACTATGTTTTATCAGTTCACTCATACTAGTTTGATAGCCACTCGATGCGGTAGGGAGCGTTATACCCGCTCGAACCCTTTTCGAGAGTCGGTCGATGTTCTGAATAGTGTTCAATGCTGTCTGACCATCTCTAGGTCAATTATCAGTCGATAGGGGGTTCGAAGTCGTAGCTTAAGGCCTCGACTGGTCGACGATTACATGGGAAATTGACAATTTTAGAATAACGACCAAGGTTTGAATGGGGGTTGAGTGCACTGCACGATACCTCGCTTGATATCCCTGAGTAACTCGCCACAGTTTTTTAACTTCCCGATCTAGGGAAGTTATTTTGCATGGAATTGAAAGTAAGCAAAAACAAAATCCCTAATATTGTTAAGCAAAATTATCTGATTTTGAAACAATTCGGTACATGTAGGAAAGTAACTTTTTTCGTTAGTCGGGGAGAAGGGTCTTCCTCTGATAAGACCAAAGAATAGAGCCAAAGTCAGTGGAATATTATTTATGCGTGTAATCTTACTTATTACTGAGTACGATTGATAACGGCAATGAGGGGGTCAAGGAAACCGAACCCTAGTCCAAACTAATGCTCTCAGTGACATTGTGTCAAAAATCAACGAAATATTATCATCTCCCGTTTCTTCATACGAAAATAAACGCACGAGAAGGGACGCATGCAACGCTTTCCAATCATGATAACAACTCGCCGCAGTACCGGAAGAGTTGCCACTTAAAGTGCAATAGCCCAGAGTAATGGAATGTCGTATATTAACAGTGAACAAAGAACTTTAATGAATGACTCGTTGTGAATTGCAGCACTGATGTATGCATTCCCAGGTAATCACTTGTGTGTTGTGGAGAGAATATGAATAATTAATTCTCCGATTTCCCAAAATTTCCGCGAGAAAAGAATACAATATTTTAGAACAAACTGAAACTATCGGTCAAAAGACTGTCCTTCTTTTCCAAATTTATTATTATGGCAGATAATTCCTGGATAACCTAACAATATTTAAACAAGTACGAACCTTGGTAGCAAATGTGTCTTCGCACTCTGTACAGAACAAATTCTCCTCCTTTTCATGTATGCCAATATGTGACTTGAGAGTGGCCATTCTCGCGAATTTTCTCCCACATTCTGGACACTTTGGCTCACCCGCGTTATGTGTAGACATGTGAAGTGTGAAGTTTGACTGTAAAATAATTCGTTGAAGCGAGTTATTAGACTGTGTCCCATTATACTTAAATGTATTCGATAGAGTTTCAGATATAAATAAGTCATACCGGTATATTGAACGATGCAGGACATTTCGGACACCGATGGGATTTCTCTGCAGCATGATGATCCATATGTTTTCGATACGTCATTCGCTTCTTAAATTGTTCGCCACAAATTTCACATTTAAGCTCATCAATCTGGAAAAGGTAGAAAAAGAAACATTTTAAAAATACACAGGATGTGGGTGTGAACCCTCAACAGGTCGCATCATTAACTTTCCAATGTGTTTTTTCTTCTCCGTTGTCCTCCCCACGTAGGGGCTCTTCGGCCTTTTCGCAAGGGAGTACTAAACACCCACCTATGCGCCTGGGACCGACTTTCGCTATTTAGGCCATCGTGTTTATTAACACAGGGTAAACCTCCAGAAACCCCTGTGCTATGATGACGGGCGCCGATGAGGCAACCCACCACTCCCCTGTGTCGGGTTAGGCCCCCCTCCCCACCACGCAGACTCATTTTACGGCTACGGCGGATAACACAAATGGAACGCTCTGGCTGTCGCGCGGAATCCGTGAGAGAATATTTTTGAAGAAATGTTCTCCGGCGGCCGGGCGCGAACCTAGGATCTTTAACGACATTTATTTACGAATATGTGTGTCTCTCCCTCTCTTGCACTCCCCACGGTAGCTGCTCTTGAGCATTCCCCCGAACGGGAGTGCTGGACACCCACCGACGCGACTGAGGCTGACTTGTGCAATTAAACCAACGTATTTCTAAAATCTGGGGAGCGCCCAGAAACTATGCTGTGATGCCGGAGCCCTGTGATGGAATCCTTTCCCTAGAGTTCTCATTTTACAGGTACTGCTGGTAGCACACAGGGATCCATGAGAAAATATTTCAGCGTAGAAAATATTCTGCGGACGTTATCGAAGGTAGAGACCCTACCCATTATACTGATTTTTAGCCAAAGATTTTGATATCATCAGTATCAAATTTGAAAGAGGGACGAACGCGGAATGTTATCAGTTTGTTCCATGGCGTTTATATGCCCGTGCTTCAAAAGAGTTTGAAACCTTGCGAAAAGCCCGTCTGCCATAGTTTTCTATCGATTATTTCAACTCTTATGTTTTTCACTTGAAATTTTTGTTCGCACATCTCCTCCTACAGTTATTGTCATAGAGACTTGGAATTTTCCACAAATTTGGTATTTATATGTGCAAGTGGTTGGGATTTTTGAAAATTTTCATTATTTTCTGAGATATTCAATTTTTACTAGAAATTCATTTTATTCAATATTACAAAAACTAATGAACGGATTTTGATTTTTTTTTCAAAACATTTGCCTCAATGGTATCTATGGAATGCAATTGAGAAATATGAAGCTGAACTCAAAAAGATACAAGTTATTTCAATTTTTCTGATTGTTATGCAAAATTTTTGTTCGCGCATCTCCTCCTACAGTCGTTGTCATAGAGATTCGAAATTTTACACAAATGTTCCATTTGGTATCTATATGAGGAAGTGGTTTGGATTTTTGAAAATTTTCATTAGTTTCTGAGATATTCAACTTTTACTAGAAATTCATTTTATTCAAAATTTCAAAAATTAATGAACGGATTTTGATTTTTTTTTTTCAAAACATTCAGCTCGATAGTGTCTATGGAATGTAATTGGGAACTATATTCCTGTACCCAAAAAGATTCGAGTTACTGCAATTTTTCTGGTTAACATGCAAAATTTTTGTTCGCACATCTCCTCCTACAGTTCTTGTCATAGAGACTTGAAATGTTACACAAATGTTCCGTTTGGTACCATTTCACAGCCGGTACCATTCGGAAGCATACCACCAATGAAATTGGTGGAAATAAAAAGGCAACGTTAAACGAAATAAAAATAGACGTTATGCATTCGAATGTGGGCATTCGATGACCGTCTGCTTGTTTTAAATTCTACCTCTTATCCAACGAAATGTCGGTTGTTGAGAAACAAATTTTTTTTCGGCGCTGAGTGATCTAACATAAGTTAAACAAGCAGACGGTCCTCTAATGCCACATTTGAATGCATGAACTTTGTTGCGGTTTTTTTCTTTCCACCAATTTTTTCGGTGACCGACTTCCGAATGGACCTACTTCAAGCACTAAAAAACAGAATTTGATCATATACTTTGACATATTTGATAGCAAAGTTGACATATGAAGATGGGTATTTCCGAAACTAACCATACGATTTCAAAATTCCACGGTTAACAGCGATTGGATACCAAAATAAAACTTTGATTAAAATCAATTAGACTCAATATTTCATTTTTTGTAGAAGTTTCTAAAAGTTTGCTGTGCCAGAACTTCGAGGAGGAACTGAAAAAAATAGCAATAATAACGATTTCTCAGAAAAAGCCATATACATTATTCAATGATTTTCAATCGCATTTTATAAGGGTAAAGAATTTCGAGAAAAAGATGTTTAATGTTACCATTAGTTTACATTAATCAATTTTTGGAATATTTGAGAAAATAAAAGTATGTATGAAATTAAATATCACTGAAACTAACCATGCTATTCTAAAATATGGATATTATGAATAATTAGGCGCTATACCACACCTTCACTTGAAAATTGAAATGGATATTTTTGCACAAGTAGTTCGCAGTACAAGAATTTTCAATGGGAGAACTCAGACCGGACCCCAAGTGTAAGGAAGTTTCAGATTTGGTTCTCGAAATTATCCTTGTTCAATGTAGTAGTACCATGTTTCAAAATATGATGACATCGAGTCCGTTACAGACACACAGGGGCCGGAAACTTCATATTTTCATGTTTCCGGCCATACTAGATCATATCGAAATGAAATTACGAAATGTGCAAAATAGCAGATTAAAAGGCTTTCATTTAAAAGCAAAAAATCGAGATTTTCGAAAAAAAAACGAAAACATGTTTAGTATATATTCCAATTGTGTGTCACAAAAATTTCAATTCAATTAATGAAAAGCATGGGAAAACTGGACTTTGCAAGCTCTTAACCCATTTTCTCCATGGCGCAAAATGTTTTTATCAAAAGCTTCCAGTATAATCACTACGATTTTCTGAAATTTCGAAATTTCATTGAGGGTGCCCCTCAGGGAAGCATGGCTGTGATATATAGATATCAAAATGTGTTGTGGAATACTTGAGAACGCTTAAAACACCGATGACATAACAAAGAAAATGAAATTCTTCCAGTACTATTCAATGATTCCAGGCCATCAAGAAGCTCATAAACACTAGTCTCCAGAGTATCTCTCATGACTCACTTACATTAGCCGAGGCGTCCGTATTTTTTCTTGGTCTGCCCGGTCCCCTTTTACGATCCTCAGGTAAATCAGTAGTACTTTCTCCTACAAAACTAGGACTGGAGACTATTTCAGTAAGTTGTTTATCATTATCTCTCCCCGTAGTTCTGTCGCACCCCTCGATTGATGGAGCATGCTCATAATTAGGCAGCGGCAGAAACGTGGTCTGCTGAGCAGCGGAGCTTCCCAAACCACCCTCGAGATTAACATTAAATGATTGTGTCTTCCCTGCACCCCCATTGTTCACTTTCAACGGGAATGGTGCAATAACTGTCCCATTGGGCTGTATCAAAGAAACCGGTGCTGCAAGTAACTCCAAGCTCCCCTCATCGCTGCCTATAAATTCATAGAGCATTAACTATGCAATGATTCAGGATTCATACATGGATAAATGAAGAAAAAATATTTGATAAAAGACACAAGGAAATTTGTTGGGCTCCCTGACCTGTCACTGCTAAAAGCGTTCGACCATCATCTGCAATTATCAATCTTAATGACAGACTATCTGCAGGCAGAGATTGCGGCTCCGTCAACATTGCTTATCCACTCTGAAACTGTAGAACTGCGATGATATCTTAATTCTAACCTCCACGAGGCGAAAGAAGCGTACTCTAGATTTTTGTAATGTTATTAATTATGATAATTTAACTATTTCATATGAAACTTCATCGTTAATCTTCCTTAATCAACGACTTAACCTTATCATTCAATTGCGGATATGGATTCAAGAAAATGAGCCTTTTCACAGATGAACTTTCGTTTTCATGAAAGAAACCACTCACCCTGTAAGTTATATTTAATTTCATGTGAAAATAAATTTTCAATTCACTCGCAATTAACAAATATAAATTTTTTGTGTTACATTTGGAGTGTTATTGGATAAATTTCTCGATTAACTATTATGCGAAAATACGGCAGTGTCGCCAGATACGCCGATAAATTTTTGGTACCAATTTCTGATATAGTAGGGTTCTACTATACAAAGTTTGGGTTCTACAAAATGTTAAGGAACCTGGGTTCTCTTTAGCATCTGAAATAAAAATTGGCAAATTTAGTTTATATGACATTTAGTTTAGTTTTTATCTTAAAATATAAATGAAGTTCATAAACTATGTATTGAATAAATATTGTCTTCGAATCACGGAGTCCTTCTTTGTTTAATTCTTATATCTTTCCTGACAAAGTGGGCCCTTAATGGATATGATTTTGTATATGAGAATCTAAGCTTCATAAATGGGCTTGGAATATTCCTATAGCCCGGTTATCGTTGAGTTTTTCGCTCTGTGGGAGACAAGAAGGGCCTAGGCCTATATGTCGCTCCTCACTTATAGTCAGTCCACAGCTCCCCTTTAATAATAATGATAATAATACTAACAGTGCGCGCGGCCGCGTAGTACCTGTTTTTCCCTTCCTTTTTTGATTTTCCTCAATGTCTAAATTCCAACGTATATTGAAATATGTGCCATATTGTTATTCACATTTCTTTTTATAAAAACCCCATTTATCGTAGTTTGTGAGTCAATCATAGAGGTCATTCTATGTTGTCGCCAACTGAACCTCGCAGACTTTCGAACCAAACTGATATCATTTTTCCTGCGCTGATTATGTACTTAAACGTTTTTCAAATTTTAGTTTATCACCCATTTAGATGAATGTAATTGTTTTTATTTTTTAGTTTTTCTTTTATTACTTTTATTTTGTTGTTCTTCATTTCAATGCTTTCTTTAATACGTTTTTATCTGGTTATTTTCTCTCTTTTGTTTTTTTTTCTTGTATTTCAATGTTTTTTTTTCTTGCATTTCAATTTTAACCTCCGGATCTAGGGAAGTTATTGTAATGACTCCGAAAATGAAAAGTGCCACATCAATGAAATTTTCACGTCTCTCAACGTTATGCATCATCCTGAAGTGATTTCAGAAAAGTGTGTGTAAACAAAAAAATTTGTTTAACATTTCCGGCGAAACCACCGGAGGGATTTCCTTTTTTTTTTTTATGGACGCGTATCAGTGGTGTCCAGGTCTGAAAGGAGTGATTTTTTCAACAAATTATCCGTTCACTTGTTCTTAACAAATTGAATAGTCTTCTTCTTCCTCTTCTTCTTAGTTGACTCTTGCTCAAATGGCAACTTCGCCGTTATCCCTATAGAGGGACAGCTCTCTCTATAGGGACGTTGCTGTGGTTGGCTGATATTGTCATCAGCGGATATGGTAAATAGATGACGTCACATGACGCCAAGAGAAAGGGGTAGATTGTTGGAGAACGATGGCAATTGTTCAAAATTGCTACGAATTATCGGAACACCAATAAACAGAGTAACTTTTTCACTTGCACTGGGAGAGGAATGGAAAGGAATGTAATAGGGAAGGATAAGTGTACGAGATACAAAACAAAAAGTGTCTAATAAAAGTCGTTCCATACATTAAAATACATATTTGATGTTTTATGACTTTTTTCGCAAACACCTATAGTTAATTGTTATTAACAAAATGAATTGTCTATATCAATCTATCCTGAGAAGGATTGGCGATACGGAACAAAGTGTCCAATGAAAGTCGTTCCACACATAGAAATTCCGGTTTGATGTTTTATCACTTTTTTTGCCAACACCCATAGTTAATTGTTATTAACAAAATGGATTGTTTATATCGCTCGATCCTGAAAACGATTAGAGATACGAAATAAAGTGTCCAATGAAAGTCGTTCCACACATAAAAATACACATTTGATGTCTTATAACTTTTTTTACCAACACCCATAGTTAATTGTTATTAACAAATTGAATGGTTTATGTCGCTCTATCACGATAATAATTAGAGATACGAAATAGGGTGTTGAATGAAAGTTGTCGCACACATAAAAGGGCATATTTGATTTGTTATGACTTTTTATGCTAACACTCATAGTTTTCCACAAATTGAATTGTTTATCTATAGAGTTATAACTCTATCGCAAGAAAGGATATATGTTTTGAAAATCTCTTCATAAAGAGATTTTAAAATCTCTTTATTTTGAAAAGTTTAAAACGTTCACAATTTGAGACACAAACCGAAATTTTGTATATAACATATACGGGCGAACGATCGGGAAGTTATTGGTTCGACCCGTAGAGGGTCAAACCCACATCCCGTTCATTGTGTTTTTTTATCCCAATGCCGCTTATCAATAATTTGAAATTGTTTATCTAACCCCGACGTTTATTACTTTATTAGGATTTTTTTTGTCTTATTTCAAGCAGATTTCAAGTTTCTTGAAAAACATTTTTTTGTTGATCTTCTCAACGCCATCTATCAAATGCCATATTAAAACTACAAACTGACTTACCAGCATAATAAACTTTACATGAATACCAGCCATCCTAATGATCCAATTCCCGTGTTCGCCGCTATGTGAACTTTTTGCACCAATCGAATTATCCAATGCGATGCCCACCGCCATGACACTTCTTGCACCAATCAAATGATTGAATCACCATGCTCTCCGCCATGACACTTTTCAGTGCATGCTTTTTTTATATGCCGCTACGCAGCCACATGCCGTGCCTTCTCTGATTTCGAGTTCGATTCCGATAACCGATTTATTTTCTTGATTGAAGCTCAGAGAGAGATAGAGTGAGATAGAGACTACGCTGTCAACGAAGCGGTTGCGCGCGCATTTCAGCGTGACAGACTTTCGATATAATCGATATATATCGCACATTGTCCTTTTTAGAATAGGAATAATAATTGTATATGAGAATCAAAGGCATAATATACTGAAACCTACTAGTTATGTACATATTGAAAAATACACGAATTGTTACGATTTCCTTCCATGCAGTTGTTACTTTTTAATAAATAAACACATTATTGATAGTATTGTACCGTCGAAACGATTGTAGTTTCGAAGAAACTGGGAGATGGGGCTAGTGGGGAATTACCAACGTTGCCGACCGAGTTAAACATTGAAAATTTGAAAATTCCAAAACTTGAAAATTGAAAATTTTGAAAATTGAAAATTTTGAAAATTGAAAATTTTGAAAATTGAAAATTTTGAAAATTGAAAATTTTGAAAATTGAAAATTTTGAAAATTGAAAATTTTGAAAATTGAAAATTTTGAAAATTGAAAATTTTGAACATTGAAAATTTGAGAATTGAAAATTTTGAACATTGAAAATTTTGACAACAAAGAATTGAATATTCCAAATTTGATCGTAGGAAACTTGAACATGTTTACGGTTAAAAATTCCAAAGATTACAAAAAAAGAAAAAATAATAAATAATGCCGAATTTTCCATTTTTGAACAAGTTAATATGCAATGAGAAATTTTGTGACATAACCGAGGTGTGTTCACATAACTTTTGAAGCCGATTCATTTTTTGTTGAAACCATCTTTTTTTTATAATAAAAGAAAACGTCAAACAATAAGGCATTTCGTGATTTTTTTTATTAATCTCAATTAATGGCAGTTCTCATACAACTTCGCTTGTCTACATTCCATCGATCTTCGATGTGTGCCATTTGACAAAATTACAATTGATATATTGTTCGTGTAAATTACAGAATTTCTTATGGGATGTTTCTGGAAAAATAAGAGTATATCGCGAGGTGGAGAAGTTCAATTCAATATTGTCCCAGACCCTTGACGTGTTTACAACAATCAAACCATTTATGCGGTTGACGTTCAATTTTCGCCGTTTGATAATGTCTTCGTTGAATCCTCTAACGTATCGTTTCAATGATAGGCGATCGATAGTACATCGTTCGGTTGGTGCGCTGAATTACTCAATAGTCACTTCCTAATTTACACTATACACACGAGAGTTGACATGTTAGAAGCTTTTGAGCAGCCATCATCTCAACGCTAATGGTACATCCAATTGGAGTTCCCGCCGAAAAAAAGTCCTTTTTTCAATTTTTCATCCTAAAAAACTGAAATTTGTTGATCACATACAGAAATATATTTGAAAAATTTGTACGTTGACGATCTTTAATCTGTTAATGTTTCGATCTTTACGAAATCAAAGTGCGGTAAAAAAAAAACAAAATTTGAAGGAAAATATGTGATTCCTAGGAAACAAACCATGCAAGAAATGTAAAAAATTACAAAGTGACTTTTTGTGTAACCTCATTTAAAGAAAAAAATAATTAACAAAGAGCAACGATTTCCATCTTAATGATTGCATATTCACTTTAGATTTGTCATTTGTCAATTCAATTTCCCTAATTTAGGTCTCTTTACTATAGTCACGTTAATACATTAACGTGACATAAGATATCACTTGGTTGTGTTTTATCAGATTATGAGAAAATAAATCCATTGGTTCTGTTGTGATTGTAGAGGGTTTGGGGCAAGCTCGCCCAATTTACTACGATTTTAATGTGGACAATACACCAATATTATATTATTACTCTTTTAATCGAATCTACATGATACAAACTTGTACTTTTTCTTTTTATGCTTATGAAATTGATTGAATTTTCCGTTTCTCTCGAAAACTGGTACCCTGTGAAGGGGTGGGAAATAATTAATTACAAATATCTTCCTTAAATACTCGCTGAAAATTAAGTTCATGACTTCATGGCTGATTTGACTAGATATTTTTTACAATATTGAAATTGAGAGGTGGCGCGGAATCGAGCCGGACGCGTGCGTTGATGGTCGGACGTTTTTCGGTAGAATAAGCGGAAAATTTTTGGAAAAGTAGGTAAAAGTTGGTGCAGGCGGCAGCTGAAAGTGGAAGGTACAGGTGGAAGTGAAGTGAGGAGTGAGATCCCGTTGGTTGAAAGAGGGTTAGAGAAAGAAAGTTGGCGTGGGTGCATAGAGGTTATTAGCATGGCCGAACGGTTGGCGTGGAGGGGGGAGGAGGGCGGCGTGAAATACAACCTCAGGGGTGGGGATGGCGCCAAAAAACCGGGAAAGGTTGGGAATGGCAAGGACAAGGAGAGTGAAACAGAGGCGACACCGGGAGGGAAACGGCGAGGCAGGAAGAAGAAAACCTCGAGCGGTAGAGAAGGGTCAGCGATGGACGGGTCGGTAACACCAACGGGGAGTAAACAAAAGGAAGGTTCAAGAGATGGTTCGAGACCAGCGGTGAGGACGTTAGAGGAGTTTTGGGGGACGGACGGCGGTAAGGGAAGCGGAATCACACACGAGATGACAGATACGAGTGATGAGACGGAAAAAGGGAAGGGTGAGGATAAGAGGACTGAAGAAGTAAATTTTATGATAAATAAAAGGAGCATAGAGCGAAAGGAAAATGAACAGAAAGAAAATGAAAACAAGGAGAAGGACGAGGTAAATGAGATAGAGAAAGAGGCATTTAAAGTCGCAAAGTGCTTACAAAAAACGCCAGTGGGGCAAAAAGATGGAAACAAGCAGAAGGAAATGATACTAGATGACACATTGATCACATTGATGACATCAGAAAACAGCTCAACACAGGAGCCAACAGGAGGCAATGGCAAACTGGACCAGACTCAGGAGAAGGGAGAGGGGGGAAAGGGCATCGACACACTGGACACAAAACGAATGGAGGGGGAGACGGTAGGGGATCAGGGAAGCATCAATCGCAGCTCATCCCAGCTGAGCGTTGCGGATCTCGATAGGCTCGAGAAATGGATGGTGAATTGCGAGGAGAGGCAGAAGGAGGAATGGGAGGCCAGGATGGCGGACATGGAAAACCTGATCAGAGCAGAGGTAAGGAAAGGAGTATGTAAGGAGAAATGTGAAGATTGTAGGAAGAATAGAGAAGAGAGGGGGAGGATAGACAACTGGAGAGAAGAGCTTTTTAGCGAGACGCAGGAAAGACTGAGACAAACGGAGGCCAAAATGGAGGAACTAGTGGAAAAAGTAAGGGAATGGAAGGGAGTGGCGGATCTTTGGAAACAAAAAGCGGAGAAGCTAGAGCAGGTGGATACAGGTAGGCGGGAATGTCCTAAGGAGATAGAGGTTGGGGACAAGCAAGTGCCAGCGCATCAAGAGCCGCACGGGAGATCTCTCCAGGGGGATGGGATGACCCTGGCACATGACGCATTAGCGGCAGGAGGGTTGGGGGTCCCGGGTACCTGGAAGGGAGAAAACGGTTTCGGATTCCGCCCGGCAGAAGAAGGGAATGATGGAGTAGCAAATGGAGGCAAGAATGGGGAGAATGGCAGAACAAGTCAAGGGGTAGACCTCAGGAGCGTCGGGGAAGAGAGTGGAGGGAGAGAGGAGGGCTGGAAGGATGGAGACCAAGACGGAAGGGATAATGAGGAGAGGATTGCCGGGGATCGGGATGACGAAATTAGGGGGAGAAAGGAGGCAGAAAAATATGATAACCCCCCTCCGAGGGCATTGGAAGAAGAAGAGTGGAAGACGGCATTGGAGGCAAGAAGACTGAGACGAAAGAACTTCATTATTGAAGGGCTGACGCTGCTCACGAGGACAAGGAAGGAGGAGCTGGAAGGCTGGTGTTTGGAGGAGCTGGGTGTAAGAATAAGGACTGAAAGTTGGATAGGAGGGAAGAGGGTGGATGGGTCGGCAGAGTGGAGGAGTTGGAACACAAGAAGGCGATAATGAAGAGAAGAGCGAATCTGAAACGGAGAGGTTGGGGAGTGTACTTATATGATGACCTAACGGACAGACAGAAGGTGGTACAGGAGTGGTTAGGAAGGGAAGCGAGAAATTGGAGGAAGAAGGGGAAACGAACAAGTACAGGATATAACAGCATATGCGTCGACGAAACCTGGCTGGTGTGGGACGACCGAGGCGGAGAGCTGAAGTTGCGGGACACTAAGGAGAGGAGTGAGGGTAGAGAGCCCTTTGAGACGGGACGCAGACAATAGAGAAGAGCGAAAGGACAGAGATCTCAAGGTAATGCAGTGAAACGTGGAGAATGTAGTGAATATAAGTAAGAACGAGGAAAAATGGAAAGAGATGGACATAGTTATGTTTCAAGAAACGCATTTGGAGAAGAAGGCAATGGGGAGTATGATGGAGAAACTGAATAAACAATTCCAGTGGTTCGGGAAGGAGGCAAGAAGAGTGAGTAAACGAGGTAAGGCGAGCGGTGGACACCTACTGGGAGTCAAGAGGTCACTGCAGGCGGACTGGACGGTAGAGGAGTGGGAGTTTGAGCTAACAGTGAGGATTCAGGAGAAGGGGATCGAGGCAAGCTACAGAGTGTTGAGCACGTATGTAAACGATAGAAAGAACCTGAGAAATGCATTGAGGAAAATGGATGAAGTGATAGAAAAGTTGGAAGGATCGGAAGAGAGGTTAATAATAGCTGGGGACTTGAATGCAAGGACAGGGGAACTGCAAGGAGTACCGGAGTGCGGAATGCAACGAGAAACGCGGATAAAGGAGAGGAAGTCACAGGATAAGACAATCAGAAATGAGGGAGAAAGGTTGGTAGAGTGGTGTGAAGAAAGAGCGCTGTTGATACAGAATGGGAGAGCTCAAGGAGACGACGAAGGGAATATAACATTCATAGGGGAAGGAGCAGGCCTGGGGAGTGTATTGGACTATATTTTGGTGAAACTGGAGGATGAAGAGTCACCGGAGTGGTTCAGGGGAATGGAAGTGACGCAACAGGAAGGCTCCGATCATTTACTGGTGGTCTTTCGGCTAGAGTGGAGCAAGCAGAAGAATGAAGGGGACAAAAGGGGAAACAACAGCACAACAAGAATGGTGTGGAAGGAAAATCGCGAAGAGGAGTTTAAAGAAAAATGGAAGAAAGAATGGGAGAAAAGAGGAGAGCCGGAGGGCAGGGTGGAAGACAGGTGGAGTAGGTTGGTAGAGGTGACTACAAAGGCAGCGCAAGAATCGAGAATGGTTTTGGGGGGGAGGGCTCCGAAGAGGGCGCATTGGGACAACGGAGAATACGTGAGACAGAGGAGAGGGATGTTCCGAGCTTTGAAGAGGTTCCGGAGAAAACGAGATTGGAACTCGAAACGAAAGTACAACGAAGCAAAGAGAGCAGTGAGAAATACCAGAAATAGGTTGATCAAGGAGTGGATAGAAGAGAAACAGAGAAATGTGGCAGCGAGCAGGTCGATGGCGGATTGGTGGAAGGCCATGAACTGGTTCAGGAAGGGAAGGAAGAAGGAGCCAAACACGATCACGGAGAGGGAGTGGCTGGCTCACTTCAAAGACTTACTGGAGGCGGAAGAAGAGGGACAGGACGAACCGACTCGAGCAGAGGAACTGGAAAAAGAAATAAGTGAGGGGGATCCAATGGGGAGACCAACGAGGCATGAAGAGGGGAGGGACCAGGAAGGAAGTGAAGAGGAGGCAGAAGCAAACAACAGGAGAAGACGGGATAAAGGCGGAGTTTTGGAAGAACTTACCGGACGAGGGGGCAAAGGAATTGGCTGGGATTATTAAGGAGTTGTGGACCAAAGAAGAGATGATAGATAGATGGAGGTTAGCTACGATATTCCCAATACACAAAAAAGGGGACCTTAACCTGGCGATTAACTACAGAGGAGTACCACTGCTAGACATAGGATACAAAATATTAGCGGCGATTATGGCGCGCAGGCTGGGGGGCTGGCTAGAGGACGAGGGGAAATTGACGGAGGCACAGGCAGGATTCCGCAGAAAGAGAGGAACAATGGAGCAGGTATTTGTACTAAATACATTGATTGGGAGCAGGCTGAAAAAGAAAGGCGGCAAACTGTACGCGGCATTTGTGGACTTCAGGGCGGCATTTGATAAGATAGACAGAGAAAAACTCTCTGACAAAATGGAGGGAATGGGAATCTCGGGCAAGTTTCTGAGGATGACGCAAAGAATTTACGAGGGCACGAGGAATAGGGTGATAGCGGAGGAAGGGCTAACAGAAGAGTTTACGACGGGGAAGGGTGTGAGACAAGGATGTCCGCTAAGCCCGATCCTGTTCAACGTGTTTATACAAGACCTAGGGGAGGAATTAGAGAAGAGAGGAGAAGGCGGGGCAGCAATAGGAGCAGGGGCTGGTGTGAAGGTATACGCTTTGATGTACGCTGACGACGCGGCAGTGGTGGCGGAGGATGGTGAAGGACTGGCGAGAATGCTGAGGTCACTGGAAAGGTGGGCTGGCAAGAACGAGATGGAAGTAAGCGTGGAAAAAAACAAAATAATGGTCTTCAGGAACGGCGGGAAAAGGAAAGCAGAGAGCTGGAACTACAAGGGGAAACTAGTAGAAGTAGTGAATGAGTTCAAATACCTGGGCTTCTGGTTCACCACAGGCAATAGATGCGAGAAACACACGAGGAAGCTGGCTGGGAAGGCATGGGGAGAAATGACGAGGGGAAAGCTGAAGAACTTGAGAAGAAGGCTATATTTCATGGGCGTGACGGTAAAGGCGGCGGCATTGTATGGGGTGGAACTATGGGGTTGGCAAAGGCACGAGACAATAGAGAGAGTGCAGAAGAGATATACGAAGACCAGGTGCTTGCAAGAAACACACCGGATTATATTTGGAGAACAGAGGCAGGAGGATGCAGTGTAGAGATAGAGGCATTCAGGAGGGCTGCCTTTCCTGATAAAAATGAACAGGTTGGACGAGAGCAGATGGGCGAGAAAATGTCTGAGAGGAGCTAAGAGGAATTATGAATGGGCAACCCACTAGATGGGGAAAAGGTGTACATGAGCGACTAAAGGCCTTGGGCGATGGCAAGTTTGTAGAGCAATTATGGGAAGGAAAGAAGGAGGAGGCAGAAGTGAGGGTAAATGAGTTGGTGGAGATACTGGAGGACCAGGAAAGACAGCAGGATTGGGACAGGATTGAGAAGTCTAAGTACTGTGATTATTACAACGAGGTGAAGGAGAACAACGAAATGGCCGAATACTGGACCGACCCTAGGCTGAAACTAGATCACAAAATAGCATGGGCAAAATGGAGGTGTGGGAACGCTTTAATTGGAGGAAAGAAAGGGCGGGAGAAAGACGAGTGCAGGGTATGTGGGAACGAGAAGGAAGTGCTGGAGCATGTGGTGAGCTGTCAGGCCATAATGAGAAGATTGGGCTCGGAGGATGAAAGATGGTGGGCAGATTGGAGAAGAAGGAGTAACCGGAGACAGTGGAGAGGAAGGATAATTGGGATGCTTAATGAAGTTCCAACAAGAAGGAAGTGTGAGAGGTTAGGCAGGCTGGAGAGGACACTGAAAAAAGCAGAGGAACAGAAGGCAGGAAGGCAAGAAAGTGATGCTAATAGAATGTAAATGAAGGGACTAAGGTGTTCAAGAGTGATATAGTGAAAAAAACGGTGCTGTGTAGAATTAGGGTAATGAGAGAGAGGGAAATGATAATTAAAGAAAGACTGACAAGGGCTGATATCGTAGCTTTAAGTAAAGGATAGTGAAAAGTACAAAGACAAATACAAAATACATAAATATATATTTATATAGATAAATGAGGAGTACGATAAGGAGGAGGGAGGAAGGCGTGTGACGATGTAAAACAAAGAAACACGTTTGTAACATCAAAGAATAAACGATTGAATTGAATTGAAATTTTTTACAATATTTCCCTGTAGCTCAATAAATTATTTCGCCTTCATGCGATTATGACATTACGGACGGAATCGTATAACTGTGATCATATTCGATCAATGTAGGAACTACTTAATGATCAAACTGGAATTACTACTATTCATATCTTCTTGTAGCTGCGTTCGATCACGAATTCTCGCACACATCAGACTGTACTCCAACACTCCGATTCGGACGCTCATTTCCGAAATTTCCCCCCTCATTTTTGTAATGCTCTTTTTGATATTCACCAAAGGCGCTGAAAAAGAAGTAATTTGAAATTGCCTTAAAAGTGCACATCTTCAATTTTATTTCTCTTCACTTACTTCCATCAGTCATACTAGACCCTCGCTCATCCATCTCTTTCTTCACTTGCTCCAATTCTTCAGTCAATTTGTTCAATGTTCGAGTTCGATCGGTGACACCTCCACTTACGTCTCTATAATGCTCCTTCACTTTTGATAATTCCTCCTGAAGTATTCGGAATTCATTCAACGTTGGTTCCAGTTGTCTATTCAGGTATATTTCCCTCATTCTTATTTTATCCAATGTATTGCCAATATCTGATTGTAATTTGTCTAATTGAGTTTTTGTACCGTTTAGTCCTGTAGATATATTGGCACGCAGTTGCTTCATTTGATCAAGATGGGCACGCCAATCACGTGAATCTTAACAATTGAAAAATATTGAATATATTTGATACTGAGCTGAGAATCAAAGTTATTGAGCAGAAACTCTGCACTACAGGTGTTTACAAATTGAAGTAAATTTCAGATTCAGATCATTTTTGGTTGAACATTTCCGAATTGGAAGGCTCAAATATAAATATTATTTTTTTATAATATTGCACATCATGTTTTAGCATAGATTAGCCTTCAATTTTTGGTTTCATACACTTCTGGTACAATGAGAGAAGTTTCCGTATTTCTAAGGATTTCGACCTTTCTCAACACAACTGAAGTATCTTTAACTTTTTTCGAGAAATAATTCCTTCATCATTGACAAAATTTACTCATTTGAACGTTCCTTTCATTTATTTTTGTTAATTACAGAAGAGGAAGTGCTGACTAAAAAATGAAAGAAATACTAAAAATTTGAAAATGGCCAAATCTGCTACAACATCTTGTGGAATATCTTATCAACAAGAGTTCAAAAGTATGAATATTTCTTTTCACTATGAGTCATTTTCTTTTAACTAGGGTACCTTGCTGAATTAATTTGTACAAAATTCATGCAACCATGTTGTACTATACCTGATTTTATTGTAACTTTTAATTGAGGAAGAACACGTTCCAGCTCTATTTTCCATTCTTCGATATCCGTTTTAGACTCTAAAATGTTCTCAGGCTTTTGCACATCCTCCTGATATATATATAAAAAACTATCAATGTAGGTATAACAATTAGGAAAATGAATGATGAATATTGTGATCATACCATAGATGCTCCATAAAGTTTTGTGATATCGTCAATATGAAGAATATCATCATCCTCCTCATCATATTCAGCCATCATTTCCTCTTCGACTTTCTCCAGAATCAGTTCAGCCTCATCCTCCTCGATTTCTGGTTCTTGGTTGGGATCATCCGGCGGTATTTCAGGCCTAGAATATTTTGAGTTTGGAATAAAATACATTATTCTAATTTCAGTAACTTGCACAGACCCACATTTACAACTTGAATGCATCTGAATAAGTCTTTCATAGAACATTTAATAAAATTTCTTTTATTCCAATCATTCTATATAAAACCTACAGGTGGAGGGTCTATACAGGAATTCGAAGCAATATGACGCAGATTTGAAAATTCCCAAAAATAATGAAAGTATAAGGAAAATGGCAAAAAAACCGAAAATATAAAACATTGAAAAATGTTCAATATGCTTAAGCCATCAAGTTTGGATGATGTGGTATTCCATATATTATAAAATAAATCCCGGAATTTGAAGTACCTTTGTGATGCATTTTTTGAGATACATAATTTTGAAAACTCAAATTATAATCGGTTCACGAGTTGTGAATAATAGGTAGCTAGGAACTAACGTGAGCATTAAATATTGAAATTGAATGAGAATAGCGGTGGACATATTTTATATCTACAGCAGAACACAAGAATAAAGTGTGAAAATCCGAAATGCCTCAACTGAACACGAAAAAGTTCGTTGTTTTAAGATTCATCGACATTGTGTAGTCAAATGGTAGAACGCGGGAATTGTATCTGGAGGCTGACTCTTCGATAAATATTTGTAAACCTGGAAGAGATCCATTATTGTTCATGGGAATTCTTTTATAAAATTTGTATAAAAAAGGTCCATATCAATTTTTTTCCAGTTCTCCTAAGTTTTGACACATTCATTAGTATAGTAGCCCGAAGTTAACTCTCCTCGTTCGTATCACTTTACAGTCAAATCCTGTTCTTACTTTTTCCATTTGAAACTCGACACTTTGATTGCCTGGTCAGCCAGATGATCTAGCACATAAATAGCATGTTCACCCACTCCCTGTTTCAATTTATTAGGTGGAAACTCTACAGGCACATCCGTCCCTCTCAAATAGTCCAATATCAATGCTATCGTCGAGTTAGGATCGTCAGACTCCTGGGGGTACTCAAAATTTTTTCCTGATTTCCTAATCAACCAGATTGCCAACGTCGTAAACATGTAAAATTGTTCGCCTGAATTCGTTGGGATAACGAAATAGTGTCTGAAGAAAATGTAATTCAATGACAAAATTGAAAAATGTGATTGATTAAATTTAATTAATGATGAATTTCTTAGAATCTATAAGCACAGTGTAAAGTATTTTACTGACCTATTAATTGGTTTCATTTTCAATTCCTGAAGGAACTCAGTATCATAATTGAGAACCTTCAGCTTTTCCAGAAAGTCCTCCATCCAAACATTAATAACAAACGGAGCCGATGGGGCTTGTCCATCATTGACAATAATTTTTGTGGATTCTCGAAACATTTTAGCACTGCGTGAATAATTTTCTGAGTTACGCCTGCCCCTTGCAATGTTATTCTTCAACGATATTGATTATGTCCAAGTAAACATGGTTTATTATGATAACGCATAATATAAACTATTAAATTGCTCCATTCTAGACAGAGAGATTGAAAGTGCCATATGAAGAACCGCTTTTGCGTAATTGAAAGGGAAAACAAACAGTTTATTTTTTTCCAAATTATCATCTGTCTTCAGGATTTGTGTTCAAAATTGATCAATTGTATAAAGTATGCTACTGTTACGTACCGAGCGGGTTCTCCGGTAATGTAGATGGCGGGTCCGCTGCCCGTGGAGTGCTAAACCACTCTGCTGCGTCAAGTGCGGGAATTTTGAATTTTAGAGTGAAATAAATTCGACGAAAACACAGAATTGAAGTAAAATGATTGTTTATATATTTAACGTGTTTTAACTTGTTTAGATTCTGGTTTCACAATAAAAATGGAGATGTTCAACTATTCGATAAATCGTGTCAATCAGACTACCGCTCTTTTCAACGCCCGAGATGGGTCTGAAACTTAACTCCTATCTTAGAACTATTCTAGCCGAACTACAAAAATCGCAAACATTCAAGTCATGCCTCTTTTCAAGAGTAGGGATCCAATCATAACCCTGACCATAGTCAATGGGGTTGGTCTAACTCCCCCACACTGTCGTCTGTTGGGCCAGCCCACAATTTTGGGGCTGCGTCATGATAAACAGAAAGCCATTTCACATCTGCAAAGAGAGAGAAGTAAATTCGGGGAAAAGTCCCGAAAAACCGTTTGTTGCCAGCGATGGTTTTTATTACTCTAAGGGTTCGAATTGCACTCGAAGTTCTCTATAAGAAAAAAAAGGTACTCGAAAAAGTTTTATTACGGTCGGCTTAAATTGGTAGAGAAATTCTCAAGTTTATGCCTTTCCTGTTCGAACGTGTTTCCCACGTTATCCCTCTAAATATGACTATATTTCTTACTCAAAATATTTCTTTAAATATTGTGAAATTAACATTCATTGATAACAAATGGGCTCATTATCTACTTGATTTGAATATTGGCGGTATAGATCTAGTGATAATTGGAGATATCTAATATCTCCTAATATCACTAATATTAGTGATAATTGGAGATATCTAGGGTTATGTTACACTACAATAATTGTTGGATTAGGGACATTTCTATTGTGAAGTTGTAAAGCTCTAGTAGATGCGTGCTGTTGGCACTACTTGAATTTTCAGTGACAGTCGGCGGCTATTATCGGGCAACTCTATATATGGTCGAAATTTTATAAGAATTGCCTTCGGGTTTCCATCTGCGGAGGCGCAAAACGGCTGGTTCGGGCGAGTTCGGCGCTTAAGCCCGAAGGCAATCCTTATAAAATTCCGACCATACATTTGGTTCTCTTTGCTCCGTTTTTTTAGTTTTATAAACAATGAGAGGAAATGTTAATTATGTTAAATTGAGTGGTCGTTGCAGAGTGAGTGACAGAGAATTATAATCGGCCTACACAGTGATTATTTAAGTAAGACTGAATATTTAAAAATGAGTTTTTGGGTACCGGAATCCTTGCTGTTTGCCGCAGCTGTACTTAACACAGGAGCTGTACTGTTTGTTCTCGTGTACTTTGTATCCTTTTATTAACAAAATATGCAATTGTGATAAAAAACATTCGATTTTAATTTTTGACATTAATTTATTCAATTGATAAAGACTTGATTGACCGAAATATCGATCCCATTCTTTCAGATATATTTTTTTCTGCCTAATGTTATGTCCTGACAATTGACGCATTTTTTCTTAATTCATTAATGTTATGAATAAGGTAATTGCACTGTCCGATCTCGAATGCGATTACTTGAATGCGCAGCAATGTTGTTTGAGATTAAATAAGGTAATAATTTTATTATCAATTTTGGAATTGAATCATTTTTGCTTACATGCCGACATCTATGAGAGTTCGAACATTGTGTGGAAATATTTATTTGTAGAATTTGGATTCCAGGATGGAAGGAACAACGAAAAGTCTATTTTTGCCGCCTCATTTGTATATTCTAAAATAATTCGGTCTTAAGGTGTCTGACTCTAATTTCGAATCTAATATTACCGAATTTTTTTAAAATTTGGTTATCCACTGATATCACAGGAGGATTCAAATTCCGTTGAAATCAGAAAGTCTATATCTATTAATGATGATTAATGTCCAGATTGAAAGATTATCATGAAGTATCATACCATACTAGATCTAACAACAGAGTGATACCATTATACCTAATACATAATAAGTAGCATATACATACATAATGAAGAAATATAAATAAAATTCATAATCATAAAAGATGAAAAAATAACATAATCTCCACACTTACAAATAAAATGTATATATGTGAAATTGATATTTAAATATATTATCATACATAGTATTCACTCAATCACATCTCATAGAATTAACAGCATTTCCACTTATAGATGTCTTGCCCTGAAGCCTCTGAATTCCGTCTTTTACAACTATTCTAAATGAACGTTATCGGTGCAGGGTATATACGGGTCTAAATGAAAGGAATATGTGGAATAAAAGTTTTAACATTTCTGAAAATCGTAATCGTACAAAAAAAGGATGAAAACTAAAAATTAGGACCTTTAAAGATATTTCACTTCGTAAGAGAATCGTTTAAAATAGGGGTATGAAAATGCGGGTATGAGGTAATCGCTTGTTTGTTTTACCCAACAATATAGGGGAAGGTGTGGTACAACGGGCAATTCGATTTTCTTAAAAAATGTTGACTCTCGAATTGCTAATGTAACGTATTTTTCTCCTGCTAAAAGTACAATTTGTCACCAATAAAAGCAACATTCAATATTCGAGAGCGTAGAAGTCCATTTAAGAAATGAAAATGTTCCTACGTCTCTGATTTATAATATTTGCTTGCTATAATGAATGATTATGTTTTTGTTACAGTGGGTTATACCAAAGCTAGTTGCCCACACACTTCTGAACGTGATACTGTTGATCCATGGCCAATGGATACTGGCACTTGTGAATCTCCCGATGAGTCTTTGGCTTTGTGGCGAGTACTTGACTATACCCCAGGGTAATATGGGCGTGTTTGATCCCACGGAAATACACAATAGAGGACAATTGAAAAAGCATACAAGAGATTGCTTAATTTACCTGGGATATTATCTCATTTTCTTCTTTATATATCTTTACTGGTAATTATTCGTTTTTATACTCGTAACACTCGATCTATGCAAATGTCTAATCATTTTTCCATCTCATTTCAGTCTTATAATTGCATTACTCAGGGGAGATCCCATCAACAGAAGAGACGATGAAATCATTGTTCGATAGAGTTTCCTACATTTTCCACACCATTTGATCTATTCTGGAATTTGATAAAGCATAATGAAAGTAATTTAAATCATAAAGGATAAGATGTGATAATGTATGAGAAATCATGAATTTCTAGTCCATCACATACGATTGCGACCAAAAAGCAAGGAAATACAGAAAGAATCTTCACACCAAATGCTTGTAATTATTTCATCTAATCTTAGATACTCTTTCCGTAGTTGACAACACCAGATAATTTGGAGCGGCACTACGAGCCTTAAAATTCCATTATATCAAAATTAGAATATCAGCTATAGGAAGTTGACTCCGTTATTGTTTTATATTTCGAAAAAACATTAGTGAACTTGAGGAAAAAAGATAAAACAAAATCCGCTTACTACATCACAGCTGATTTTATGAAAACCCTTTAACAGTAACTGTTACTATTACTATATTACTATTATGTGTTTTTTTTTATTACTATTTGTCCAATTGTCGTTTTAAAGTTATCCAATATTCTATGATACCCATTTGGTATTTCTAGTGCTGTTTAAAATTGCAAGAGAGAGAACAAGTGAAATGAAAAGAAACGTTTAGTATTCTGCCAATACATAGAGAGAAAATTTCTCAAACGGCTTGATAAGAAAAAAGATCTTTTGGTTAGCCAATTTCCGCTGAAAATTCCAATTCGTCCGTTTACCATGGAATGCTAGCCTTAGGCGATCTCATAGAATGGAGGGATCGATCAATGTTGCCTGGAGAAAGAACGCCAAAAACTCAAAGACCTAGATTCTCACCCTACAGTGGAATTAGACTGGGGGATTGCTTTTCCGATAACTCTCAGATAAAAAAAGTTCTGTTCCGGATTACACTATGTAGTGGCCCATTACAAAAGCCTTCAGTGGGTAAAATCAATTCTTCGAGGCTATATGTGCAACTGTGATAAACACGAGAAGAAAGAAGTTGAGTAGGTATTGTAAAAATGAAAGAATAAAAAATAAATGGGGAAAATATGTAAAATTTTATAATCTAATATTAAACGTATGAGCTTGTAGTTCTCCCAAAAACTTTACTTGGATGAGAATTGATAATTAACATTCAGATTACAGGATGCTATTTTAATGGTCCCTACGTATATTAAAATCGTTCCCAACCAATTGGAGATGAGTATGCGTGTGTGCGTGTAACACCAATTGTTGACACACGATTACGCACGAAGGAATACGAGATTGAAGTAATTTGAGTTGGACTCTAAAAGGCTTCATGTGACTTATAGTAGATGATTAAATTGTTGATAAAATTACGTCAGTGCTCCTATTGTTACAGATAATTTGAAATGTTTATAACTGCGTATCTCAAGAATGAGTGCAGATAGGAGAAATTGTACAAAAAGTAAAATGTATTTTACCTAAAAATACACATTTTATGCTTTAGGGTTTTTCCCCCTAATTTGGATAATTAAGTCGTTAAAATTCGCGGGTGGTGTTGGAGGTTCGAAATCTAGACCGCACTCATTCAGTACGGATTACCCACTTTTGAGGTTTTAAAAAATCTTGGGAAATAATATTTCAGCCATGAATTACAACTCGGCAAGTTTTTCATGGCCTAATCGGGGCATTGGTGATTGTGATTGGTGAATATTTACCAAACGTCTTCGATTTAGTATAGAAGGGCCAAGTCGGTACTTACGCAATTCGCTTTTATAGTTAACTCAACGCGCATAGCAATGAAATTTGAATGAGCTAACATATTCTGAATAAAGTCTGGGACTTTATAAACAATTCTAGAATATTTTAAAAAATCACGACGATTTTGAAGAAGTCTAGAAAATTTCATGAACTTCTACACTATTTTAGAAAATTGTAGAAAACTCCACGAATTTCTAGACCAAAATATGCGATTCTATAAACCATGGAGCAGCAGAAGTTTTTGTTTTACAAAGTTTCCAACCCATTACATACAGAGATATCTGTTTTCCCCATAGAAGACCCCGAATAATCGTTAGTGTCACCCCAATTAGGTCCACAAACGTATGTGTCAAGGAACTTAACAATCGACCTAAGAAAAAACCTAACAATAGCATATAAGGAACAATGGACTACACCATTCCCAACGACCCAAAAATTTCTTCGATAATTTTCCCTCCCACAAAAAGCACAAAATCTAAACATTCTACACATTTCCTCCCCTCTTAGCTTTCAAGAATTGTAACAATTCCCCGAATATAAGGCTTGCGCACCCCCAAAGAATCCCTCGCAACAATGAAAAAAAAAGAAATCCAAAATGATACGCGCGCGCATACGGCAGTGTCGAGAGCCATCTGTCTGAAATTTTCAATATAAATTTCGCCTGCCCTTCTCGCGCCGCGCGAGCATCGAAGGTCTCAGTCAGAAAAAAAAAAAGAGGAGGAAGGTGGTTCCATATAGCATTGAAAGCATTTGAGTAAAGCGAATGACACACACACTAATGTTGTCTGTCCGTTGAGTCAAGTGTCAGTGGACAGAGCAAGTGAGTGAATGAGTGATAGAGCTGGTAAGTAAAAAAAAAAGATTGACGGAAGTTGTAATGAGTAGGGGATGAATTTGAGCACTTTGTGATACTGTTCAGTGTCTCCAGACGAGTGGTGACTGCCAGTTCAGGGGGCGAGTCATAACGAGCCGTTTGTTAGTGACAAGTTTTAGAGGTGGAGTTGTGGAGGGGGAAAAATCTTGGCAAGGTACTCTTTATTATCATTTGTTGTAGAGTCTTACGAGTGACTCTGGGGAGTTGTTCGGCCCAAGTCTATGCTCTCGTGGTGCTCTTATACCCCTGAGAGGGTACTCTCAACAACGTCAAGGGGATACGTGTGACGTTGATAAGTTTTTCAAGGAGGTAAAATGCTGGAAATGAGCGGTCATAATTTTTGGAAGATTGTTGAGGACGAGGAGTCATTTTGGGGTTAACACGCAGCTAATATTGTCGTGGTCAAGGTGGCGAGAGTGATTTTTTTTCGGAGTTCGCTATCTTGGAAAATTTATTTTGAAGAACCGAGGAATATTTCGTCTGGATAATGGCGAATAATAAACAACCTGCGATGAATGCTGTGCAGACGAAAGCTGTCGAGGTGTCACAGCAATTGCAGGATGGAGAAAAGTTCATCAAGTGGGATGAGGCAAGTGAATTTATGATTCTCTCTATTTCAATTGGATGGTCTGATTTGAGCTCAGGGCTTGGCGCTCTCTCTGGAGTACCGTTAGGGGGTGAAGTGTTAATTTGGGGGTTTATTGAAATATATAGGTATACTTGCATTTACATTGGAGTTACCAAGGTCCTCAGGAAGTTTTTAAATTAAAAATTCTTAGCACCTCTGGAATATTACTGTGGCAACTAGACGATGGATATTCATTTCAGCATCTTCACGGAGATAAATTAGAAGTCTCCGTATTTTTAATTGATATTCCGAATAATGTTTACACTCATTTCTTTTGTTATGGCTCCTACAGGACTCTGGTGTTGCCACGCCAGTGACACTGCGAGTAGATGAATTTGGGTTCTATCTTCATTGGATAGATCAAAACAACGAAGTTGATATGATTGACATTGCTGTGATACGTGATACTAGAACTGGAAAATATGCTAAGATACCTAAGGTATGATAATCGATTGATCCAAATTGATTTAACGTATTCAGCTAAAAAAATTTTCCAAGGACATTTTTCTGTGCCTCGTTAATGGTGAAGGCTATATTTTTTTTGCTCTTTTGAAATCATTTGCTCAATCTCTTATTTACAAAATAGCAGGTCACATGGCACTCTAATCACCCCTCAGGAAAAAAGGTAACCCTTATCACACGATCCACTGGCAATGGCCAAAGCAACCTGGAATCTCTATAATTACATCTGATCAGTGCATCGATGTTAATGACGCACAACACCAACACACAATAATTATTGACAAAATTATAAATAGACCATTACCTCCTTTACCGCATCATACATCCACGTGCTCATATAACTTCTCTTCACTCTTTTACTCTTTCTCTTTTGAAATATCGAACACACCTACAATGTGGGGTGGATGGATAATCGTGCTCATAAAGTAGAAAATAATGTCTTCATTGGATTATATATTCTCACGTAGAGGTCGATCGATGAGCCGGAGATGATTTTGTCGATATTGACAGTTGCAGTGAAGTTTTATGAATTGAATTCATGAGAAGAGTCAAGGTTTAATATATGAACTCTAAAGTGTGAACTCTGAGAAAAATTTTCAATCGAGAGATAAGAGGATGTCCTAGTCGAGTGGCCATATAATGATTGTGTTATCTCATTTCCACAGGATCCAAAGCTAAAATCACTCGTAACAATGGGCGTTCAGGACAGCTTGGAAGAGAAAACAGTAACAATCTGTTACGGCTCGGACTTTGTCAATGTAACATTTATAAATTTCTGTGCAACAAGAGCGGAAATTGCACGACACTGGACTGATCAGTTGCTTCAACTTGCATACAATTTGACCCAGTTGAATAGTAGTACAACAATGTTCCTGCAGAAAGCCCATACAAAACTGGTACTGGGTGCTGATAAGACGGGAAAAATACCGAGTAAAAAGTGAGTTTTTTACACTTTATATCATATTGAAAGTGAGATTGTAGTGAAAAATGATAAAGTTAAATGGTTCATTTTGCAATTGCCTTGTTGATTGTTTCAGCATCATAAAAATGTTTACATCAAATAAGGAAGATAGGAAAAGAGTAGAAAAGGCAATGGAGACTGCGTCTTTGCCATCGGCTAAGGTAAGCTGACATGAATGTTCTCATAATTTTTTATTCATGAAAATAGATAACAATAGATGGTAGAGAGATAAAAAAATATGGGTGTTACCTTCAATGATTGCCGTTAACTGTATTTCGGAAATGTAAAACGATTTATAGAATTTTCTCGCACTCATTAAATTCTTAATGTCCGCAGTGGCTAGATGCCAACATTATCATTAACGACACAGCAGGGCAGCTTGACAATTCCCCGAAATTTGATGTCCCTATGCTGTATCCTTGGTTCAGTCGTTAAAACATACATATGTCATCTCAGTTTTTTGACTGATTTTTAACGCATTCGTTTTTCTTCTCGATTCGATGATTTTAAACTCCCATGCAATACTACTTTGTAGACAACTTTCGATAATATATCCGAGCATGTTTATTTCAATTCCAGTTAACGCGCGAGCGTGGTTGTGTAACTCGAAGTACAAGTTAGAGACGGTAATGCTCAACGACCTTGAAAAATATATCGGAACCGATGTAAGCATTAAACGGCGGTATAATGTGACTGGCGTAATATGTATCTTGTCCAACATTACTATTGATAAAGTGAAGAAAAAATATGAGGTGTTTGAGAAAAAAAGTGAATGACAATTCATTCATGTTTTTATCTCATTTTTCCATAATTCCGTGGGAAAAGGAGATAATTTTCTCACCATTCATTTTTTCATTGTCAATGCTGATCTTCCATCAGTGAGTGTTAGATTATTTTACATAACTCGAGCTCAAATATAGAAGCCGGATGTAGAGTTAAAAGCAATAATGTCATGTTGTCACGTCGATATTCTTTTATTTGGCAAATGAGGAAGGATTGGGAAAAAGTCCACTCCCTTTTTACCAAGACGTTATATTTTGCTACTGGCATCACTCCAATGAAACCAAAGGAAGTTATAAATCCATTTTATCCGTCTTCGTTGCTCTTTTTTCCTTGAATATCTCAGACCAAAATCCACCTTATCCCGGATATTGTCATATTCCATTGACACTTTAGGTCATAAAATGTCAATTGATCCTGAGATATGATAATTTTTGTGCAGAATGATGCGGTGGCAATCCAGAAGTTCCAGTTTGAGGATTTTTTCAATTTCTATAAATCACTTACCCAACGCACAGAAGTTGAGAAGATCTTCGATGAAATAACTGGCAATACTAAACGCCGCTTGATGAATGTCGGCCAGCTGGTCGAGTTTTTGAATCAATCGCAGCGAGATCCGCGCCTCAATGAGATACTATATCCTTATGCCAATACAGCACGCGCTAAGGATATTATAAATCAGTATGAGCCGAATAAAGTCAATGCCAATAATGGTCATCTAAGCTCTGACGGTTTTCTGAGGTATCTTATGAGTGAGGACAATCCTATTGTAGCCATGTCCAAGTACGAGCTTTCTGATGATATGGATCAACCACTAGCTCATTACTTCATCAATTCTAGTCACAATACTTATTTGACTGGTGAGTTGATAATTTTGGGGTCAAGAAAACCCGAAAAATGGGATTGTTCAACAAATGTCAAAATACTATTCCCACGGATACGAAATTACAGGTCATCAATTGACTGGAAAAGGTTCAGTGGAAATCTATCGCCAGTGTCTCTTGGCGGGTTGTCGATGTCTGGAGCTCGACTTTTGGAATGGAAAATTCGACGAGCCTGTAATAGTCCACGGGTAAGTGACTTCTGCATCATGTTTAGTAAATACAGATAATAATAACACATAAAGGCTTGTGTAGAAGTTGTCGATTGATTCTAGTATTATTGAGTTACCATAGTTTACAGTAGTACTTAAATCACAGTGTATACAAATATCTATGCGTAATGTTGAAAAACAGATATACATTTGTGCCTGAAATATGCGCTCGGGATGTGATCGAGGCGATAGCAGAGAGTGCCTTCAAAACCTCGGAATACCCAGTCGTGCTCAGTTTCGAAAATCACTGCAATCCCCGACAACAGGCTAAGATCGCTCAGTATTGTAGGGAGTACTTTGGTGATATGTTGCTTGCTGCCCCACTCGAGTCACATAAGGTATTGCAATAGTGCTATTTAGCGTGTTATTTAGTTTATGCAAGCGAGTAATGGTAGTGGTCAAGTGGTTAAATGGTTGGGGACAACTTGTTTCGTACCATGAACTAAATAATTATTTCTTGTCAAATAAGGCTTACTATGCGCGAATAACTGGAGTTTCTTATTGCAAGTAACTGCTAAGCTTCGACCAAATAATTGATCATTTCACTGAAGACGTCAATATCAGTAGTAGATATTCGAATTTTTTCGCCTATACTGTTTTCACTTTTGGATCTTTTTGTCAAGAGCATTAAGTGATTCCTGTTAAATTTTCTTTACTTCTTCCCAATCCGTCGTCTTCTGTACTGTTCCTGACAACATTGTTAGCCACAACTATATAATTTGCTTTAATGGATTATTTTTTCATGTATCAGTCTTTGAAGTATGTCGTAGTTGAAGAGAGACGGAGACTTTTCGATAAAGTCGGTTTTTTCTAGTTTACTATTCTGCGGATACTTTTTGTAGCTCCCAGTCAGTGAAGATACAGAGAAAATTCAGCGTTGAACTATTAAAGTTTTGGTAGAATGACCGTGTGCAGTGGAAGACATTTAGTGCAGTCGACGATAATTAAATTTAAACTATTCCGGACAAACTTCTTCAAGAAGATACGAGCGAATTTTCTATGGAGGAAACTGATGGAGACGGATTCAAAAGTCCCATTATTTGAAGATGCATATGATGAACAATGAATAAATCCGCGTAAGTTAGAACACCCAAAATCGCAACGCATTTGTCTATTCACGGGGCGATATGACGAGGTAAACTGTGTATTTATGTCTACCACAACAGTCCACGATTCTCGAGTCTCATAGTAAATTAATATTCGCAAGGTTTTCGATATTAAAACGAAACCGAGAAGGTGAGGACTAATTGTAAAGGTTAGTTTCTATCTAGGATCATTTATTATGAAAGATTTAAAAAAACCTCAAACCCTGTAGTTCACCATTTTCGAAAATATTTTCTGATCATTTCAGATCATAGTGATGTAACTCGAATAGAACAATTAGGTGAAAGTTTTTTTAACTGTCTGATTACAAATTATCACTAACTAATTAACATATTTTGTCAGTGTGACAGGATTCTAAAACTGTACGAATTAAGATTGAACATTTTTTTTTGGGGAATTCATAAGCCCAGGAATGCACAATTACACGTGGTTTTCAATTCTTTCCCCTATCCGGTGATAGATATGTGAAATCCGACACCGATATTATATTGCTCTTCTGTTATTCCAATTGACCACTACTGTTAGACGCTTTCAACCAGGCCATTAATTACATAATTACCATATCATGCTCCTAGCTATAAGAACGTTCTGATTATTCTCCTTTCACACAAAGACACAACAGCTCAAAAATAGTACACATAATGGCATTGTGTAAAACATTTAGTACCCCATTAGACTCCATCTCTAGAGCTACAAGAAATCTTTCTAGACCATCACTCACCTTAATCCAGTCATCCGATTTAATCCTGTGATTTTACTGTATTAGTACATCACCTCGAAACACCGCACTACCATCAATTATTTATTTAATTCTCTCCAGCTTGAACCAGGTCAGGAGCTTCCACCTCCCTCGTATCTCAAACGAAAAATCATCATAAAAAACAAGAAGAAACACAGAAATCACAAGAAAGATCATAAGAAGCATCACCATCCAGCGCCATTGGAGGGTGATGTACCACAAGAATCTGACGAGGCAGCAACTGCCGAAGGAGAGAATGGTCCCCCTCCGGATATAATCCCTCAGAATGAGGTTGATGGTGTTTTGGTATCTCCAACCAAGCAGGCCCAATCCGTTGATAATGGAGAAGTTGCTCATACCCCCAGTATGCTGCAGCAGCGTCAACCCTCCAAAGATAGTAATCAGGATGATGATGACGAGGATGACGAATCCAGCACCGAGGAAGATGAGTCAAATGTCGAGGACATAAAGCTCCGCATGGGAGATAAAGTTGCAGCATCCGACAAAGTGGCATCTACAGCCAAAGAGACTGAAGCTGGTGAAGAGCTTTCGGCTCTAGTCAATTACGTTCAGCCGGTGCACTTCAACAGTTTCGAAAGTGCTGAAAAGAAAAATCGAATGTACGAAATGTCGTCATTCGACGAGAAACAAGCGACAACTTTGTTAAAAGAGAGACCCTTGGAATTCGTTAATTATAATAAACACCAGTTATCCAGGGTCTATCCAGCTGGGACAAGATTTGATTCGAGTAATTTTATGCCTCAGGTTTTTTGGAATGCTGGATGTCAATTGCTAGCTTTGAATTATCAAACATTGGACCTCGCTATGCAGTTGAATCTTGGTATTTTTGAGTACAATAATAGATGTGGATATTTGCTTAAGCCGGAGTTTATGAGGAGAAAGGATAGACGGTTAGATCCGTTTGCTGAGTCAAGAGTTGATGGTATTATCGCTGGGACTGTGGTTATTCATGTGCTTTCAGCTCAATTTCTGAGTGATAAGAGGGTGGGTACTTATGTGGAGGTGGATATGTATGGACTGCCAGCTGATACTGTTAGAAAGAAGTTTAGAACAAAAATTGTGCAGAATAATGGAATTAATCCTGTTTACGATGAGGAACCATTTGTATTTAAGAAAGTTGTTCTCCCTGAGTTGGCTTCACTCAGGATTGCTGCTTATGAGGAAAGCGGTAGGCCAATTGGGCACCGAGTACTGCCAGTAGTCGGATTGTGCCCTGGATATAGGCATGTTACATTGAGAAATGAATGTGGACAGCCTAGACCAATTGCCAGTTTATTTCTTCATGTTATTGTTAAGGACTACATGCCCGATGGTTTCAGCGACTTTGCTGAGGCCTTAGCTAATCCAATAAAATATCAGAGCGAACTTGAGAAGAGAGAAAAACAGTTGGAGCGATTGACAGATGCAGATGATGGACTTGAGGGAGACGATGAGGTGAATTTTTTTGGCTTACCATTAGTATTGCAGACATTTCACAAAACTTTCTACCACACTTTGCCAGCCTTTTCCGGAATTCATTCATTTGTATCGATTTTTATGGCCCATTGTTGAATTTGAAGAATACATGCAGAAGCTGCTTCGGAGAGAAAAGATCGAAGTACATTTTTGATGAGCAACGCAGATTTTCCGAAGACAAAATCGAAAATTACATTTTTTATCTTTAACGTCTATGGGTAGGAAACAATTTCAGTTTTTTGTTGCCTTCTAAATTAAAAACAATGGTTTTCCATTTCCACTCGGAAGCTTACTTTGTTTTACTATGGACATTATAAGAACTGATTCATCAGAAAACAAAACAAATTTACGTCTATTCCATTCCCCGTTCTATGCCTTATTGGGTTAAATAACATATCTAGGTATTTTTGGTCAAAACCAGTTCCTATCATTTCTTTCAGAATAAAATAACGCTTTCTGATAAATTTAACAAAAGGCAGGTTTGCGAAATGTTGAAATACAATTATGAAATTTAATCGAATTTAAGGAGAAGAACTGTTCATAATTTATTCAAAAAATGTATTTTCCAATTTTTTGCAAAAAAAGTTGCTACATTATCAAACAATTATTTCCATGTATTTCACAGAATTATTTCTTTCAATTATTTTCTTAATAATAACGTGAGAAGGTTAATAATTGGAAACGGTTTTTTCATGATTGCAGTAAAAGTCTGTAATGAAAATGGACGCCAAATAAAGATACAAGATTTGTGAAATGTCTCATTATAAGTATCAGCTTGTTGAGTTGTTAAATATCAATGTGTATGGGTTTATATTGCTTGTGGTTGACTAACATTTGTTGTTTGTGCCTGCTAACATCATAGGATAAAGAGAAAGATAATTTTAAGGAGAGAGAGAGAGAGAAGGAAAAAGATAAGGATAAAGATAGAATTGGTGGTGGTACGAGTACATCTAAATCAGTTGTGAGTTTTCTGCTTTTGTCTGTTGAACATTGTAAATTGAACACAATTAAAATAATACATTTGTACCTAGGACGAATCGACGAAAATGAAGAGACTACAGTCACAGGGGGAATTGCCAACTCCAACTTTTCCTTCAGGAAGTCCTCGACAAACAACAGCCGGGGCCAATGTACCTGAAACACGTGATCAGGAAGATGGACCATTGAATCAGAGTGCTTCGAGTGCTGATGGATCCATCAATAAAAGTCCACTCACAGTTGTTAGTATTGGTGCGGGCATTGTTGCAGAGTCTCTTGAAAAACTTATGAATAATAAAATTGTTCGGGAGAAGAAAATGGAGTTGGATAAAAAACTTGAAGCACTCAGGAGGAAACAGGAGAAGGAGAAATTGCGACTGCAGTCTCAAAAGGGGTCGATCGATGGGGAAAAGCATAAATCCAAATTTTATACCACAAAATTAGTAAAACGTCTCTCCACAAAGAATATGTAAGTTTTTTTAGGATAAAAAATTTAGCTGATATTCTAAAAATGTTATATTTTCCCTAGTTTTTCAAGCGATACCAGCATCACTCCTTTGCCAGAAACTTCAGAACATCCGGAATTGGGTAAGGATGAAGTGAGGGGATTACCGAGGAGTCAGAGTGAACGTTTATTGGCGGTTTACAAGGAGCACATCACCCAGGAGCGTGAGTTGCAGGAGAAATATCATGAGAGTGTGTTTGGTCTTGTCGAAAAAGTGATGAAGGCATCTCAAACGAACCAATTGAAGACCCTTCGTGTTTTGCTAGAGCGAGAGACCAATAATGCTATGAGAAAATTACAAGATATTCGACACGGCGAAGTAAGTGAGCGCTGTAAACATGAAAGGTTTTTTTTCGAATGGGCCATTGGTGTTTTTCATAGATGCAAATTTGAAATTTTGTGACGGAATAGGCCTTAGTCCTACATTCCTCTTACAAATTTCAGTTTTTAAAGTTTTTGAGTATGGCGATTTGGGAATGTCTTTTTGACAATTAAACTCTGTCAGATTTTGCGGCTTGGGTCTGAGTATCGATCCTCATTGCTAACTAGCTTTCACGGTAGAACTCAGGTAGATTCTGGGGAATTGGGTGACTGATTGGAACCCGTATATAGATATAAATGTGCACTATGGATTTGGTACACTACAGGTTTGAATCGGAGTTCAGAAAGTCATGAGTCTAATATGACCTAAGTGCAAGGTGAAGGACCGTCTGTCCTATGTCGCGCCGGATCGCAGTGTGTGCGTTGCTCAGGAGCTGGAGCTCCCTCGGAAGTCCCAAGTTAGGGGAAGCACTCCCACGACACCGTTTTCCGACTGCTCCTTCATTGGCGTCAGGACCCTGGTCAGCACGTATCCCAATCCGTTGCCCATCGTGGGACTGCTTACCCTAGCAGATCCGATGGGAACGACACTCGACACGTCTATCCCACCGAAATGTGAGGATTCACTGAATCCAATGCCTGAGCAATGCTCCACACGTTATATGACAAACATCGAATTGTTTTTCAATTTTTTTTTTTGTAAACACCTCCCTCAGTTATAGAGCGAGTTTTTTTTAATTCATCCTGTTGGCGTTTAGAAGATAGAATAGAAAAAAAAAACATATATATATATATGAGCAATTCCATCAATTATGTATATGAATTGTGCCTCCAAACTGTTGGGACGTTTTTAATTTTTTTACATAAAAGTAACGGACAAACTATTAAAAATGAATAAATAAATACTCGCAATCATCTTTTTGTTAGACATTTATGCGCTAATTGACCACTTTTCTTACCAATTTTTTTTTCCACTGTAGATTTTGTATATTAGGATTTCCTAATTCCCAGTTCCTTCAGGAATAATAGATTTTCAAAGGAATGAAATTTCGGTTTATTCACTCTCTATAGAACTGTATTTGCTGGAGCACCTAGAAACGATCGTTGTTTCATGTAGTAGCTTTCTAGAGTGTAAGATTTTGTTTATTTGATTTTTTTTATTCGTCGGATGGAAACTGATCGTACGTCTCACAAATAAATATACACCATTCCAATCTTACATCAAATAAATAAAATAGATATTGCGTAATTCACGCTATATGCGGTCGTTATTGAACTTGTGTTGGTTAGTTCAACACGGTATCCATAAAATATATCTCATCTACGTCCCAAATATTAGGGGACGGATCTCAGACCAACAATAATTTATCATTAACGTTCATAGGAGAGTTACAAAGTTTAATGAGATTAGTCAACAGCATCTATCTTCCATCAATGAAAAACCATACAGACCTCAAAAGACAGATATTAAGGAGTAAAGAATGAATTTACCCTCGGAATTTCTAGTAATCTAACTTAGTAATGGAATAACGACTATCTTTTGAGATCGGTACTTATTCACCTATCAAACAATTTAACCTACATAAATGCACAATAATATATACACCCCTAGCTATCGTAATATTTGTAATTAATAATAAAGTTGATGCCTACCTTCTCACACACTATACTCACGTAATCTGTATTACCATTATATTTTTTTTTATAACCATATACGGTAACGTTAGTGGATATGGTGCTCAGGAGGACTAGGGATGAATTGAATTTAATTTACACACAATTACTTATTGAAAAAAAACACTGATAAACGCCTGTCGAAAGATATTACGAGCAAGGCACGTGGTCGACAATGAAATTGTGTGGCTCCTTGAAATCTATAATATGCGGTTGATACCTTTGGCCGTCAGGATTCAAGAGAGCTATCAGGCGAATGCGGGTGTGCTAATAAGCCTTGCTTGCCCCTCTGTCCCCGCTACCTGATAGTCCCGAAATTTGATGAATTGGCAATAGAGGACAGCCCTTGTCCCATTACAAGGGGAGGAAAAATACGTTTTGATTACCTATCTACATGTGAAACTTCATTTTCGATTTTTATGTGGCCCTATAAATATGGAAATATGCAAATCAGTATCCATAATATCTGAATTTCGGTGAAGGTGGAAATGTCTCGTTGCAATGAAATTGTTGAACAATGGAAACTGAACATGAAAGATAGTGTTTTTCAGGGTGTTCATAAAAAAATAATTTCCCCTGTTGAAAGATTAAAATAGCATGTGGAAATGCAAAAACATCAGCAAAGAATAAAAAACTGTCTACGAAGACGCTTAAAGTTCGATGAAAAACATTTGAGAATGATCCATGTAATGTTCAGAGTGTCCTGCAAAATTCACATTATCGGACGGCCATTCTTAAGGAGAAAAAGACATGAGACGACTGGTCATGATTTTTCGTTGTATTATTTCATTTTCACTATGATGGAGATTTTACAGCGAACTTTGAACATTACCAGTATTATTCTTGAATTTGTTCAGCAGAGGTATCCCAGCCCCTTTGCCAGCAATCACTTTTTAGACTTTCCTTCATTATTTTCTACATTCCCGACACTTGTTCCTACTTTTCAAGGCAGAATTTCGTTTTATTAGAAAGCTAAAACGAAAATTGAATTTTTGGGTATTTTCTTCTTTTGCCTAGAATTTATATTGATACGTCATACGAAAGAAAAATAAAAAAGTGCTCTATCTATAACTAATTGTTTGACCAAGGAAACTGACTTTAAATTATGAAGAAAATCAATGATTTTCAATTCCCTGCTATTTCAATCCCAGCCAAATTTATTTTTCATAAGGTAATTAATTCATTAAATATTCAATATTCCGGTGTGCAGGTAAAGCAGCTTGCCAAAGTCCACAAAGATAAAGCCGAATTAGACCGCATGAAACGCGAAGTGGCAAAGACGACTGTGGAAAAAGGGGTCAATGAGTGTACCAGGTTAACAGAAATTTATGACAAGCGGAGATGTGAGTTGGAGAGGCAGCACGAAGAAATTCGACAGAGATTGGAGGAGGAGAAAACTAAGGTGTCCTTTTTGTTGTTTAAAATTTTTCTTTCATACACGATTTGATTCAACGATCATTACTCTTTTATACCGTAATGGCACCAGTTCGCGGCCCCTACCCAGTTCGCCGCCCCCCTAGCCCCTCGCGGTAAAATTATAAACAAATATGGTATATATAGGTTAGAACGGCCATTTTTTTGTTTACATCGTATAAATCGGCTAATTTGGCATAATTACATATATTGAATTACTCACTTCGGGGAAAGAAAACCGTAAATATTGTAATTATGTGGTGCAAGCCCCCAACCATTCGCCGTTTTTGGAGTTATGTAGTGTAGAGTCGCACTTTTGAGGTGGATTTTCTTAAGGATTTGGAGACAGAATGTCAGTAAATCCTTGATGCTTATGAATTTATTTAAGTTCAATACTACTTTGTGCATCAATTTGTTAAAAAACAAATAAAAAAAATGAAAAAATCTTCGAAAAATATGAGGGCCGGGATCTGGGTTAGCGTAATGGTATGTTGGAGCAGTTAAACCGGACAGCTAGATTTTCAACTTTTCAATCTCACTATTGCCATTATCAACATATTTAGATAAATGTTTCAATGGATAACATAGCGAATCATAAATGGAATTTATATGGAATATATTCAAAATATTCTTAATCTAAAACATAGAAGTGAGGTTAGACGAGGCGGCAAAAATTTAAATAAAAAACAATGTTTACATGGTAGCTTGTTGAATATTTGGAATGCAGAATCCGAAATTCTCAAAATTGACAAAAATAAAAATTTGCGAAATCAATTGATTTAATACAGTTCCTTACATCATGTGACGGAATCGACTCGTTAGAGGTTTTCGCATAACTTTTTTCCCCAATAATTTTCTTTATTAGAAAAAGAAAAACCAAAAAATGGGAATGAGGGAACTACTGCTGGCTATGAAAAAGGACACGTATTTTTCTATATTTTAGATCAACAACTACAGGTAGCCAAAAATTACGGTGCAACAATGAACATTTACAACATTCTCCCCATTCATCTTGGGGGGCCGTGAACTACTCCCATCTTGTCCGCCAACTGCGCCTGATTCATTTTAGACGGCCGGGAACTGTTCCCGGACAGTATATTTTATTTTTACATATATTTAATTAAATTCTAACTTTTTGAATGGAAATAAATTTTTTTTCTGACACAAAAACATTCAAATTCACACTTAAAAATCCAAACTTTATATTTTATGAGCAAGAAATACGGGTAATACGAGGTTTAGGAACGAGTACCCCTTAAACGGCCGGGAACTGGTGCCACCACGGAAATTCCTTAATTTCTTAATTGGAGCATCTCGCAAAGAGTTTGAAACGAAATGATGCATAATTTTCACGGGCTTATTTTTACCATGAATTCACCAGACGAATTATGCATTTACTTTCGACATATACATGTGAGCGCTGTAAGAGATATCTCACATATTTTGATCATATTCTGAGTTATGTCCAATGTCAGATATTCTCTTTGATTCTGCAGAAAGAATTCATAGATATTTCGATACCTAGAATCTATGTTCCAATTTTGGGACTGAAATCCTAACTTTCTCTGTGGTAAAGTGATAATCATAGCTCGTTAATTCATGCCAGAACACAATGTCCTTTATTCATCCATCCAACTCGATTGTATAGGAGCGAATCTAAATGTAGAAAGAATGGAAACACATATCTAAAAGAATTCGAGGAACCGATTTCCATACTGCATTATCAGTAGAATAATCGTGTTGGCATGAAATATTTCAGACTTTTTTGTTATCATTGTCATATTCCTGATAAAATTTTAATCTAATCATAGCGCCCAGCCTGAAGGCATCAATTTTATTTCATTTCATTATTTTGAATTTGAAAATTATAATTTTTTAAATTTATTTAACGCCAATCGGCTTTATACAAACGTAAATATTATAATACAGGTATATCTTTGTAGATTTTTATATACGCGTTACTGATTATGTCCCAAATAACAAGGTACAGGAGGTAAATTACACAATAAGTCACTTCAAGTCATCACAGTCTTTTATCATAGATTTAACCTTCGACGCAAAAGTTTGATATGATCCTCCAAAAAAATTTAATGACATATAATAATCATTTACTGATCTAGCAATTCTGTTGCCCGGACCTTTTCGGATAAAGTTCTCTATAAATTCGAACAAAATGTCCGATGTAATATGGAGTATTGAATATTATTTCTCCATATAAACTAGGCCATAGATGATTAAATGCCGCACAATTGTGAATTTTATGGACAATAATTTTTCGAATGCTCAGTTTTACTTTCGAATAGTTTAGTTTCGGATTAAAAGTTAACCGAAGTAACTACCCACTCCTGTCGTATGTTCACCTTGAAATGGCCATTTACTATTCCCATTTTATATTCTTTTTCTTCTTCTCTGTTAAAGGTAAGACAACAACTCAGTGCTGATTACACTAGTCGTTACAAAAAGTACGAAAGTGACGAGCTTCCAGTATCATTGTCAGGGGGTACAAGCATCCCCGAGGCTTTAAGTAGCACAACGTATTGAATCAACTGCTGAAAATACGCAAAGAAAAGAGGAAGAAATCTCGTCAACGTGGAGATCTGAGAACCCAAAGGCCTGGTATTTCGTCTACATATGGCGAATATATGGGGGACAGTGATAACTGTTTGAGGTGGATATTTCTAATGTCTGATATCTGACTCTCAACATTCAACAGTGCCATGGGTTCTTGCAATGGTACGGATCTGTCCGATTTTATTGCAAAAATGGTCCTTTGACAAATAATTGCAAACCTCGTAATTATAGAATGCATTTCATATTTCAAGTTGTCCAATCTGATTTTCCCAATAATTTTATTATTTCAAATTGCCATCCGAAAGAAAACATTAATGTTTTCTTTTACTGAGACATTTTTGTTTATGTTATTACAGTATTGAGTATTAATGGATAAAAAGTTATAAAAATTTTTGATGTGAGCAGTAGAAATAATGTTTTTAGGGCATGGTTAAGGGATTATCAGAGACATGAATGATGATAAAATCATTCGAGAATGACAACATGAAGGTATACGTTGATTCTAAATAAGTGTCAAGAATTTTTTCAGATGAAAAATTATGACAAAATAACTGCGAGAAAACAAAACAATTAATGATTGCGCTTCACCTTGTTGTTATATACATAAGACGTTATTTACTAGAGAAATGATAAAAGTCGTTTAATAATAATTTCATCGCGTCCTGAATTTACATATTTATGATTTTTTTTGTATATTGTGAGATTTTCTGTGGGAGATGAATGGGCTGCTAAAATAATTCGAGATTGAATTTTGACAGTTGGTGAATAAGAATACGCTTATTTCTGTAAATAATTGAATTGTGTATTGAATATTGAGGCAACTAATACTGGTGTCCGGAATTTTATTTTTGAACATTTGAGAAAAAAACAAGGTATACTAAATTTGGAACTTTGACTGTAGGTAGGGACACGAAGCCAGCGAATATCTGATTACTTATTTAACTATTTTTCGTGTTTTTAAAGGTTATAATAAAACTGATATAAAACAGTTACGACCGCTCTGAAGGAAGACAATCAAAAAATTAGCTGAAAATGTTACAGAATATAAGGCAACCCGCGTGGTTGAATTTCCCTTGTTGTTTCTAATCGTAATTAATAATACGACGATAATTAAAATCATACATATAATAGAATCTTCATTGATCATAATATTTAATAGAGAATAATTATAAGATGTTTTCCCGGTACAGGAAAATCGCGTTATCGCGTTATTTCCCAATCGCGTTATTTGATTTTGTTTTCAGTTATTTCTATGGACACAATTTTTCTAAAAAAAAAGTATTTGCATTTAGAACAACTCAAGTGATAATTCTGTCATTGGAAATGTAAAACCAAGTGACTGAGGTGAATGACAAGATACGAAAATCGTATGGATCTTCTACTGATATGTTTAATGTCACCGAGTAGTTCTCAACGTAAATATATCATTAACTTCGAGCGGGACGCGTTTGTGATATTAAAGGATCTCAAAGCAATCGTAGAATCGCAAAATATGCGTCTAACGGCTGAAAAAAAAAGGAAACTGATGATGGGAAGATGGTAGCAGAAACATTTTAAATGATACAATCGTATGAAAGTCGACTGATACTTGATAAATAAATTATTAATTCATAAAAAAAACATATAGGTAATCTGAAACGAGTTATTGACGAATCAATTTAAACATAAATATTTATTGAAAATTTTCCTGTTTACTAAATGAATCATGAAATCAACAATGATAATTGCTTCATCAAAAAAAGAAGATGAGAAAAAAATGATGACGACTGTGAATCGATACCCCCGAGCCCATCAACCTGTTATAACTTAATATTGCATTTTATAGAGTACTAGTAGTTATTGTAAGAATATTGGAGTTTATAAAATGAGCGCAAAGTTAACATAATCTGTGTATTCCTTTGCTGAAACAAACTGATGAAATGTGTCTCAATGATACTAAAATTTATTCAATTATTAGAAAGTATGAGACTAACATTTGAATTCCAATTTCCTGAATTGGTGTTGTGTACTAAGAATTAAAAAACACATCCGATAAATCAGAATGTGTGTATTAAAATTAAGATTGGTATGTGTGTTTCAGAATTGTGTTCAATTGATAACAGAGAAAAGGTTGCACAGATGGAGATGAATTAATGATGATTTTGTGATAATAATTATTTCTTTCTAGATTTTCTGAACTCAATTCCCAATGAAAGCCATAATAGATTCCGGATGATTATATTCACATAATAGATTCCGGATGATTATATTCACGTTGAAAAAATATTATGTGTTGTTGTTGATGTTGTTTGATGATACGTGTAGCCAAAGTGGATGTAGATAAATGAAAATACTTGGTAATTGTCATTGATAATGTGAATTGGGGCATAGTAGAATTTTTAGAAGACTATTTTATGCTGAGGTGTCAATTCATATGAGCGAATAAAATCCAAATTTATGTATTGATACAATGAACTCATAACTCATTATTTCGGATGTACATATAAACAAATAATGAGGTCTAGAAAATACAAATCGATGTAATGAGTTGATTCCCAGTTTTCCGCCACCTCAGTTATAGAAGGAAAATAATAAATTTACAAGAAACTTTCTTGAAGAAAGTAATGGAATACTTCCATGCCACTTGACACAATTGGTCTTCCCATTTGTCATAACATCGCCGGAATTCTATCAATTCTCAAATATATTTTGCTCTTCCAAACCAGAAAATGAATACAATTATTTATTGATTTTTATATGCATTGTGATTGATAGCATCGGCTCATTTTTACCAGTCAACTTTAACCTGAGTCATCCACTTCAATTTTGAGTACATTAATTTACCGGCAATAGGCCAAATTAAACATGTCCAGGTAGATGGCTCAATGAAACTCAAAGAAAAACAAATATATGAAACTATTTTATGGTGCCACGAAGAGTATTGATCTGTAAATGGTACAGTGTATGTTCTAAGTTTAAGGGTAGTTGAAACGGCCTACAGACTAATCGTAGCTAATACTATTGTAAACGAAATGTAAATCTGATGATTCTAGATTGAAAAAAATGTGAATACTTCCACCCAAGAGAATCTCAAACGAATGTCTTTCTTCTCCATAACCAGAATCTACTGAACACATTTGTGAGAAACAGAACAAAACTTACAACGATCTTCTGTACCTGTTCGATGCCAATTTGAATCTCATGTCATGCAATGAAAATTTATAATTAACAAGAATAGAACGGAATGATAAAATAAAGTATCAACGAGAAGGCTAAAGAAATAACAGTGAAGACACTGATGTATGAAAACCAAGAAGGCAATGGAAAATTAGTTTTGGGTCTCACTTACGACCCAGGATTGTTCGGTCAGGTATTGTTTTCCCCGTTCCAGAGTGACTTTGATACAAAATAAGAAAATATTAACTAGATATGTTTCTATGCTGTAAAAAACGATGTTGCTATTAGCTGAGAACCTATCTTTGACTTTGAGGCATGATGCCCTTCAAGACTCTATGATAGTATCGAAGCTACGAAGTCTCTTTAGCTATTTAATCTATACAAGAGGACTGCCATAAATAAGCGGGAAGATTTCATAGACAAAAGTGCCCGAGTTGGCGGCAACATTGAGGAATTAGCATTGAATGAGAACCTCGATATTGGAGGTAAAAGGAGGGACTCAATGGTTTTAAATGACACGTGTTCAGTCTGTGAGTTAATTTATGCTTAGTAAAAAAGAAATACTGACAAATTTTACGTGCTGGCACGGTAAATTGGGTTCATTATATAAGTCATGCGGAAATTCCTATGCTAGCCTTTGAAAATTTATTAATATTTGCTTTTCATATGGAAAGTTGGCATATTGAATATGTTGACAATTTGTGTTTTCTCATAGTATTTTGATTTAGCGAAGACACAATATTTATTGTGTGATCAAATTTCAAAGAGCAATCATGGTTCTTTATTTCAGAAAATTGTTTATGTTATAAGTCAAAGAATTCTCCTATGTTACTCCATTTTTAAGTGTTGATTGATTCGTATTGCACTGTTGTCAATGTTTCGTTCATGAAACTCATATGTACTGTACCATTTCACATTTGTGTTATTGACGACGAAAAGAATTACTCCTTTGATTATGTTTGTAACCGCTACTACAATTGTGTGTGTGTATGTGTGTGTGTGTGGTGTGTAGACCTATGAGGGATAATTCTCCGGTGTATGTTTTAATTATTAGTGCAACATTGTATAAAAAATCCTTCCGGTATTGACCACTGATGATTTACGAATGGCTTCTTTTATCTTTGGTTTGTTGAATTTCAATTTATGTTTTTCCATGATTGAATGACAATCTTGGTGGACAATAATAATTTTTTGGTTGTATTTTTTTTCATTGTTCTCTTATTTTGAAACCTATTTCCACAAAGCCAAAATTTCGAATCAGTTTGTAGGGTGAAATGTTCATGCCTTAAATTTGGAAGAGTAATTTCACTTTACTCAAAATGCATACGAATTTTGTACTCTATTTACTTGTTAGAAGTTTCAGTGATTTATTTTCATAATTTTTCTGGTGTTTTTTATTTTAGTCGCCTGTAGGTGTGGTGAAGTTACTGCGCTTTAATTGTTATTATATTGCCGACAATGAGTTGTAGTAGTAAATTTTGTGACCACTTGCTTTTTGTCCATATCCTCGTGAAACAATTGTCGGTAAAATACATTATAAAGAAAAGTTGAGGAAAAGGTGTTTCCCATGTGCTGTGTGCACAATGATATACATCGTGTAAATACACGCATATATTTTGTGATGAAAGTACATAATCCTTACCTTGTAATCGCGCAATTAATATTGTGAAAACTCCTTCTTTCATGATGCGCAACTCACTTCATCATAACTATTTTGATTTTGCCAATGTGTGTCATTATAATTTGTGTAATCATTCGACAATTCCGCTTTAACAAATTATAGATATTATTTTGTCGTTGGTGGAATGAAAAGGAATTATTCAGAAACAATTGACTTAAATTTGCAGAGTTGAAAAGGAAAAGAAAAAGTAAGATCATCGCTACAAATCATTCGAACATTTTTCTCTCTGACTCACGTGTGCCTTGCCCTCGAACATTTTCTCCCTCCCTAAACTTGTTCTGTACTAAAGAAAAAAAATTTCACTACATTTTCTCGATCTGTTTTTCTAGTTGACTGCTGATGATAACTAAAACTAATTCTAAGAATAATATGACAAACTTCTTCGATGTTCGATGTTCGCTTCTATCGAGATAAGGACTATATTTAAATAAAATAATGATTGTATGTTATGAAGTGGATTTTTCAATAAATATACGTAAATCCACCATGTATCATACCGGAAATTCAGTTGGTGAAATCAATGATGAGTCATTGAACCTTGAAGGAAAAGGAACAGTTTGAACAATTATGAATATATTTCTGCTCTATTTTCGATTCAATATACTTTGTCTATTCGCTACGAAACGTGTGAACGAATTTTACTTCCAAGTCAATTTGACCAGTTCACTGATGATAGGTTCAGATGGTACCTTACGTTAGGTATACAATAGTCATGACTATTTCATTAATACTTTGAAGAGAGACAAAAAAGCCGAAAGACACATTTTCACTCATAATTTCAATTATTAAGTAAATGATCAAATGTGAGTTTTGCAATTTTGATGATTTGGGATTGGGGAGAGTAAGCGAAATGTAATCGGTGTTTTAGTACATTAATGGAACTACTACTCTAGTACCGACAGTTTTTTTTAGTGAGCTTAGAATAGTGGAATTGTTACCTACAGTATGGCAAAAAAGCTACCGTTGTAAGATCATTATATCAATATTACGATTATGTGTGGATAATAACGACGTATATAAATGGCTATACCGTACTGTAAATCCAATCATTTAGCGTAAACTAATAAAATCACGGTCCAGAAGATTCTGACTCAAGACAACAATAATCTTTCATTTATTTCTGGAATATACAATTAATTATTTTTATTGTCAAATTGGGGGGGGGGGGGGGGGGGGCTCTACATTGCTTTCCAATAACATTGATGTGGTTGATACTGATTATTGCTTCTTATCAATCAAATAAAATACACACACACACACGCAGTCGGGGCTTTGGCCTAGTGGGTAGAGTATCTGCCTGCTACATCAAACGCTCCAGGTTGGCGTCCGACCGCCAGAGCGAATATTTTTTCAAAGATTTTCTCATGGATTCCGATCGAAGCAGGAACATCCTGTGTGTGCTCTCGGCGGTACCCACAAAATGTGACCGCACAGCCGGGTGTGAACCTAGCCCGACGCAGTGGGGGTGGGTGCCATCATAGGCGCCCGCCATCGTAGCACAGGACGCAGGGGGGTTTCTTGAGGTTTACCCTGTGTGTAGAAATACGATGGCAAAACAAAATGGCGAAAGTCGGCAATCGCATGGGTTGGTCTACGGTACGCCCGTTGAAGGAATGTTCAAACGGCAGCTACCGTGGGGTGTACAACGGAGAGGGACGGATATAGATATATATCATCATGCTAAACTAAAAAAGTCTCAAAACGGCAAAAGTATCTTGAAACGTAAAAGCTCAATGGATTTCCCATTTTTGGGGGTGAAACATAAAATTCCTTCTGAAGTTTATAAGGCAAAAAATGAGAATGGCTTAAATTTCATTTCTTCATTTCAATCCCGAAATTTTCGATTTGGAGGATGGAATTATCATGAGAAAAACCTCAAACTCAAGGGAAAAGTCTAACTAAAATCCATGGAATAACTGCACACAAGATTTATTAACAGATACATCGATTCAAAAACCAGAAATCATCATCATCTTCAGATTCACCCTGATTTTTCAGTTAAACAATCCAACACTTAATCAATTGTTTATAAATTACATCTAAATGAAACGAAATTATAGTCTCGTTTGATTGAAACTAATCATTTCCCCTAATCACATCTAGTACATAGTTTATTGAATTCGTAAAGTGTGTGATCCTTGGAATCTTACCCTACTTGTCCCACTTAGCATTCGCAAGTGTACAAAATGATTGATGGAACACTATGCAATTGTACATTTGACCTCGCAGTGACTTTAATTTCTCACGAACGGGTTATTTCCCTCGAAATCCAATATCAACGGGACATATCAATGGGACGGATAAAGAATTGTAAAATTATGATAGATCAGAATCCTATTGGTTCCTCCATTTTTGAAAATAGTCAGTGTCGACAACAGAAATCAAAATTGAAATAAATAAAAAAACAATCCTTACAAAAAATAGGGGGGGGGGGGGGGGGATATCTCCAGTATTCCACCACCGCTCAGTTTTATGGTGTCTATTTCACACCACGTGTCGGAGTTGCCTCATCTTCTCTATAATGCTGATTAATAGTCATCACAACATTAAACAATAGCATGAATCTTTTACTAATAAAAAATATGGGATATTATGTATGTAAATTACACCTTTGAATTCACTTATAAAGTATAGCTGGTTCAGATTTTTTTAAACTGGGCTATTACTATTTTGTAAGAGTCAACAATTTTCCCATTCTTTCTTTTATTTTTTAGATAATCCGTGGTTATTGCTTTTTTGTATTGCTCTCCCAAATCACTTGGCATTCGATCCACGAACGGATCCATTGACATCAAGGAGTCTGAAATAAATACAACCATAAAAATAGGGGGAAAACATTTGATTTGCAATGAGTATATTTAATTATTTACTCTCTAATTCGGCGATGTTGTCGTATGTAATGTGGTGTGCTTTCAGACTGCACTGGATAACTTGTAAACCAATGCTTGTCAATTCGTGCTGTAGTATCTCTGCGGCATTAGGACATCCATATAAAGCAGACAGCTGGAAGAATACATCCTGGAAGAAAATTTTGCAATTTACGTATTGTGTATATTTGCTCTTTACTTTTAGTAAATAATTGACTCGTATGATTATCACCTTCATGTACTCTTGGTAATTCGGATCGACTCGATATGCTAGGTACAGATCGAATATATCGTGATGTGACAGAAACATGATAAGTCCTTGACCTCCTGATTTAAGCAGCCTAGTTATATTTCTCAATGTTCGTTTCAAATTTGGAAATGTGTGGAGATAATAAAATGAAACAATACTATTATACTGTCCAACTTCATCCTTGGGCATTATTCTGTCTGCAAGATTGATATTCGAGAAAGATAGTCTTTTCTCAATCTGGCAATTATTCTTGGCGTACTCTAGCATGCACTCGCAGTCATCAGCACCTTATCAGAAAAATGAAATGTGTAAATAATTGGTGGGAATCAGTTATTGAGGGAATGTAAAGTTTTCGATGAATAACAATGTGTACTAAGGATATTCTGGCGAATATGACTTCAAGAAAATTACTTACTAAATTCAAATTTCTTAAGTTCGGGGTATGGAAAGTTATAATCGATTTCTCATCATACGGTCATAGCTCAGATATGTTTTCAGATAGTTTTGAATATATATATAGTGATAGTGGAGTAGACGGTATCAACGGAACTTAATCTATAACCGAGTTCTTGAGAAATATCTTGGAAACTGAAGGTATCGAAATTTTCATACAGGCTCTTTTTTAGAACTGTGTCTGCGAGGAGGTCTTCATGAAAATTTCAGTATCGGTTCTATACTTTGAGACACTCCCCAATTACTCAGTGAAATGTCGACGTCTACGTGAAGATGAGCCGTTTGGGTGGTACTGAGTTACACTACAGTAATCCTATTGTTGAGCCACAGATGACGTTAGTATTCGTTGGTGTTAGTAGTAAAAAAGGCAAGAGATAAACGTGAATATGTCTGAATGTTCCCTTTCCCCCTAGTCGTTCACAAATATTAAAACACATTGATTTGAATTTCGTTGCCTGTAGACCTTTGGAGTAGGCATGATCAGTTTCTGATAGGGATTTGCAAGAAGAGAGTTTATGTCAGATGCCCAAGAGCGGAGTGTACTACGTCTGCACAGCAGGAATAGGTAATTTAAAGTTTTTTCCGTTTCTTTCATTTTTGCCCAAGTCCTTAAGAAAGGTCAACGCCGGAATACGAGGGGATTTCCTATTTGCCGGGGTTTCTGTACTGCTAGAAGGATTCAGTTTTGGTCGGCGAGGCTTGTTAATTATTGACAGATGGCGTGTTTAAATACGACCAAACGAATCTTCGGTAACAGTTAACGACTGGCGATAATAGTTAACGAATATTTTTCTGAAAAAGCAGCTATTATTTAGATGAAATAAGTTGTCGCGTAAACGTTGGAACATTAGAAGAATAAATTGTAATAGAAGTTATGGCATTTAAGTTATATTGTTAACGTGGCATCGAAAAGAGCAGGCGTAGGTACCCTGGCGATTGAGGTTCCACCTGACATCCCCACTGCCACATACCATGGGATGAACAGATCGTTGACATTGATGATAAGTTGATAGCTAATGGCTATAACTTGCTCATATCATTGGTTTTCAATAATTTAATAAGTTCTAGAAGTGTTTCTTGCTTGTTTATAATGGAAAACAGACATCGCGGTAATACCGTGAATCTCAAATAGTGAGGGCATAATCTTCCGGACGGATTTCCCGTACTCGAAAACGAAACGTTTTTACCCGAGTGAAAATTGGTTCAGGCAAGCCTGACGTCTGATCAGCACCTGATCAGTTTGTGGTCAATCTTGACTGATCAAGTGGAACCTGATACGGAACTGACCAATTCTCGATCAAGTGCGTTTGATCCGGAATGATCTGATCGATTTCTGATTTGGTGAATCTGATCTGAACCTGAGATCGGGTCGCCTGCAATTAATTTTTTTTTTTTTTATTATCTTTAACGCCTTTGATCCATTATGGATATGTGGGCTTGTGGACCATACACTGCATCGCATTCGCATGACAAGACACAGGAAACCACAGAAAACCTGTGTCGGTACAGGCGGCTACTCTATGAGCAACCTCCCGCTCATCAGACATTCCGAAATTTGCAATTAATTTGATCAAGTTGGGATTGGATTAGGGTAACCGCACACTAAGCTCTGCCAGCTTGTGATAATTCCGATCTTTTTCTTATCAGACAGAATTGATTTTGAGTTGATCCGTCAGTCGGCTGTTTCGCTGATCAAATTTGGAATAGGTGCGTTTCATATTAATCTGATGTCCATCCACATCAAAAATACTGATCAGATCCTCACCAGGCAGGACTGATCTTAATGATGACTTTGCTCAGGTTTTGATCAGTGAGGTTCTGGACGAGTTGGAATGATCTAATATTAAGCTATTCGCCTGTAATTTTTATCATCACATTTTGGTTGAGCCCCGGATTTCAAATGAAATCCATCCGCAGTTACTTTGATCATAATCAGGCGCAAAAATCGATTGAAATACAACATATGTCTCTTTACATGTAAGGCGCACCCTGGCGGACGGATCGATTACAGAATCGACTTGTGCAGTATGTCGATTAGATTTCGAGTACAAATCGATTCTGATTTGGAATAATCGACCCAGGATCGACTAAGTACCGGGTCGATTGCCGGTCGACTAGAATTTATATTTTCCCCAAAACCAACTCACGATCCGCTTAACACCAAGTCGATTGTCCAAACAAAGAGAAAAAAAAGATAGATTTAAAAAAAAAAAGACCAGTCGACCGGCAACCGACTCAGTATTTAGTCGATCGTGGGCCGATCATTCCAGAAATCTGCATCGATCTGTACTCTAAACGTAATCGACATACTGCACAAGTCAATTACACAATCGACCGGTCCGCCAGGGCATCAATATTGGATATGGATATGAAGTTTTATTCATCTATTTAGTTCAATTAATTCATCCATTTCATGTAAGCAAGTCTGTTGCTGGTGAACCTGATCCAGTTCGAATGTATCTGGTCTGATGAAGCTTGGATCAATGGGAGGCGTTACATACTTGATCAAGTCGTCAGATCAGTCCTTCATTCAACATCATGTCTGACTTAATCAAGACTTGATCCGTACATGAGCTGAATTTCCACTCAGGGTATATAACTTATAGGCATAAACATTTTTGCTAATATTGGAAATGTTGCCAATTTTACCAGAAAAATCCGTCGTCATTTTCAGGGGCCAGTATGCCTGTCGTTGTCTAATTTTATGACTAGGGTCCCCAGGTACCAGAAAAGGGGGAGTGGGTTACGCAATATGCAAAAACATAAAACTTTAAATATACATATATTAAATATATTTATCGGGGATTTCAGTTGTAACATAGAACATATTGGGCCAGCTACACCTAAATTAATCAGTATTAACATTATATAATACAATTTCAAAATTAATTCCTATATTAATTTCAATTTTTTATCGGAGTACAAAAAAATGATCAAATTTAGATTTTCAACTGATTGCTTGATTAGGTATCTTATGCTATTAGGCTATTTTCTACATTTTATATATTTGATTCAAAATCGTGATATATTTAAATAAGCGTGATTATCGTCATTTACATTTATTGCAATTGTAATTTTTTCAATATTATCATGGGATTTACTTCTGTCATCATGGAGATTGTACTGGAAGCGTTATGGTCTTGTCTTCAGGCGCAATCAAGATGCCAGTTGTCGAGACAGCCCAATTTTTTCACCAATCCCTAGCGGAACTTGGCGAGAGCTCCGCCTGTCGATTTTTTCCATGTTGCGAGAGAAAGTTCAGAGGTAGTCTAGAGATGGCGCTCTGTACTCTCCTCTGGACTACCTCTAGACATATAGACGTAGTCTAGAGCCCGAGCGGGCTCTGTACTATCCTCTAGACATTTAGGCATAGTCCAGAGTCCAAGCGGGCTATGTACTATCCTCTAGACTCCCTCTAGTCATTTAGGCATAGTCCAGAGCCCAAGCGGCCTCTGTACTATCCTCTGGACTCCCTATAGACATTTAGGCATGGTCCAGAGCCCAAACGGAGACTTATAGGTATACTCGAGAGCCCAAGAGGGCTCTGTACTTTCCTCTAGACTCCCTCTAGACATTTAGGCATAGTCCAGAGTACAAACGGAGACTTATAGGTATACTCGAGAGCCCAAGAGGGATCTGTACTATCCTCTAGACTTTTAGGCATAGTCCAGCGTTTAAGGGGGCTCTGTACTATCCTCTAGACTCTCTCTAGACATTTAGGCACAGTCCAGAGCCCAAGCGGCCTCTGTACTATCCTCTAGACTCCCTCTAGACATTTAGGTATACTCGAAAGCCCAAGCGGGCTCTGTACTACCCTCTAGACTTCCTCCACATATTTAGGCATAGTCCAGAGTCCAAGGGGGCTCTGTACTATCCTCTAGACTCTCTCTAGACATTTAGGCATAGTCCAGAGTCCAAGGGGGCTCTGTACTATCCTCTAGACTCCCTCTAGATATTTAGGTATACTCGAGAGCCCAAGCGGGCTCTGTACTATCCTCTAGACTTCCTCTAGACATTTAGGCATAGTCCAGAGTCCAAGGGGGCTCTGTACTATCCTCTAGACTCCCTCTAGATATTTAGGTATACTCGAGAGCCCAAGCGGGCTCTCTACTATCCTCTAGACTCCCTCTAGATATTTAGGGATAGTGCAGAGCCCCAGCGTCCTCTGTACTATCTTCTAGACTCCCTCTAGACATTTAGGTATACTCCAGAGCCTAAGCGGGCATCTAAATGTGTAGAGGGAGTCTAGAGGATAGTACAGAGCCCTCTTGGGCTCTTGAGTATACCTATAAGTCTCCGTTTGGGCTCTGGACTATGCCTAAATGTCTAGAGAGAGTCTAGAGGATAGTACAGAGCCCGCTGGGGCTCTGGACTATGCCTAAATGTCTATAGGGAGTCCAGAGGATAGTACAGAGCCCGCTCGGGCTCTAGACTATGCCTAAATGTCTAGAGAGAGTCTAGAGGATAGCACAGAGCCCGCTTGGGCTCTCGAGTATACCTATATGTCTAGAGGAAGTCCAGAGGATAGTACAGAGGCCGCTTGGGCTCTGGACTATGCCTAAATGTCTATAGGGAGTCCAGAGGATAGTACAGAGCCCGCTCGGGTTCTAGACTATGTCTATATGTCTAGAAGCAGTCCAGAGGATAGTACAGAGCCCGCTCGGGCTCTAGACTATGCCTAAATGTCTAGAGAGAGTCTAGAGGATAGCACAGAGCCCGCTTGGGCTCTCGAGTATACCTATATGTCTAGAGGAAGTCCAGAGGATAGTACAGAGGCCGCTTGGGCTCTGGACTATGCCTAAATGTCTATAGGGAGTCCAGAGGATAGTACAGATCCCGCTCGGGTTCTAGACTATGTCTATATGTCTAGAAGCAGTCAAGAGGATAGTACAGAGCCCGCTCGGGTGCTAGACTATGTCTATATGTCTAGAGGAAGTCCAGAGGATAGTACAGAGCCTGCTTGGGCTCGGGACTATGCCTTAATGTCTAGAGGGAGTCCAGATGATGGTACAGAGCGCCATCTCTGGACTAGCTCTAGACTTTCTCTAGCAAAATGGAAAAAATAAAGCCTAGACAACCTCTGGCTAACCTCTGGCTAACTTCTAAACAAAACGGTATTAAGACAGTGATTAGAATGTGTTCAATTATTTGAGCAGATATAGTATGAGTAATGGATGTAGACACTTACCTCCGATCTTCAATACTTGAACACTGCACGCTTTTGATTTTTTCTCCTCTTTCAACGTTAATCGCCATTCAGCATTTTCGTAGCGATCTTTCCGTAAGAGATGAGTCACTGGAACAATGCTACTCTAGTGGTCTTCCTTCCATAACACAATCGCGAACATTGCAAATAATACTCGGGAAAATTTCTATGAAATAATATGAACTTGGAGGGCATGACGTGCTCTTTACACTGGTCAGCAGAGGACTGAACTGCTGAATAAAGTCTTTGGTATATTTTAGTTCAAAAGTTCTATATTCCACTGCGATGGAAAAGTACCAGACCTTTTCCTGCACCCCATACCGCCACCGTTGAACAAAAAAGGGGGAATCCCCGAACAGAATAAGACCTCTCCGCGTTTCCAGGTATCATTTTATAACCCTGCAAGCACGGTTCCTTTGCCATGAGGGGGGGGGGGAGGGTCGACTGCGAACTGGGACTTAGAGGTTTTATAAAAGAAGACACAGACATACGCGTGGACGACTCTAATCGTTACGACTGAGTTATCGTAGCAAATAGCCGTTTTGCCGTTTTCTGTCTTCACCCGAAAAAGGAAATGGAACGACACGAGTTGACATCGTGAAAACTCCTGTCGTCCTCAAAATGTGGTGGAGACATCGAAGACTTAAGTCGCTCGATATAAACGGCGAAAAAAATCCGAAAAGAAAAGAAATGGTTCTTTTTGAAGACATAGGGAAGACTACGACCGACTTATTTTTTCACTCGGGACGCTCTCATTAAAAGACAATATATGTGGAGATAGATATCTGACATATATATGATTCTTATTGGATATATTCTGGTCAAAAATGTAGTATGCGAAGTATATGTCGCATATATATACGCGTACAGATAGAATTATGCGTACAGATTAGATTATCGCGTACAGATAGAATTTGTCAACACTGGACAGAATATGTAAAACACTCGAAACTTAATAAATTTACAGAGCCCCAAAAAATATTCTGTGCATATAATTTTCAATAACTACATAAGTTATAACAACTTGAACAATTGTCATACTTTTGAAACCTAAACCCAAGTCGATATCCCAAATATCGATGTCTATCGACGCATGCGCGATTACCAACCAACTTCACGATGTCATGTGACAAATCTGATCAACCAATAAATGAATCGCGATTTAAAAATAAATTATGACAGACCAATAAGGAATCGCCTTACGACTTTCGACTCTGACGATGTTCATTTTTGTGTAAGCGCTTTCTTGAGTAGATCGCATATATTACGATTATAACTATGACATAAGAGAAATACATCTACATATAATTAAATATGTAATTTAATATAATTAAATACATAAATAACGAGCCAAAAAGAGGTTAAAAAAATATTTCCAGCATATATCTTGGATATCTGATGCTTATTGACAAATATATACAAACCATATGTAGGATATATCTGGTATATATCTCAACATATATTTTTGTACGCGAGTAGGCAACGCACTTTCTCTGGATGGGTTCCAATCTATTCTCTTTATATCCCTACTCACTGAACCCTTCTATGAATGTATTTGTTAAGAAGTTTGCTGAAAATTACACTTTAATGGGGTCTTTTCTGTGGTCTCAAAATGCAATTTTTTCCCCTGGATGAACTATAAAGACAGTGCATCAATTGGTAGTTGCAAGTATCGAATATCTCGTAGGGTAATATTGCGTGTGCATTGTGAATAATTTGAGTTTAAGAAGTTGGTTCAACTCACCGACAAGACGACAATCCTTTGGTAATTTTGGTAGAATTATTTCTTTCGTGACATTACCCGCGCGACATCCAATGTTGAGGCATCGTCCATGCATTTCACTCAAAACGTCCGAATACTCATTGAGTATATCCTTAGTGCCTTGATAATGCATTCTAATTGCTTCCAAATATCTTCGTGGATCCTGCATGATATTAAATGCACATTATACTCAAACTCAATTCAATAAACTTATTTCTTCCAATGATGAGACTGATCCTGCTCAGCAAGGGTACAGAAATTTATAGAAATAATGTGACATGCAAGTGGTCTTGCAGGTAATCATACCTTCATCATTATTTCGATGCAACTGTAAGACAATAAAAGTTGAGAATAGGAGGAGATTGAACGAAGTTGTTGCACAAAATTCATTATCATATCTATGCAAATGGGACTTTGGCTCTTCTACATAAATGCACGGTGTAGACTGTATAACATTATTTAAGAGTACTCAATACCATTTACTCAGTAATGCATGCAGATTATTCAAAGTCCTATAATTATGTATATATTAATGCCAAAAAATGTCCATCCTATAATTGCCTTCCATTATAATTTTTTCCATTTCACACTATCGAATACATGTGGGCGTTCTCATGGACATAATTTTTTTCAGATTTTTTTACGCTCCTACGTCACTTGATGGTACATCCACCGGTGAGGGGGACCACGGTCGTTTCTCATTCGATACCTTCCAGGTCACCCCCTCTCCCAGGGGGTAAGCCACGCATCAATCTGCTTATCGGAATTGATAAGGACTAATCAATAGCAACAGAAAGTTATGGAAAGAAAAATCATTTTGAAGAAGAACAAAAATGGAATGAAAAAGAGAAATGCGATGCGATGTACTGGGATGAATTTACCGGGGACGAGATGGTTATGGGATGAATTGTCTATGGGACCAAATTGTGGGATGGCTGAAAAAAATGTTCAGATACGAATGCTTCAAGTCTTCGCTATGGGAAAAATATTACGTGTTTTTGTACATAAGTTTCGTTTCATTGAACCGTTTGGAATAAATAAGAAAGGGTTTTTCGTCATTACATCAGGTTTCAAAAAATATTTTGTCAATATGTTCTTGACCCATTCATGTTGTAATAAAAATTTCAATAAGTATGTGGTTTTTTTTCTTCGTCTCGGTTCCTCTCATTTGTACACCCCCGTAGCTGCTGTCTTAGCATTTCTTTGGGGGGCGTACCGGACACTCATCCATGCGGCTGGGGACGAGTTTCGCCATTTTAGGCCATCGTATTGCTAAACACAGAGTAAACCTCCAGAAACTCTTGTGCTACCATGGCGGCACCTATGATGACCCCCCCCCCCCCGTCCGTCGGGTTAAGTTCCGGCCCGTCCGTGCGGTCTCATTCCATGGGTACCGCCGATAGCTCACACGGAATGTTCTTGCTTCGGTCGGAATCCATGAGAAAATATTTTTGAACAATATTCTCCGGCGGCCGGGCCCGACGAAAATTTTTACCATTTCATATGTTTCAAATAAAATAGCACAGAGCTGGTGAAGAATAGAGAAAAACGGGGTTACTCACATGAAAGTAGATAGTTTAGCTAATATAACGTTTTTGATGTATAGAGCATTTATCTTCTATGTGCGGCTACTGACGAGCTGAACAATTCTATTATTAGTTACAAAATGCAATTGAATCAATTTCTCATTGATTTCGATGTAAATTATATCTCTCGTTTTTTTACTTTTCACGCCTTCGATCCAATAAGGATGTATCATCTTGTGGGCCGCACTCGCATGCCACAGGAAACCATAGGAAAGCTAAGTCGGTATAGACGGCTACTCAAGAAGTAACCTCCCGCTTGTGAAACAATCCGAAAAAGTTTTGCCTATGGAGGATTTCAAGTTAGGGACCCAATCGGCAGAACTAAACCTGCGCGCTCAGCCCACTCGGATATTTGGCTGTCGTTATCTCGTTCAGTAGATATTTTTTTGAGTATTTCATTCTCGAAGGGAAATTGTTTTTGTTATTTTCCTTGAAACTCCGTTACTTTTGAGAAGCCAAAATTTTTTAGATATAAGGAACACATCTCATTAGATGTAAGTTATGCGAAGATGCCACCATCGCGCTACAGTATTCCCATCACGTTAATTGTTCCTGAATAATAGAACAATTTAGACATACACACACACATGCAAGATCTTCCAAATGGTATTAAAATGTGATAAATACCTTGACACGTGGAGATTTGATGGAACATCCATTTTCCATTTTTGGTGACCAAATAATATCTTCCCCTCTCGGGAAGTCAAACATTGGGTGATCCCTTCGACATAGAATGCCTTTCAACTAGCTAGAGTAGCGTCGACGTTCAAGTGATTTTCTCGGTGATCGCACTGTGCTTCTTTACTAAAAGTGAATCCAAAAACAGCTAAAACAGCAGAAGAAACAAGAAGCATAAGCACGCAATTGCGAATATGAACTAGTGGATTTAATGGGTGTGTGTCTCCATTGGGGTCACAAACAAAACTTCCCGAGTTACCAATCCTCATGCTTTCGAGAGAAAAACGAAATTCCTGGGAATTTCTCCTCGATCGTGAACACAACCATTGGAGTATATGTGCAAAACCACCAACAAAATGGCTGAATTTATCACGTACAATCGACAACATCACGAAATTCCAATGATTAGAAGGTGGTTTTATACGACGAATAACTTTTGGTCTTCAATTTTTCCTTTAACTCTAACCGTTTGCCTAATACAGCGTCATAAACAAGGAGATTGTTCATGACAATACAGGGTGTCCCGCAACTGCGCACTCTAAATTTGAGGGTGGGAAGAGGGCAAAATTTGGAGTCGAAAGTTGCTTGTCCACTTTTCTCTCCGAGGCCCCCCCCACCGAGTTACTCAATTTTTAAATGAGCCAATCAGAGCGTAGTTCCGCCCCCTTGACCAGTGTTTCTCCATTGAATAGTTATGAATTAGTTTTCACATGTTCCACGTAACATGTCCCATGTGTGTATGAGTATGTGTATGAGTATGTGTATGAGTATGTGTATGAGTATGTGTATGAGTATGTGTATGAGTATGTGTATGAGTATGTGTATGAGTATGTGTATGAGTATGTGTATGAGTATGTGTATGAGTATGTGTATGAGTATGTGTATGAGTATGTGTATGAGTATGTGTATGAGTATGTGTATGAGTATGTGTATGAGTATGTGTATGAGTATGTGTATGAGTATGTGTATGAGTATGTGTATGAGTATGTGTATGAGTATGTGTATGAGTATGTGTATGAGTATGTGTATGAGTATGTGTATGAGTATGTGTATGAGTATGTGTATGAGTATGTGTATGAGTATGTGTATGAGTATGTGTATGAGTATGTGTATGAGTATGTGTATGAGTATGTGTATGAGTATGTGTATGAGTATGTGTATGAGTATGTGTATGAGTATGTGTATGAGTATGTGTATGAGTATGTGTATGAGTATGTGTATGAGTATGTGTATGAGTATGTGTATGAGTATGTGTATGAGTATGTGTATGAGTATGTGTATGAGTATGTGTATGAGTATGTGTATGAGTATGTGTATGAGTATGTGTATGAGTATGTGTATGTGTATGAGTATGTGTATGAGTATGTGTGTGAGTATGTGTATGAGTATGTGTATGAGTATGTGTATGAGTTTTTTTTTTTTTTTTTTTTTTTTTTTTTTTTTTTTTTTTTTTTTTTTTTGAAAGAAAAAGAGAAAGAAGGAAGTCAACCTCCTTCCTCACACTTCCTTCTTTCTCTTTCCTTCCTCTTTTTCTTACTTTTTCCTTTATTAAACAAACTTACAGAATTAACGAATAAAACATAACGTGCAAAGGACAATACCTCTTGTCACATACAATACAGTTCGGTTGGTCCCCAGAACACGACGGAACATCTGCTGAGCAATACTTCGTTGTGTAGGGGACGATAGCCTTGGCTTCCTCAGTAGCGAATCCTTTCCGCTCGTTAACGGTAAGAAGATCCTCCGTTTACTCTGGATTTTTCCGCAACTGCTCCTCGCGGCGCAGCTCCTGCAAAACCTCCATTGCGAAGTCGCTTGTCGCGTTCCATGCCGCCTCTGATGACAGCATAACTTCCACAAGATTTCCACCGTTGATGGGTTTGCCTGCGCTATTTTCCCATACAGCTCGTTGGACGTCGAAACGCGGACACGTAAAAAGAACATGTTCCGCGTTTTCCTTCATTCTCGGACACTTTGGGCAATCCGGAGAATCCTCATGCTTAAATTTGTGAAGATATTCCCGAAAGCACCCGTGTCCTGAGAGCATCTGGGTTAGGTAGTAATTGACTTGTCCATGTGATCGGTCAAGCCAAACATCTAGCTTCGGAATAAGTCGGTGAGTCCACCGGCCTTTGCTCGAGGCGTCTCACTGCAGCTGCCATCGCTGGATGCTGTGGTTTCGTTCTTCTGTCCTCAGTTCCACTGAGCTCAGCTCAGTTGATGTTTTGCGTGTGTAGAGTCGCCTACGCTCTTCCGCTAGCACTTCAAAAGGTAGCATCCCAGCAATGACACACACAGCATCGTTCGATACTGTGCGGTATGCGCTGACCACTCTAAGGGCACTCAGCCTGTAGACTGGAACAATTTGCCGCCGAGATGCTTGGCTTCGTAATACATCACTCCATATAGGAATACCATATGTTAATACCGACGTGACAACTGATGATAGCAGGAGCCTTCTCCTCTGTTTTGGCCCTCCAACATTTGGCATAAGTCTTGCAAGAGCAGTCTTCACTGCTCCTGCCTTACTGCTTGCATGTTGAGCTTGCTGTCTAAAACTAAGTCGGGCATCAATCATAATTCCCAGGTACCGTATGTAGGGCTGGGAAATTATTTCGTGCTCACCGACTTGCAGTGTAATTGTCTCTATTTTCTTCCGGCTCGTAATGAGGAGTGCCTCAGTCTTATGCTCCGCAAGTTGTAACCCAATCGAGTCCATCCATTGTCGTATCTTGTTAAAAACATTCTCGAAAATGAGCTGGAGCGTGGAAAGGTGTTTGCCCACGATGACTATGGCTACGTCATCCGCAAAAGCTACGAGTTTGGCCCCCGCCGGTAATGCTATTTTGAGCAAGTCGTCATATACGATATTCCACAAAAGAGGACCCAACACTGAGCCTTGAGGTACCCCCCCAGTCACCCTATATGTTTTAGGACCAACCTCTGTGTCATATCTGAGTACTCTGTCGGTAAAGTAATTACCTACCATCTTTTGCCATATGCCGGTACTTGCAGCTTCGACAATGCCGCGAGGATGGGATCCCACCGTACCGAGTTGAAGGCATTTTTGATGTCCAGGGTAACAACCAAGCAATACTGCTTCGTACCTCCTTTCCATCGCCTGCCATCGATTGCTTTTTTTGCTGTTTTGACCACCAGGTCTATAGCATCCAACGTGGATCGTCGTCGTCTGAAACCGTATTGAGCTTCAGCCAATAGGGGTTCCACCACTGCCTCAATTCTCTGATGTATAATGCGTTCCAGGATCTTGCCCGCCGTATCCAGCATACAGAGTGGACGATATGATGATGGCTCGTCCGGTGGCTTTTTCCCCTTGGCGATAAGCACGAGTCTCTGTTGCTTCCATCTGCTGGGGAAAATACCTTCCTGGATGCATGTATTATACATTTCGAGGAACATGCCGGGTGCTGCATTGATGGCGGCTTTCAACGCTATATTTGGCACACCATCGAGACCGGGGGCCTTGTTGTTGCCCACTCTACTACAGGCCTGCAATAGTTCCTCAGCTCTAATCGGCGGTATTCCGTCGATAATAACACCCTCCACCTGCTTTTCAGTCACACTCATTTGCTGGGGGAATAAGACTGAGACAATTCTCTCTAGGAGCTCAGGGCAGGTCGGTGATGGCATCGGTTGATTCTTAGGTCTATCGAGGAATGCTGTGAAGTCTTCATAACAAGGGCTTGGTGGTGCATAGCAGCTATAGAAATAGATACCATTTACCTTGGCCACAACACATCCAGACTGTTCGACGCCGTCGTATGCTTTAAACGGTAAACCACCGTACACATACACATACACATACACATACTCATACTCATACACATACACATACATGTACACATACAGGGGGAGAAACCTAACTCCCGAAACCAAGGGTGCCAAGGGTGGGCTCCCTATAACAGCCCATGAAGCAAACATGAACAGCGATGATAAAACAATAGTATCCTACGCGGACAACCCCCAAAAGGGAAATTCCGCCGTCGGTTCCTACCAGGTGAAAGCCCTGATGGCCGGCGCTGGCTCCTCGGATTGTGGGAAGAGCCAACCATCACCGGATTGTCCCCGGGTTGCCCACTTGGCCCCAAATGTTACAGGTGGATTCCAAAGTAGTGGAAAATCAGCATGGGATCAGCAGGAAAACGATCTGGCAACGCTGGTGAACCTCCTCACGGATAAAAATCGGCGAACCATCAACGAAGAGATCCGGAGTCTAGCTAGAAAGATCCAAATATCGACCAAGCGGATAAGAACCATGATGGAAACCGGAAGATCGGACTCGCGGTTGCCAGCAGCGGCATGGCTCACCCCCCCGGGTCCTAGATTGTCGCAGGTGAACCGAGGAAGCGGCCATGGAAAAACCGGGAACATCCCATGAAACGCCGACCAGACGAGAGAAAAGAAAGGAAAGAACTCCGCCCGATGACATCGCGGGCAAAAAGTACAAGAGTACCGAAGATGAGGCATCAGCAACACCGCCTATTCATATGGAGGAGCTGATGAGAAATGGGACCCGGTCAGATGGAAACAGGGCCAAAGAGCAAACCTCGAATTCTGCTACAGAAGACGATGGAAATGCTTGGGAGAAAGCCAAGAGACGGAGGAAAAAACAGAATCCGTCCCAAAATCTTCCAGGAGCTACACAGAATCAACCACGGTCGAAAAAGAAAGCAGCAATCCGACCTGATGCGCTAATTATTCGCTCGACGGGGAAAGATACGTACTCGGAAATATTGGAATGAATAAAGAAGGACCAAGGTGTTTATGCGGCTAGCTCATGCGTGGAAAAAATCCGTAAAACAGCTTCCGGAGACGTTCTCTTAATCCTTGCGAGAGGAAATAAGGACGAAGGTGTTGAGTTAGAGAAGGCATTAGCTGGAGCCCTCCAAAACGAAGCTAAGGTGTTTAATAAGGGACCTCAACAGGAACTCGAAATCAAAGACCTCGATGACGTCGCTACGAAAGAAGACATACTCGATGCCCTGAGAAAAGCTGACGGCACGGACAGTGATATTTCACCGGGTGCCATCAAGTCTCTTCGCAAGGCTTACAGAGGGACACAATCGGCCACGGTGGTACTCCCTGCCGCTACTGCAGGAAATATACTGAGTAAAGGCAGCAAAATACGAATAAGCCTGGTATATGCCTGCATCGTGGCGGTGGTAAGGCCGCTAAAGTGCTTCAAGTGCTGGCACTACGAGCATCTTGCTGTTAATTGCAAGAGCCCCATTGACCGATCGGACCTGTGCTATAAATGCAGCGAACAGGGGCACAAAAGCTCTGACTGTGAAGCGTCTCCGAAATGCGTTCTATGCGTAGAACTGGAGCCCCCGAAAGACCATGCCCATGTAACTGATAGCGGGAAGAATGATTTCAACGACGAAATTCCACCGACTACAGCTGATGAACTATTGCAGGCCTGTAGTAGAGTGGGCAACAACGAGGCCGCTGGTCTCGATGGTGTGCCAAACATAGCACTGAAGGCCGCCATTAATGCAGTACCTGGAATCTTTCTGGAAATGTACAATGCTTGCATTCAGGAAGGTATCTTCCCCAGCAGATAGAAGCAACACAGACTCGTACTGCTTCCTAAGGGAAAAAAGCCTCCGGACGAACCGTCATCATATCATCCACTCTGTACGCTGGATACTGCGGGCAAGATCCTGGAGTGCATTATACATCAGAGAATTGAGGCAGTAGTGGAACCCCTATTGGCCGAAGCCCAATACGGCTTCAGACGACGACGACTTACGTTGGATGCTATAGACCTGGTGGTGAAAACAGCGAAGAGAGCGATTGAGGGCGGACGATGGAAAGGAGGTACGAAACAATACTGTTTGGTTGTTACTCTGGACGTCAAGAACGCTTTCAACTCGGTACAGTGGGATTCAATTTTGGCGGCATTATCGAAGCTATCTGTACCGGCATATCTCCAAAAGATGGTAGGTAACTACTTCACCGACAGAGTTCTCAAGTATAACACAGAAGTAGGCCCCAAAACATATAAGGTGACTGGGGGTGTACCTCAAGGCTCAGTGTTGGGGCCCCTTTTGTGGAATATCGTGTACGACGAATTGCTGAAACTGGCACTGCCGACGCGGGCAAAGCTCGTGGCGTTTGCAGATGACGTGGCTATAACCATCGTGGAAAAACATCTATTCACGCTCCAGCTCATGTTCGATGATGTTTTTAACAAGATACGGAAATGGATGGACTCGATTGGTCTACAACTTACAGAGCATAAGACTGAGGCATTACTCATCACGAGCCGAAAGAAACTGGAGACAATCACGCTGCAAGTTGGCGATTACGAAATAACTTCCCAGCCTATATACGGTACCTAGGAATTATGATTGATGTCCGACTCAGTTTTAGACAGCAAGCCCAACATGCAAGCAGTAAGGCGGGTGCAGTGAGGACTGCACTTGCAAGACTCATGCCGAACATTGGAGGCCCAAAACAAAGGAGAAGACTCTTGTTATCATCAGTTGTCACGTCGGTATTAACGTATGGTATCCCTATATGGACTGAAGCACTACGATGTCAAGCAGCACGACGGCAAGTTATTCCAGTGTACAGGCTGAGTGCTCTTAGAGCGGCTGGCGCATACCGGACAGTATCCAGCGAAGCGGTGTGTGTCATCGCTGGGATGATACCTATCGAAGTGTTAGCGGAGGAGCGTAGGCGCCTCTACACACGCAAAAGATCAACTGAGCTGAGCCCAGTGGAACTGAGGAGAGAAGAACGTAACCACAGCATCAAGCGATGGCAGCTACGGTGGGACGCCTCGAGCAAAGGGCGATGGACTCATCGTCTTATTGCGAAGCTGGATGTTTGGCTTGACCGACCATATGGACAAGTCAATTTCTACCTAAGCCAGATGCTCTCAGGACACGGGTGCTTTCGGGAATATCTTAGTGGAAGTTATGCTGTCATCAGAGGCAGCATGGAACGCGACAAGCCACTTCGCAATGGAGGTTCTGCAGGAGCTGCGCCGCGAGGAGCAGCTTGGGAATAATCCAGATTAAATGGAGGATCTTCTTACCGTGAACGACCAGAAAGGAAGCCGCGGCTGTCGTCCCCTACGCAACGAAGTATTGCTCCGCAGATGTTCCGTCGTGATTTGGGGATACTGGGATATAGAAGGTTGTCCTTCTACTAGTGTAGGCCAAGGGGTATTGTCCCTTGTTTTTGTTTTTTTTTCTGTATTTGTACTTTTAATTTGTAAGTTTTTTTTTTGGTTTGTTTTCAATAAAGATTTAAAAAAAAAAAGGGAGGAAAGAGAAAGAAGGTAGCGTGAGGAAGGAGGTTGGCTTCCTTCTTTCTCTTTTTTCTTTAAAAAAAAAAAAAAAAACATGTACACTTACACATACACTTACATGTACACATGCTCATACACACATGGGACATGTGACGTGGAACATGTGAAAACTAATTCATAACTATTCAATGGAGAACCACTGGTCAAGGGGGCGGAGCTACGCTCTGATTCGCTCATTTAAAAATTGAGTAACTCGGCGGGGGGGGGGGGGGCCTCGGAGAGAAAAGTGGAAAAGGAACTTTCGACTCCAAATTGTGCCCTCTTCCCACGCTCAAATTTAGAGTGCGCAGTTGCGGGACACCCTGTATATATATTAGGGTGGTCGTTAGCCGGTCTCAATCTCAATTTTTCTTGCGCCGCCCCCTGAAGCCTCTCCAAATAATTAAAAAAAACATCCCCCTCAGTCAGCCCTCTATCTCAACCGGAAGCCCCCCCCCCCCAAAGGCTCACTTTTGTCTATTTGAATAACGTAGAGTGTTGCACTTTTTTCGATTGCAATTTTTTTACTGCTAAAGTTTGGTCTAAAAAAAATTGAAACTTTGGGTGCTTATAGAATAATAGACGTACTAATAGATTTTATGGTTGAATATTAGAGTTGTCTATAATACTTCCTTACAATTTACAGAATGAATTGTTTTTGATCTTCAGTCTTAGTTAAAATCTGATTATAATCGGAGAACAAACGAAGTCCTCTTTCTGCCAAATCATTGACAACTTTCAATTTTTGAATCCTCTTCAAGCCGATTAGATAATCGAACTTATTTGACCAATTGGCTGGATCTTGTAAAAATTGCTCATTTATTCCAAATCTAAAAAAGACATAAATATTTTGAGGTAGTTGTAAAGGCATGACTCGAAAACTGCGGATAATAATGTAATGAGAAATGGTTACGTTTTTTGGTTATGTTAAGATCGGTTTGACGGTCACAATCAGGGGGTTGCCTCCAGTCCTCCCCAAAATTTTGAGCCTGTGGGTCCTCTACTATCCGCTTTCCTGAAGTGGCGCATTGAACACTCACGCATGTGGTCATGCAATAGATGATGACAGAACTGTCAGAATCTCCTGACGGGCCTCAAGAGGCTCAAAAACGAACGAAAGTGCCTCCAATAGTTATTGAAAATGGCAAATTGGAGACCAAAAAATTAATCAATTCCCTGCAAGTCAACGCCTTGGATAAAAACCTCAGGATGAAATTTAACGGAAACACAACGATCGTCCATCTGCAAACGACGGAGGAGTACAACAAAATCGCAAGTATCCTAAAAAGGCAAAGTTACAATTTTTACACCTTCGGTCTAAAAAGCGAGCGTCCGAAGAAATTTATCATAAAAGGTCTTCCCGCCAGTTTTACTGAGCACGAAATTGAAGCCGAAATATCCAAACCCGGCATAAAGGTATTATCAGTACGGCAGTTTGTGAAAACAAACAAGGATGGAGACAACAAGGAGAATAGGCTACTACTGGTGTTTGCAATAACGGTTCGGCCCGATGTAACCTTGAGCAGCTTCGCTGCAATTAAAACCATTTTTTATCACACTTTCAAGATAGGAAAATACCTCAAGCCCCAGCAACCAACACAGTGCTTCCGGTGCCAAAAATTTGGACATGGCAGTCAGCACTGTAACTTGAACCCTAGATGTGTCAAATGTGCAGGTTTTCACGACATCAAAGCGTGTACCAGCAACTCTGTGAAGTGTCCAAACTGTGGCCTACCTCACACAGCGAGCTACAGGGATTGCAGCGCGCGAGCCACATTTGTGGAGGCTCAAAAAAAAAAGAGCCCAACCACCAGCACCAAGGAGAGCAGAGATGAAACTACCTGCTACCCCACACTCTGCTACGCTCCTAAACCTGGAAAGAAACATCAATTTCCTTCAGTCTCCTGCAGTCCTTGAGCCAACTACCATGTCCACTGCCAACACGTCCAGGCCCACCTACGCTTATTTATTTCCAACGGTGGAAACACCGAGAAGGAATGTTATCGCACCCGCTGCTGAACATAGGACCATCCCAATGGAAACACTTGTTCCGGAATCTTATTTAAGTAGCACTAAAAGTATATAATCACAGCGAATCAACTCCTTGGCGAGCTAAAAACCCTTAGAATTCCCGAAATCCTTTCAAAGCTTAAAGAGATGAGCTCTAAACTCCAAACAGCTCTAACACCAATTGATAGGATCACAATCAACGCATCCTATGTCCATCTGTTCTCACCCTCCTCAGACACACCTACCACTACCCCGCAAACATAACCAACATATTAGTAATTAATATTTTTGCGCTCAAGCCCAATCTGGACGAGATATTACACATCGTCCAAAATAATAACATTAAAATTTATCTGATTTCAGAGACTAAACTGAACAGCAAAACGAAGAAAATTAACTTTCCAGACTTCTCGCTGATCAGGGAAGATAGAACGGCCAAAGCAGGTGGTGGTCTTGCGGTAGCGATCCACAGGAGCTTACCGCATAAAACTCTTCCGCATGATCTCCTATCGCTCACCGAATACGTGGGAGTAGAGGTCCAAGTGGACAACAGAATAACGAGGATTTACTCGATTTATAATCCACCGGATGTCTCACTAGATACAAACCTATTGAGGCACCTATTTTCCGATAGTACTCCAACAATTATTGTTGGAGACTTCAATGCGAAGGACACTGCTTGGACCTCTGCTAGGCCAAACGAATCAGGTAAGATCCTCTCAAATTTTTTGACGGAACAACAAATTAATCTGCTCTTTCCAGACGTTCCTACACACTACCCTCATAATTCAAACACTCCTAGTACTATTGACCTTTTATTAACAAACAACATCTCTATCATTCATAATTTCACCACACTTTCCGAATCCCCATCCGATCACCTACCATTGTTTTTCTTCCTATTTGGCCGACCGACCTCACCAGAATGATCAAAAATTTTAAACTACGCGAAAACCGACTGGAATAAATTCAAGGATACCTTAAATGATGAGATTTCTACACCAAACCCTACTTGTAACAACACTGAAGCAATAGATCAACACATAACACATTTCACCCAAGTCATTCAAACAGCCCTGGATTCCTCCACTCCCATCCGCTCAACCAAATCCACCCACACTCCTATCCCACCCGAAATAGCCTCATTAATAAAGCTAAAAAATTACATTAGATCAAGATGGCAAAAAACCCGAAATCGCTACCTTAAATCCGAACTCAATCAGCTGATAAAAGAAAGCAGACTTAAATTAACCGAATGGAAACAATCATCTTGGGACAACAAACTCATAAACATAAACTTAAAAGATCACTCTAGTTGGCGCGTAGCAAAATATTTTAATAATACCGGTAAAAGAAAAATCCCCACACTAAAGTTAAACAACACACTCCACACAGAAGACCACGACAAGGCAAATACACTCTGCATACACTACGCACAAATACACGAAATATCGGCCTCTCGAGGCAACAAATCCTTTGAACAACAAGTCACAGGTCATGTGAGAAAAACTAGCCTCAAAGCCCCTATCGAAACTCCCATAAAATTCTTCACGAATCCCCGTGAAATCACTTCCGCTATCAAAAATCTAAAAAATAAATCTGCCCCGGGTGTGGATAATATTCCCAATATAGCACTAAAAAACCTCCCAATTAAAGCAATAAGTTTACTAACAAAGATATACAATGCATGCCTCCTCAGACAATATTTTCCGGAACTCTGGAAAGGAGCGGTGGTCATTCCGATTCTAAAGCCCGGTAAGCCCCCTTCGCATCCGGTGAGCTATAGGCCTATTAGCCTCCTACCGGTATTGGCTAAACTCTTTGAGCGAATAATTTTAGCTCGTCTCAAAAAACCCATAGAAGAGTTACAACTACTGCCTATCAATCAATTTGGTTTTTGATCAGAACACTCGACCTTCCACCAGCTGGTTAGAATTACGAATGATATAAAATCCGCGAAAGACCGGAAAGAAGATACCGTTCTTCTTCTCCTGGACAGCGAGAAGGCCTTTGATTCTGTTTGGCCCACAGGCCTCATATACAAACTCGAAGGACTAAATGTCTCTAAATATCTATGTAAAATTTTACTATCATATCTCTCAAATAGATATATCCGAGTTCGAGTCGAAACTTCGCTTTCGAATAAAATAGAAATTGTCGCGGGAGTCCCACAAGGGTCTATTCTCTCGCCTGTTTTATTCAACTTGTACATTGCTTCTGTTTTTAGCAGAATTCCGAGAAATGTATCCATTGCAGGCTATGCTGATGACATTGCTTTGTACTCAGCTAGCAAATGGATAAACAAAGCTATTAGAAGAATAGAAAATTCTGCTTCTCTCACAATCAGTGAATTAACGAAATGGAAAATTCAAGTGAATGCTGGTAAAACAGAGGCAATCTTATTTACTAGCTCCAAGGCCAAGCCGACTTTAACTATTCGTAGCGATAAGATCACACCAACCGACTCTGTAAAGTATTTAGGCTTACACATCGATTCCAAACTCCTGTGGAAAAAGCATATATCAGAAATCAAGGTCAAGACTAAAGTTATCCTAGTAAGATTGTATAATTTGCTAAAATCACCCGCGCTCAGTCAATCCCTCAAACTTACTCTCTACAAAGGGTTAATTAGGCCCATTATCACCTATGGTTGTTCTGCCTGGCACAATGCAGCGAAAATGCACTTGAATCATCTTCAAGTGATTCAAAATAAACTCCTACGAATAATAGGAAATTTTAAAAGAAGAACCACCATTGTGGAGATACACGAAACGCTCGGCATGGTAACCATAGGTGAATTCATCGATAGAATCAATCAGACATTTAAATTTAAGCTACAATCCCATCCTAATCCTCAGCTCCAAAACATCAATATTGACTTGAAATCCAATTGGTCCCGCTGACCACCTGTTTGTCCCACTTTCCAGTATATCCCGCTCTCCCCCTCCCCTCATGTACCCATTACTTATAAGGTTTTTTAGAAGTCATTTTTCCTTATATCGAGTCATCCTGTAAAAAAATCACAAACATTTATATTAATGAAAAATTAGCCTAAACTTCAATCAAATTAGATATAAAGCCGATGGCTGCTGATCAAAGGGTGTGGCAATTAAGATATTAATACTGTATATAGTTTGTATATATGACAAATGTTAATAAACAATTTTCAAGTCAAGTCAAGTCAAGTGGTGGTTGAGTGGTAACAGTCACAAATTTCGACCAGAATAACAAAGCTACTAACCCAAAATATCCAACAAACAGAAGTTATTTCTCAGACAATATTACCATAGCGAGAATTCTTAAACAACTCCCCAATAAAATATCGAGTGGAATTGACAGAATTCCACCGATAACGATTAAACATCTAGCCAATAGTATGATAACGGACCTAGCAAAAATAATTAACAACTCATTGAATAATCATTATTAGCCAACACAGTGGAAAACGGCGGTAGTTATACCGATACACAAACACGGAAAAGACCTTAACGATCCCTCTAGGTACAGACCAATTAGCATGACACCATCACTAAGCAAAGTATATGAAGCGGTTATTAACAATGCAATAATGTCGCATGTTAATAAAAATAAAATAATTCCCGATAACCAATACGGGTTTAGACACTCACACTCGACACTGCACGCAGTTAATAAACTTTTATCAGACGTCAATGAACATCTTTTTGAGAACAAAATGGTAGGGGCAGTGCTTCTAGATCTGGAGAAAGCCTTCGATAGTGTCTGGCTAAACGGTTTAATGTTCATTTTAACCAAGAAAAAATTTCCAACAGACTTAATCAATACAATATGGAATATGACTCATTCCTCTTACTTACGATTAAAAGAATGGAAAATCTTTTAAAGTCATCAATCACAATAATTCTTTAAGCTCAACTTTCAAAATAACCGAGGGCCTACAACAAGGCACCATAAATTCACCGTGTCTATTCTCCATATTCACAGCACACATGATAGATTCATTCGAGCTAAACTCTCACAATAACACATACTCCATAGCCTACGCAGACGATCGCATCATATATGTAGCAGACAATAATGTTACGAAAATAGCAAAAAAATCAAACGCTTTATTCAACAAAGCCAACAATATGTACTCCATGTGGAATCTAGAAGTGAACCCCCTAAAAAGCGAAACAATCCTCTTTAGAAACCCTATCCAAAATATGTCAAAACTCAAGCATCAAAAACTTCACTATAAAAATTAGAGACTCTAGCTTAAACACAGACACTACCATCCCACACAGAATCAATTTTCAAATTTCAATTTTCAAATTTCAATTTTCAAATTTCAATTTTCAAATTTCAATTTTCAAATTTCAATTTTCAAATTTCAATTTTCAAATTTCAATTTTCAAATTTCAATTTTCAAATTTCAATTTTCAAATTTCAATTTTCAAATTTCAATTTTCAAATTTCAATTTTCAAATTTCAATTTTCAAATTTCAATTTTCAAATTTCAATTTTCAAATTTCAATTTTCAAATTTCAATTTTCAAATTTCAATTTTCAAATTTCAATTTTCAAATTTCAATTTTCAAATTTCAATTTTCAAATTTCAATTTTCAAATTTCAATTTTCAAATTTCAATTTTCAAATTTCAAATTTCAATTTTCAAATTTCAATTTTCAAATTTCAATTTTCAAATTTCAATTTTCAAATTTCAATTTTCAAATTTCAATTTTCAAATTTCAATTTTCAAATTTCAATTTTCAAATTTCAATTTTCAAATTTCAATTTTCAAATTTCAATTTTCAAATTTCAATTTTCAAATTTCAATTTTCAAATTTCAATTTTCAAATTTCAATTTTCAAATTTCAATTTTCAAATTTCAATTTTCAAATTTCAATTTTCAAATTTCAATTTTCAAATTTCAATTTTCAAATTTCAATTTTCAAATTTCAATTTTCAAATTTCAATTTTCAAATTTCAATTTTCAAATTTCAATTTTCAAATTTCAATTTTCAAATTTCAATTTTCAAATTTCAATTTTCAAATTTCAATTTTCAAATTTCAATTTTCAAATTTCAATTTTCAAATTTCAATTTTCAAATTTCAATTTTCAAATTTCAATTTTCAAATTTCAATTTTCAAATTTCAATTTTCAAATTTCAATTTTCAAATTTCAATTTTCAAATTTCAATTTTCAAATTTCAATTTTCAAATTTCAATTTTCAAATTTCAATTTTCAAATTTCAATTTTCAAATTTCAATTTTCAAATTTCAATTTTCAAATTTCAATTTTCAAATTTCAATTTTCAAATTTCAATTTTCAAATTTCAATTTTCAAATTTCAATTTTCAAATTTCAATTTTCAAATTTCAATTTTCAAATTTCAATTTTCAAATTTCAATTTTCAAATTTCAATTTTCAAATTTCAATTTTCAAATTTCAATTTTCAAATTTCAATTTTCAAATTTCAATTTTCAAATTTCAATTTTCAAATTTCAATTTTCAAATTTCAATTTTCAAATTTCAATTTTCAAATTTCAATTTTCAAATTTCAATTTTCAAATTTCAATTTTCAAATTTCAATTTTCAAATTTCAATTTTCAAATTTCAATTTTCAAATTTCAATTTTCAAATTTCAATTTTCAAATTTCAATTTTCAAATTTCAATTTTCAAATTTCAATTTTCAAATTTTCAAATTTCAATTTTCAAATTTCAATTTTCAAATTTCAATTTTCAAATTTCAATTTTCAAATTTCAATTTTCAAATTTCAATTTTCAAATTTCAATTTTCAAATTTCAATTTTCAAATTTCAATTTTCAAATTTCAATTTTCAAATTTCAATTTTCAAATTTCAATTTTCAAATTTCAATTTTCAAATTTCCATTTTCAAATTTCAATTTTCAAATTTCAATTTTCAAATTTCCATTTTCAAATTTCAATTTTCAAATTTCAATTTTCAAATTTCAATTTTCAAATTTCAATTTTCAAATTTCAATTTTCAAATTTCAATTTTCAAATTTCAATTTTCAAATTTCAATTTTCAAATTTCAATTTTCAAATTTCAATTTTCAAATTTCAATTTTCAAATTTCAATTTTCAAATTTCAATTTTCAAATTTCAATTTTCAAATTTCAATTTTCAAATTTCAATTTTCAAATTTCAATTTTCAAATTTCAATTTTCAAATTTCAATTTTCAAATTTCCATTTTCAAATTTCAATTTTCAAATTTCAATTTTCAAATTTCCATTTTCAAATTTCAATTTTCAAATTTCAATTTTCAAATTTCAATTTTCAAATTTCAATTTTCAAATTTCAATTTTCAAATTTCAATTTTCAAATTTCAATTTTCAAATTTCAATTTTCAAATTTCAATTTTCAAATTTCAATTTTCAAATTTCAATTTTCAAATTTCAATTTTCAAATTTCAATTTTCAAATTTCAATTTTCAAATTTCAATTTTCAAATTTCAATTTTCAAATTTCAATTTTCAAATTTCAATTTTCAAATTTCAATTTTCAAATTTCAATTTTCAAATTTCAATTTTCAAATTTCCATTTTCAAATTTCCATTTTCAAATTTCAATTTTCAAATTTCAATTTTCAAATTTCAATTTTCAAATTTCAAATTTCAATTTTCAAATTTCAATTTTCAAATTTCAATTTTCAAATTTCAATTTTCAAATTTCAATTTTCAAATTTCAATTTTCAAATTTCAATTTTCAAATTTCAATTTTCAAATTTCAATTTTCAAATTTCAATTTTCAAATTTCAATTTTCAAATTTCAATTTTCAAATTTCAATTTTCAAATTTCAATTTTCAAATTTCAATTTTCAAATTTCCATTTTCAAATTTCAATTTTCAAATTTCAATTTTCAAATTTCCATTTTCAAATTTCAATTTTGAAATTTCAATTTTCAAATTTCAATTTTCAAATTTCAATTTTCAAATTTCAATTTTCAATTTTCAATTTTCAATTTTCAAATTTCAATTTTCAAATTTCAATTTTCAAATTTCAATTTTCAAATTTCAATTTTCAAATTTCAATTTTCAAATTACAATTTTCAAATTTCAATTTTCAAATTTCAATTTTCAAATTTCAATTTTCAAATTTCAATTTTCAAATTTCAATTTTCAAATTTCAATTTTCAAATTTCAATTTTGAAATTTCAATTTTCAAATTTCAATTTTCAATTTTCAAATTTCGATTTCAAATTTCAGATTTCACGTTTTGTCGATCGATAATTGCTCCTCCGCCTCGAACTTTACAATTCTGTCATCATCTATTGCATGAGCACATGCGTGAGCGTTCAATGCGGCACTTTAAGAAAGCGGATAGTAGAGGACCCACAGGCTCCAAATTTTGGGGACGACGGGAGGCAACCCCCTGATTGTGGCCGCCAAACCGATCTTAATATAACCAAATAACATAAACATTTCTAATTGTATTATTAACTGCAGTTTTCGAGTCAGCCCTTAACAAGTACCTAAAAATATTTATGTCTTTTTTAGATTTGAAATAAATGAGCAATTTTTACAAGATCCATCCAATTGGTCAATTGGATTAGATTATCTGATCGACTTGAAGAGGGTTCAAAAATTGAAAGTTGTCAATGATTTGGCAGAAAGAGGAGTTCGTTTGTTCTCCGATTATAATCAGATTTTAACTAAGAATGAAGATCAAAAACAATTGTTTCTGTAAATTCTAAGCGAGTATCATAAACAATTCCATGATTCAACCATAAAAACTGTGATGAAATCATTCAAGATTGATTGAAATAATGTCGTTATTATACTGCCATATTTTCAACATTTATGTGTCAAAAACAAGTTTTCATATGAGAAAAATCGAAATAATCTTTTTTTTCTTATACGTCTATTAGTACGTCTAGTATTCTATAAGCACCCAAATTTTCAATTTTCTTCAGACCAAACTTTAGCAGTAAAAGAAATAGCAATCGAAGAAAGTGCAAAACTCTACGTTATTCAAATGGGAAAAAGTAAGCCTTTGGGGGGGTCACTTCCGGTTGAGATAGAGGGCTGGAATTTTTACGGGATTTTTTAAAAAATTATTTGGAGAGGATTTAGGGGGCGGCGCAAAAAAAATTGAGATTGAGACCTGCTAATGACTACCCTAATATATATATATATTAGTGGGGGGAAATCAGTGTGACCCGTTAGCGTCACAACGAAAACTTGCAGATTTGAGAATGTTAAACTAACCCATTTATCAGGCAGATAATTATGAATATTTGAGTAGGCGCATGGTGAGCATGAGAACGAGACTTATGCGCGTTACTGGAGTGGAAGAGAGACTCCACTTAGCGAAAGTCGGATCTTAAAAGTATTCATCCCTGAATTTATTGAATGTTAATATTTTTATTGTTGAATGCACTTTAGGGCGATACAGAAAAGTAGTTTGGCGGTCTCCGCCTCGTCTTTCCGGCCCAGGCTTCGCGACTGAAAAAATTCGATTGGGGAGATTCTTGACCGTCAAAATATTGTTCCGCGTACAACTAATCGCTTTGACCCTCTCTCGTGGGCTTGTCATCCTCGGCTTCGCCTCGGGTGGCAATCTAGCACATACGTGGGAAAGGGTGACTAGTCCGCAATCGTACTACTAATACTGCCCCGCCAGAAAGTCGGATGCTCTCCCCTATGTGATATACGGCCTGGCCTTCGTTCTCCATATCCATATCACTCTAGTGGAGAAAATTATATATTCCAAACATTATATGACATATATGAGACATACTAGTTGGCCATGTGACGTGATATATATATATATATGTGACACAAGTAAGATATACTTGTGCAGGGTATAGAGCTGCGTCGATATCCGTCATATCTCTAGTATTGTTGTTTGACCGAAATATATATGTATATAATCAGCAAATATGCAACCTATGTACTGTTTTTCTTGCGGCTGAAGTAGGCCAGGAAATTCAAATTTCTGGCTTTGGGTCGAAATACACTATGTAGTTCCAAGTTTCGTTTTGCGCGGCGCTGGGGTTGTTTTGCATTTCTACGATTTGGTGGCATAGCGATGGAAATTTCGTCATTTCCCTGGCAATTCACCATCATTCAATTGAAGTATTATTGTACACCTCGAATCACTTTTTTTTCTGACAATGATCCGGATTAATTGCACTCGGATTATCTAAGGACATCGTTGCCTGATGCTCATTCCAAAAAATCTTGAGGTTTGAAAATTAATATTGCATTAAAAACAGGAGGATCTTCTCGAGTTTATGCTTGACAAAGCATTTTGCCCTGAAGATAAATGCACTGTGGTTCGCGTGAAATTACTACCAGATAGGTTCACAAATTTTTATTCGTTTCTAATAGCACAGACCTTCAACAATTTCTGCGATGCATGTGGAATTTATTTCTATTGAAAAAACATTTGTGGACGTCGAGGTGACATCAACGGATGGTTTCCGTGATATTCCGTTACAGACTAATCTTGTTTTAATTCTACATATTTTGGGCCAAAAATGATCCTGGTCCAAAAACATACAACATGACATTACTCGGCTAACATTGGAGAATTAATTTAACATTCCTTGAAATGAAAATATGCCGGAGAGAACAACGTGAATATTTATCGAATAGTCTGAAAAGAAATTCACTTGAATGGTCCCTTTTTCCATGGACATTCACATGCATCTAGGGAATTGGAAAAGAGCTTAGTCTCTCCAGGTGCTTACAAGTAAAAACTCCTTCCGCCAATCTAACTGTGACTGGCGTCTCTTTTCTCGAAAAATCGGCGCATAATTTTTACGCTCATGCGGTTAAAGAATCTTACCCCTAGAAAACAGCATCTATCCGATATTATGGTTTGTTGAAAAAATCCTTGTTCACTGAGTGAGAGAAAATTCACACATAGTTTATGGTAAATTGAGGATATGTGATTAAAATTTGCGGGGACGGAGGATAAATCACTTGCAGTTTTTCACGTCAAGACTTGTTTCACGAGGAACGGCAATAAATACCCGACAGATTTTCCTGGTAAGGTACTATTGCTATTAGCTGCAGCTCGGTACTAACTTGAGGTCAAAATTTCAGCAAGGTGAAATACGTAGCTGGACGAATAGAACACTAAATAGTTAAAGTGGGGACTAGAGTTACCAATTATTGGTTAATGACATTTGTGGGATGGCTCGCAATACTAAGTGGAGGAAAATGTGGAAAATCAATAAGATTGTAGTGACACAAGAAAATGCCGGGCCGCATAGTTGGGTCGTTTCGATACCTGAGGACCCTAGGCCGTTATACCTGAGTGGAAGACAGCTGCAAAAGATTAGGATGAGCCAATGCGAGTGATAGAGAGAGGCAGAGGCGATAATTGCAAAACGTAAGGGTCATTTTATACCGTGTAATAAAATGATTCACACATTTAGTTTGTTTTGAAGGGACGGATTACGCTAGCTTGGGAATAACTGTCAGTTGTAAAAAATATGTTCAATTTGAAATATATTTTTTTAGTTATTTAATGGCGTTACGTTATGGTATTACCACTGGGTGCTAATCAATGACGGGGTGACGATGTGTTGGTAAACATTTATAAGTAATAATTCCATTGGTGGTCACGGCAATCTGCAGGATAATTATTCACGATAAAGGCAGAGCACAGCATTAGGCCGTGAAATGATTAGACCGTTACAAAACTACCAGAAGCTTCCGGACCAAAAGAAATTACGTATATCTGGTATGGATACTTGAAGTACTATACCTGATATATCTGATTAGGTACGTCCGTTTGTTTCATTGAAAAAAAAAATAAACATAAGTAAGATCAATACAGACGATCCATTCACGCTGAACCGGGAACCAGAAAACCACTCACATACGAACCCATACACACACACACACACAGATCTCGAACTCTCATCAAGAACGTGTCAAAATAGTATCAAACGTCGAGAAAAGTGAAAATTTTTGACATTTCATTTTTGGGATGATTATAATAACTTGGTTAAACTGGGAAGTTAAAAACTTTATGATTTATTATTAAACAACTTTTATTTATTAAAACAGGTTTAATAATGGGAAATAAATATATATAACCTTCTCCGGCTGCGAGGACTATCTAGACAGTGAATCTCTAACATTTTTTTTCATATTTGTAGAATTGTAATTTTTACAGCTTCGCTTAAGTTCTGAAAAATAATAATATTAGCGGTCCCATTTCGTCTAATCTTATGCGTGCCGCCCCAGGCCAAAAGCTTACTGGAGGCGTAAAATCGTCGCATATGGTTTTATTTGTATAAAAATTGTGAGAATGTTGGTTGTTGTGAAGAATTTTAGGAATTAACAAAACATAAAGATGTGTTATTAGTATTTTTGGCTAAATTTTACCTCCTTTCCTAAGGGTGAACCATGGAGTTACAATTATGTTCCGTGTAATGTCTCAATGTAGGTTCAATTTTATAAAATAATCCTATCTTGGGCTTTATCTATTGGCATTTCCCAACATTCAATAATTGTTATTGGATATTATTGATTCATTCACGGCCGATAACTTACCGATTCTCGAGGGTTGGGCAACCTCTGTAATCACCCGTTTCAGGTAAGTTCGGAGCATTCGACAGATTTCGACTCCTTATATTTTGATAATCGATAGTTAAACATTATTTGATCTATGTCTTATGTATCATTGGTAAATAAGGCAACCATCCTTAAGATTTGCCCATTGGTAACAATTCTCAACCCATAAGGCAGGGTTAGAGAAATGTTGAAGACTTTGTTACCATTGGAGAGTCACAATCCACCGTATATAGTATCAGTATCACTATATCAGATAGAGCCACTATATCCTTTTATTTCTCAAAGGAAACAGTAATTTCCACTGATTTCGAGTCGCACGATTTTGTGGAATTTGCCAGCATTTTGCTGAAATGCTCTAGATTATGCGGAATTTTTAGAGAATTCTCCAGATTTCTCTACAATTCTGTAGAAATTCCATGGATTTTTTCGAATTCTAATAAATTTACCTGAAGTGTAACCTTTCTGCGCTGTTCTCCGCATCTCGAGTATGTTTTCACAATGTTCTATGTTTATTCTCGAATTTGATCAGGTTTTGTCTCGTCATTTTACTTTTTCCGTTTTCGTCACTTTTTCAGGTCTTGTCACAATATTCTAAAATCCTATAGATTCACATAAAAATACAAAAACGTAGCATATAAGAGAACCAAAACAGTGGGTTACTACAACCACCCGAACAGTTCAAATTCTCGTCATTTGCGTTTTTTTTACCTGTATATTCAAATTTGTTCAACGGCTGAAATTCAATGTTTTTCAGGGATCCAAAGAAGGTCTCACATCTATTGGAATCCAGGATGGATCAGATTCAGCTCAGTGCTGTTTGAGTTGGCTGCATTGAGAAACATAATTCCTGTAGATTGAAAGCGTTCCTGTCGCAAGTGGATGATGGGTTTTGTCTGCTTTCTATATTTTTTGTAATGCAAAATTTTGAAGAAAAAGCAGCAATATTCGTAAATGGTACATAGATTTATGTGTCTTTACTGTACTTTCTGTACCTCAGAAAAAGCATAGAGGCACCACAAACTGTATCCAGTTTCTTGTTAGTTTCTTTCTCACTATGTGGATTGGTTTTCTAATAAGTGGATGAAATATTTATGGGAATCCGAAGTTGCCCGTTTTTGAAAGAACAGTCATACTTTCGTTGATGACATATCTCATGCTGAACATTTCCAGGCGGGAATCTACTCCGACGGAGGGAGCTGGGGGGTTCCATCATAGGCGCCCACCATTGTGGCACAGGGGTTTCCGGAGGTTCACCCTGTATTTAGAAATACAATGGCCTAAATGGTGAAAGTCGGTCCCAGTCGCATGGGTGGGGCTCCAATACTCCCTCTGAATAAATGCTCAAACAGCAGCTACCATGGGGAGTACAAACGAGAGGTACGGAGACAAAAAAAAACACACACATACACATTTTGCCTCAAAATTTCTTAGGAAATATTTTCGTTTCCTCAACCTACGAACAACATGGTACAGAAAAACTTTAGGTCAACCTCAATTATGCAAATTAGGGAAAAAAGTCATTAGCTATTAGATGTGTACTTTTCCATAAAGAACAACTTTCGTTATACAGTCGAGTTTCACAGTGTTCGACTTTTTCATGTGGAATCTTGGATTTGAATCACCCGCGTTTAGAAGTTGAGTTGGTATGTTATGGTTCTCACCAAGGACGAGGGAACTTTGGTTTTGGCTCGAATTACTCTGACCATTAACCCTATTCATAGTATCTAATACCGACGGCAGGCCTCCTGTGGTTAGAGCCCTGGCCTTTGACACACGAGGTCCAAGGATTGAATCCTTGTATGGGTAATCTCCTTTCGGTATGGTAGAGTGAAATTGTCCGGGCTCTAACTTGCTCTAGAGTTTGGGGAAAGTCGGTTTCCATTGGGACCGCCGGAACAGATCGCGGTCTATCCTAAATCGGATGGGAACGTGAATAAAAACAAAATCTAACATTGGCGTGGAGACTTCGCGTCAGAAAAGCTTTACATACACCCATTCGACTTCTTTCACCTTCAAATATAGCCAACATTTTACCTTCGTGGACGATTCGTTGTGTATATTCTTTACAGCTTGGTACACTCTAAAGCGTGGTACCCATAAAATAAGTGTAATTGCCAATGCTCAATATGAATTTCCTTTAATTTATTCAAGTGTAAATAATGCATCTTTTCATCTGTAACAATTATACTTACAAATAGTGTTATATAAGTGAGATAGGATTTGTAAAATTTAACAAGTATGCAACAGTAACTATAACACGTACTTGAACTATGATAATTGATTTTCTAGAATTGTAAAGCTGTGAATAATAAAGCTACAGCCGCTAGTGTTCTCTTCCTTGGGCGTTTGGAGGCTTTCGGAAGTACGCTATCAGTAGGCCATATCTGTCGAGGACACTGTAGCCGTTTGACTTACCATTATTTCTTTCAAACAAAATTTTATTTCTGGTTATTTCTTTAGTCACTTCTTCTTTGTATTCATCTTTCAGATCATCTGGAATTCGATTGAAGAATGGATTCACCGCCATGATGTGGTCTGAAATATATATATATTTAACATTTTGTTAAATTTAATACGCTAGTCACTTTAATTAACGTAAGGTCAGTGAGCGGATGAACTTTGCTTTTCAAGTTTCCAAGTTTAGGGAGACAGAAAATGTTGGGGAAACTGTTGATGAAATGAAAATAATTTACTTTGCAGAATTTCCAAACTCTCAAATACGAAGGTTTTCTCCCTATTACTGCAGTGCACCACTTCGAAGCCAACTTCCTCGAGTGTTTTCTTCATGGTAGCTCTTGGATTCGGGCAACTGTGATAGGGTGGAATATACTTTACAACGTCCTGGGAAAAAGATTTTTGTTTTTTTTTGTATTAAAGGCAGGAAACTATCGACATGGCAAATTAGCAATTAGCTTACTTGCATGTAGGGCTGATATCGGGGATTCTTGCCGAGTTTCGTGTAGGCGTCAAAGCCGTTATTGTAAGATAGAAACATTACCAGAGCACGACCACCTGGCCGTAGTAATTTATAAATATTTTCAATAGTACGTCGCATATCTTTACACCAATGTAGACAGTAAAATGATAATACATTGTCGTAATTTTCCATATGTTTTTTGGGAAAATTTGTAGATTCAATATCCATTTCAATAAAACTCATGCGCTTCTCATTGGTGTATGTTTTTTTTGCGTGATTGAGCATCTCTTCGGAAATATCAGCACCTGCGGCACAAATGGAAATATTCATTTTTCTTTTTTTTATTCGAATTCCTACCTCAACAGTTACTAATAACATTTCAATTATGGGTTTGGAAATTTTGGTAATTGCGTTTGCTGCATACACTAGTGGCCCCTGGGGCGCTGTTAGGCTAGTTGAGATAAGGTCATGGATATATGAGCGATGAAAAATTCTGTTCATGATAACGATTCACTGTCTGAAAAATTTTGTCATTAGGAAAATTTACATATTTCCGATGGTTCGGAGTGGCCCTACCTCACGGAAAAGAATGTTTTCGTAGATTATACGAGTCCTCTATAAAATGTATATGCTGATGTACAAGGGATGTACAAATCGTCGCAGTAGAGTCAAAGGGGCGTAAGTGTCAACAGAGCTGGGTTTTAAACACACACACAGTCGAGGGCTTTGGCGTAGTGGTACAGTATCTGCCTGCTACTACCAAAGGTCCTAGGTTGGTTCCATCATAGGTGCTGGCCATCGTAGCACAGGGGTCTCTGGAGCTTTACCCTGTGTTTAGAAATACGATGGCCTAAAATGGCGAAAGTCGGCCCCAGCCGCATGGGTGGGTGTCCGGTACGCCCCCTGAAGGAATGCTTAAACGGCCGCTACCCGGAGCGTACAAATGAGAGGGACAGAGACAACCAAAAAAAAACTACACACACACACATATCTAATCGGAAAACTGTCAGAAAGCCATTGACGTTGAAACTTCCATGGGTACATTTCATTTTCGGGATGATTACATGATACCTATGGAAAGATTGAAAAAAATACGTTCCTTCAGTATTGTGAGCAGAATAACCATTGCAATAGTACAAACGCCAGTTGGTCTCTATATACGGCGAGAATGTATGCGAAATATACAATAATAATATGGCTCATATTCGTATGCGAATCCTATGCGACGGGTATATCAAAATAATACTTGGGATCTCATGTGTTATATGGGGTATAGCCGTTTTGGCATGAAAAATCCATTCTTCTATAACAAGAGATTCGTTTTCGAATGCTCTAATTTGAGTTATATTACATATCAGTTCATTGAATCTCCCTCTAGAATCATATTTTTGTATTAACTCATTTTTTTCTCTTTCCTCTGTATACACATGGCGATGTATTTATTGCGTAATGCAAAATTCTAGTAACATTTCGAACTCATTCGACCATCCTCATGTGGACAATTAGGATTTTGCAAAAAAATATCTCTCAAGGGTACGGATTCTTCGTGTCAGGGATTTTTTCCGCACAGTATAAAGACTTGTTTCTTCTGAATGATGTAGAATGGTTTGAAACGTAAAAATATAAAGCTGGTCCAATCATTTCATTAGTTTGACCACATTACTTGATTAAGTTATTTTTCATCATACTGTCCGGAAGATCCTGTTTCGCGTCCAGTATGACGAAAAATTCAGCTTGTTACACGGCCGTAAAAACTTTTCTGGCTCGTGTGTTTACATACATCGGCTTCGCCTCGGTCTGCAATCGCACACTCGCTAAAAAAATTTTTTACGGCCTTGTGACGAAAATATCGATCTCACCGGCCTTGGACAATCCCATGAAATTCAAGTCTTCACCAAGCTGTAAAGAAAAACAACAACAAATGGAGTAACGATCAGAACCATTCAAACAGCTAATTTCATGCTGACATGTAATATAAATTCAGAATTAATTTCGACTAGACATAAAATAGTATATTGCCAGGCTGTCATTCTAGGGATTTTAGCTCCCGCAGGTTTTACGCTCGACACCAAGCTCGGAGCACGTAGGGCGCAAGCGAAAAATCCCCAGAACGACAGCCTGGACGACATTTTTCCGTAGTGACTTTTGGTTTTCCGAGTTCGGAATAGGGCTAATACCAATCCTCGAAAGAGGAAAACTACAAGGCAGTATGTTAAAAAATATATTGCACTGATATGTATCAGGACGAAGTATAGCTATATTCTAGAATATTGATGCTATTATACATAATAGGAAATATGTTTTCTATACTTTGCAAACTTGAAAAAGTGAAGATTGTTCACTACCGAAAAAAATTTTGGCGGCTATGGATCCGACATTTTTCGCTCGCGCAGTTGTAGTATGTGACTTCCGTCGGTTAGCATGGATGGTATAATATAAATAATAGGCAGCGCTCCCACCGAATTTATCGGAAACTAAATAGGAGCTTGTGTGACGTCATACGCGCCAAAAATTGGATGTGACATTGGTGAAGTACAGAAATATTGATGAATTTGCACAGAATGTGTGTAGTAGTCATTAATAGCCTATCGAGATCCTACTCATGATTTTATTTTGTAGAACAGACATTTCAACTGGCAGTAGAACTAGTAATTATTAGATCACACTTTACTCACACAATAAAAAACATTAATCAGATAATATTAAATGTGTATTTTATGGATTGCACCTCACTTTTCCTCCTCCTGGAATTGACATTGTATGCTTCCCAACCTCGTAAAAATGAAAAAAAATGAAATTTGTTTTTAACACATTATGCAGTGTGCTACTGTAGTCGAAACGAGATTCTAGTGATTGGGTTATAGTTATGATCCTCTAATTAATGCATTAAAGTCATACCTAGTGCTATAAACTGCAAATGAACTGACCTCAATTTTCAGATTCAAATTCGAACATTTGCCCCCCCCCCCCCCCCCCTGCCGTTCAATAATAACATCTCTGTTACCTTGAGTTCAATGTCATCAGAGTATTCGTTAAAGCTCACTAGAAGGTCGAATGTAGGTATTAAAATTAATATATATATGTCAATAACAATAGAACCTGTTCCCAGAGATTTTTCAAAGTAAAATTTTTTGAAACAGGCCTAAGTTCATGATATTTATTTACGATTCTCTAGAATTAAATATACGTAAAAAATAATAATAACATATTTTTGCGACAATTTATTTGAATATTATTGCAGAGAAAATGTTTAACTTTATGTAGGTTATGCCAAAATAGGGGGAAAAAATAGTTTTGTGTTAGATTTCCACGACGATATGATTATAATATTGTAACCGTTGTAGTTTGTTAACTGCTCGACAGATATAATTATTCTAATGCCCTCGAAAATGGGGGGTCCCAAAATTATCATATCTTCACGTTTTATGACCCCCTAAATTATTTTGAGACGCTTTTGAGATGGCGCATGTGTGTGTCTGTATGCTGCGACGGCAATTTCGAGCGCGGTTTCCTCACAAATGGATCCTGCGATTGAAATGATTAATGTTACAATGGCAGTATCTCCATGTACGCGCTGATTAGACTTTGGTCCTTGCCATTAATTCTTATAAACAATTTTCATTGTTTCTAACGCTTGCCTCCGGGACAACCGTTGGAGGCATAATAAAATATGTATGACAAAACTTGCTCTAGGTATGAAAATGTATATTTTAGTTTTTATGACTTTTCGCGCTACCTCTTATAATCAGTGAGATATTGCTGAAAAAAAAACCAAAAAATTAGGCAATTTTCGGAACGAGCCGATCTAGTGGTGCAGCTGTCTATGTATGCGTGTGAGACTCGGGGTTTCATAAACTTGAAAATTGTGGGCACTATACACGCCCGTAGTTGTTCATTTTTTTGATTGATACAGAATAAGTGAACCGTCACTTGGGAAGGAGCAAATTCCCGAAGTATTGGCCATCGATGAATAAAAAAATCTATTTATCTTCACTATGTTGGTAACCGCCAAAAAATGGACGATGGAGCAGAGACAATTCGACATTGTTAACAGGTTTTTAATAAGTATAATTCTCGTTTATTTCTTTAAAAAATCGAGCATACTCTAATAGATCGTTTGGAAGATCCTGTTGATATGTTTTGCCACAGGCATACCCAAAAGTTTCCAGCTTCAATGAAATGATGTCCATATTTCAGGGGTGTCATTACATTTTAATGATTTTTTTATGATTGTTATTCGAGTATTTCTTTGCTATTGTTCCCTCCAGTATAATAGCAGGCTTGCCAGATTGTGGCTATAAATAGCGCCGAAAGTACGGATTGGCGGTTTAGCTCTTGAAATATCTGGCAAGCCTGTATAATAGTTCCAAAATTGGTAAACTGATGCATTGGAATGAAAAAGTTAAAATTGTTTTTTTTTTTTAAATAACAGGGAACACAATTGTTGAAGGAACCAATTCACTTCTGTGGACTATGAATAATCGTGAAATAATTTGCGCCTTTAAATCGGTCAAAATATCTCCCAATCGGTCTCAAATATAATACACTGAAATATTAGTTTAATAATTAATTCACTTTAAGCTTCGAAAGTTGTATTACTTTGATTATAATTCCAAGTTGTCTGAGGAAATAGAATAAAAAAAAATAAATTAACGACAAGATTCTATGGAAATAATAAATCTATTTTATTATCTATTTTAATAGGATTATACTCGAACTCCGTATTTTGATACACTCAAGTGTGTCGTTTTCAGATATCGAATGAAAGACAATATTCATTTCATTGTTGCCTGACGTTTTTTATTTGATAGAAAGAACATCCGATAATGTGCATTTTATTTTGGATTTATTTTCCTCGCTATATTTTCATTATTGAATTTATGTAATCCTATATTAAATTATATTGCAAATTTTGGAAGGTAACTATTAAATACAAACTTCATGCTGTCGGAATGCATTACTGTGCGATAAGAAAAGTTCGCCAAATAATTTTGATTATTCAATCTATATACAAATTGGATTTGTATGTTTATGCTCCTTACACAGAGAAACCACAATGCGTGATTACAGAATGTGTTTTCTCCAATTTGAAGGAAAAAAAAGACATTTTTTGTGAGTAATTGTTCTCGAATCAAGTATCCGTACATGCACTCCATTTTTTTACGTTTTTATTGGCAAATTTCATCAAATCGCATAGAATGCGCATTTACTAAAATTCGGGATGAATAAAATGATACATTTCTGCACTGAATCATGTGAAAATGAAGCCCTTAAAAAATTGCTGCAGTGACTCGGCATAATACCCGAATGTCGTAATTCAGCAAACACTGAGCAAAGTGGGACTTAAAAACTCAAAATATTCCGATTAAATTTTGAAGTTTTTCACTGTTGTATCATTAAAAAATATCTTAATTTTAAATTTTTATCAATTTTGTATTAGTCCATTAGTCATTAGTTTCCTTAACGAATTATTCATTCATACGCAAAATGAAATACATAAAAAACAAGCAGTGGTTAAGTGAGCGTGATCCGCCAAAAGCTTCGTATTTTCTACGTACGACCATTTTTATCAATAATTTCATTTCTAATGCCAGCACAAGGTGAGAAACTTAGTTTTCACCGGATGTGAAGGTTACAGGCCGAGCCAAGGGCGCTGTCTGTATTTACATTCGTTGAACCAGTATTATCACTGTATGTTGAGACGTGCAAAACCTGAGAGAATTGGACTCAACTTATCACACGTCATAGCATGGTAGATATTTGTCAAATTCCTCTCTACCAATTCACTTTCGAAAGATAGATGCAAAACTTCAACAAACCATATATGTGTGTGATAGTGTGCTTAGTTATAAAACTTGAGAAAGAACATCATGAGACATAAAATATGAATTTCGAAGAGAGGCGCAATATTCATTAAACGCTATTCTTCTAATATCTTATGATTATCATAATAGAGCGTAATAAACCGTGGAAATTGTGAATAACTAGGAAAACGTTGGAACGATTTCAACCAAATTGAAGACACCCCTAGCCACTCACCCACCCTCCCGCCCGCCCAACCAACCACACTCACACACCCACTCACCCTACCACATTCGCATCCCCATTCAATCACTCACCCACATACATTCACACACCCACTCACCTACCCACCTACATTCACGCATCCACTCACTTACTCATATTCACCCACCCACACTCGCATACTCACACACGCACACTCACGTTTCTTTACTTTCTTGGACCACAACTTCCCTTGTTGGGGGAACTAATTCTCTTCTTCTCCACATAAAGTTCGGCAATCACTCAGGAGGAAAAGACAAGAGGAGCCCAATCAAAGATTGGAATTAATAAGGAGATCATGAGGAAAATGAGTGGTCGATTTAAAGAAAAATGATTCAATTACGAAATACGTAAATTATATATTCAAAGTGTATCACACTTGCAACTTTTTCAAATATCCGCAGCTCATTCATGAACATGCAATTGGTTTTGTTTCACTTGTATGTAAAATGTCTCGTCATTGTTCATATGTTTATTTCAGTTACATGAATCGAAGAATTTCAACACTCAATAAACCGAAATGAATATTTTTCTTCAGAATCTATTTTTTTTTCCTCTACCGTGCCATCTAAACTACCAATTATTTAAACGATTCAGCCATTATGCAACGCAATGGAATGATTGATACCCTGTATGTTAACGAGTCTCTGACCTAGGTAACAGAAAACCCCATTGATATACGTTGAGTTGCTTTCGAGGGAATCCAACATATATTAACAGACTATCTGCTGATTTAATTTATTGGGGGAAGAGGAAAGATGAAGAAGAAGATTAACCTACCAACAATGTGAGCATTACACCCCAATTTAGGAAGAATCAATTCCTTAGTGACAGTTCCCGGACCACAGCCAATATCAATGCATCTCCCTTGCATCTTCTCCAATTCATCAGTAAATTCCTCAATCACTTCCCATGCATCTCTTCGCTGCATATCACTAGCCTCTGTGTATTTCTCGGAACAATTCATGGCAATGGAATAATATCAATAAATAAATAAATTTAAATAATTCTAGAAAATGGAAAATGCCACGGCAATTGATTAGCAGAGGTAAAAACGTTGAATTATGGGGAGACACTTGGAATTGTATTCAACGATTTGGGGCCCCGCTTCTTACAACTGAGAACTTCTTATTCCGGACTGCTGTATTTATGTGGTACTAATTTCCACCTCTTACTAGCTCTTCTTCCATTCTTGAGATTTTTATTTTTATTTTTGAACCCGGACCCCAGTCGCCTTGTATCAGGCTTTTTCCCTAAACGCCGTTCACTGAATAAGTTGAGCGATAACTGAAGAAGAAAAAAAAACGGAAATAGATTTTCAGTAGTTCGATATGTCATATCACTTCCATCATGTCATTTTTAGATAATTACATGTGACGTCAATCGATATATCACCCCTGGGAAAATCGAATGGCCATTCCATTAGCATGTTCTCTGTCCAACTCGAATCGGTTTGAACCACCGTTTTTAAAAATTTATTTATGTTCATGGAAAATATAAAATAACAAATATAATTCAAATGATATAATATAGAACCTTACTATATCACAGTTGCGTAAGAATTACATAAGAGCATAGCCCAATTTCACGCTAGGTCAGGACCCTCTGCGTTGGGTTCGTCGACCTGGATGTATTAGGAAAAAAGGGTTTAGGGTATGATTAGATATTTCTGAGCGTGACTTACTACATTGAATGATTCTTATGCAGCGGAGAAAGCACCGAATGTTTCCTCATCTTGTGTGATAATTAATGCTGAACGATAAGGATTAACCGACATGAATTATTTTCATTGGTTGGGTCCCAGAGGACCAAACTGGGAAATCTTTCGTGTAGTCATTGTATTGATGAAAATCTAATTTGGGAACACATTTGGGAAGCAGTAGAACGAGTTTGGTGACCCTTTTGCGCCTTATAGAATGTAACTGACCTATCTAAGTATCACCCGCAGAGGTAAACAGGTTTTTTTGAATACATTTGCCTATTGTCAATTTCTAGTATGCCATTTATGCTTGACAACTGTCATAAATCACCGAAATGAATGGGTGAATATTGACCTTGCAGTGGTTCATGAGAGCATAGGATTCAAAATCGTGGGGTCAAACGAATGAGATTCAGTTCCAGAGCCTAAATATACAAACATTTGAATAGGCCCGCATTGAATTTATAACCATACCATTACTTCTTGACGAGACAAGGATTTAGACTTAAGTGTAGTAAGTATTTATTCCAGTTTAACTTTTGAAATTAGTTCAATTACAAATTAGTTCCGATTTTTTATTGTTCGGATTAGTTAAGAACGTATCTTCAGGAATTAAATCAATCAACGATGTGGTCAATGTCCAACGATTCTCACCGGACATATAGTGGAAGTGAGAGGACGATAATCTTGTTTCCTTCCCCAGTAAGTGCATTATAACTCTCGTAGGTGTTTCATCCCGGTCAGAACTGTATGCGACTCATGCAATATGTTTGATTAATAATTAGAGCACTTTCCCGAGGCATTCTGCAATCTCGTATCTCTCTACGTTCGCCTATATATCCTCCCGGTGGATCGCTAACTAGCCTAACTGAGACTCTGAGGGTTTCCGATTCAAGGTGAGTAAAAAATGCTCCTCCGTATTACACATGTGATATTTCAGGACATAACCGACCACTGCTGCACGCCGATATTTGGGAATTCTTTGAGACAATTGGATATATGAAAGTGGATAGAAGGTTTCCGTATTCGTGATTTCTTGATAGGGAAAGTTATTGTTTTACTCCCAAAAATGGGAAATTTTCATCTGCACGTTTCCAGATATTTGTAACGTCTTCAAACCCCATGTAACATTAGTTATGTGAGTCGGTCTGTCTGTAGATGAGCGTTGATGTGTGTGGGTGTGTGTGCGTGTGTACGTCTGTAAAATTAGTTGTTACCCACGTGGGAAACGCCGATGCTTAGGAAATGGGCCAGGGCTGGCACGATATTGGCTATGCCAGGGCTTGGTACCCGAGGTTGGCCCAAATTTTGGCCAGCGCTCGCACCCAAGTCACGAAAAACTTTGGGGGACAAGAGTTCTGCCATGGTCCACCCGAGACTGGGCCAGCCCTAGAACTAATTGGTTGCCAGAGGCGATTCATTTGCACCAAGATATGTAGAAAATCATCGTTCTAGGCGTCACCTCTTAAACTCATACATAAATCTGAGCACATTTATTGTGAATAAATGAGTCGACTTATCCCAGGTAGGAAACGCCAGTGCTCAGGAAACGGGCTGGCTCTGGCACAGGCTTGGGCTGTCCAGCCTTGGGCCCCAAGCTTGGGCCAAAGAGTGGTCGAAGTTCCTAGCCAGGATTTGGTGGAGGCCCTGGTTGCCGCATTAGGGCCAATGCTGGGCTGAGGATGGGCGGCCAGGGCTTAATTATCCATTCATTATTGTATTTAAAATTTCAATTTAATCACAACAATTTAATAGCAAATCCATTCATTGACCTAATCGATGGATAAAATTAAGAAATTGAAAAATAATGTGGCTAAGGGTTATATGGGGATTTTTAACATATCGTAACAAGGATTAAGCCGGTCGTATGGTCAGTATTTGTTTTGAGTCGGTACCGTGCGGACGCATGTTTACCGCTCTCTACTATATAGAAATTCCAACGTACAGCGATCAGAGTACAGTGAATTTTTAAAAGTCTTGAAAAGTTCTGGCACCAAAGTGTCGAACTTCAAATCTCTCAAACTTCCTTTGGCTCCAAAAAGGAAAGCCAAGATGAGTCCTCCACTGGAAGACCCGAAAAAAATAAAAAAGACCGTTATGAAACCGTCAATCAGCCCGCGCTCTGACTCCGCACGCCTCAACAATCCTCCGAACGGTAGTGCCTCCAATAGTTATTGAAAATGACAAATTGGAGACCAAAAAATTAATTAATTTCCTGCAAGTTAACGCCTCGGATAAAAACTTCAGGATGAAATTTAACGGAAACCCAACGATCGTCTATCTGCAAACGACGGAGGATTACAACAAAATCGCAAGTATCCTAAAACGGCAAAGTTACAATTTTTAGACCTTCGGTCTAAAAAGCGAGCGTCCGAAGAAATTTATCATAAAAGGTCTTCCCACCAGTTTTACTGAGCACGAAATTGAAGCCGAAATATCCGAACACGGCATAAAGGTATTATCAGTCCGGCAGTTTGTGAAAACAAACAAGGATGGAGACAACAAGGAGAATAGGCCACTACCGGTGTTTGCAATAACGGTTGAGGCCGATGTAACCTTGAGCGGATTCGCTGCTATTGAAACCATTTTTCGACATTGCTGCTACGTTCAGCTCGTGCCGAAAAGTTACTTTTCGTTAACTAGTAAACGAAAAGTCTTTTCGTTTACTGGTAAACGAAAAGTAACTATGTCGGCACTCGTAGAACGTAACATCACTGTCAAAAACTATCGTTCGACACACGTGCTACAGGGTGTTTCAGCTCGTGCGATTGGCAGCGCCCGGCTTCGCTTTGCGCCGCCAGCTTCGCACTCGTGAACACCCCATCACACTTGTATCGAAATATACTATTTTATCACACTTTCAAGATAGAAAAATACCTCAAGCCCCAGCAACCGACACAGTGCTTCCGGTGCCAAAAAGTTGGACATGCCAGTCAGCACTGTAACTTGAACCTTAGATGTGTGAAATGTGCAGGCTTTTACAACATCAAAGCCTGTACCAGCAACTCTGTGAAGTGTGCAAACTTTGGCCTACCTCACACAGCGAGCTACAGGGATTGCGGCGCGCGAGCCAAATTTGTGGAGGCTCAAAAAAAAAGAGCCCAACCACCACCACCAAGGAGAGCAGAGATGAAACTACTACTACTGCTACCCCGCACTCTGCTACGATCCTAAACCTGGAAAGAAACATCAATTTCCTTCAGTCTCCTGCAGTCCTTGAGCCAACTACCATGTCCACTACCAACACGTCCAGGCCCACCTACGCTTATTTCTTTCCAACGGTGGAAACCTCGAGAAGGAATGTTATCGCACCCACTACTGAACCTAGGACCATCCCAATGGAAACACTTGTTCCGGAATCTTATTTAAGTAGCAGTAAAAACTATATAATTACACCGAAGCAAGTCCTTGACGAGCTAAAAACCCTTAGAACTCCCGAAATCCTTTCAGAGCTTAAAGAAATGAGCTCTAAACTCCAAACAGCTCTTACACCAATTGATAGGGTCACAATCATCGCATCCTTTGTCCACCTGTTCTCACCCTCCTCAGACACACCTACGACGCCCTCGCAAACATAACCAACATATTAGCAATTAATATTTTTGCGCTCAAGCCCAATCTGGACGAGATATTACACATCGTCCAAAATAATAACATTAAAATTTGTCTGATTTCAGAGACTAAACTGAACAGCAAAACGAAGAAAATTAAATTTCCAGACTTCTCGCTGATCAGGGAAGACAGGACGGTCAAAGCAGGTGGTGGTGTTGCGGTAGCGATCCACAAGAGCTTACGGCATAAAACTCTTCCGCATGATCACCTATCGCTCCCCGAATACGTAGGAGTAGAGGTCCAAGTGGACAACAGAATAACGAGGATCTACTCGATTTATAATCCACCGGATGTCTCACTAGATACAAATCTATTGAGGCACCTACTCTCCGATAGTACTCCAACAATTATTGTTGGAGACTTTAATGCGAAGGACACCGCTTGGACCTCTGCAAGGCCGAACGAATCAGGTAAGATTCTCTCAAATTTTTTGACGGAACAAAAAATTAATCTGCTCTTTCCAGACGTTCCTACACACTACCCTCATAATTCTAACACTCCTAGCACTTGACCTTCTATTAACAAACAACATCTCTATCATTAATAATTTTACTACACTTTCCAAATCCCCATTGGATCACCTACCACTGTTTTTCTCCCTATTTGGCAAACCAACTTCCTCAGAATCATCAAAAAATTCAAACTACGCAAAAACCGACTGGAATAAGTTCAAGGATATCTTAAATGATGAAATCTCTACACCAAACCCTACTTGTAACAACACTGAAGCAATAGATCAACACATAACACATTTCACTCAAGTCATTCAAACAGCCCTGGATTCCTCCACTCCCATCCGCTCAACCAAATCCACCCACACTCCCATCCCACCCGAAATAGCCTCCTTAATAAAACTAAAAAATTACATTAGGTAAAAATTGCAAAAAACGCGGAATCGCTACCTTAAATCCGAACTCAATCAGCTGACAAAAGAAATCAGACTTAAATTAACCGAATGGAAACAATCATCTTGGGACAACAAACTTAGAAACATAAACTTAAAAGATCACTCTATTTGGCGCGTAGCAAAATATTTTAATAACACCGGTAAAAGTAAAATCCCCACACTAAAGTCAAACAACACACTCCATACAGAAGACCATGATAACGCTAATACACTTTGCAAACACTACGTAAATATCCACGAACTATCGGCCTCCCGAGGAAGCAAATCTTTTGAATAACAAGTCACAGGTCATGTGAGAAAAACTATCCTCAAAGCCCCTATCGAAACTCCCATTATATTCCTCACAAATCCCCGTGAAATCAATTCCTCCATCAAAATACTAAAAAACAAATCAGCCCCGGGTGTGGATAACATTCCCAACATAGCACTAAAAAACCTCCCGATCAAAGCAATAAGCCTACTAACAAAGATATATAATGCATGCCTCCTCAAACAATCTTTCCCGGAACTCTCGACAGGAGCGGTGGTCATACCGATTCTCAAGCCTGGCAAGCCCCCCTCGTATCCGGTGAGCTACAGGCCGATTAGCCTTTTGCCAGTATTGGCCAAACTTTCTAAGCGAATAACTTTAGCTCGTCTCAAAAAAACTATAGAAGAGTTACAACTAATGCCTGAAAATCAATTTGGATTCCGCTCAGAACACTCGACCTGCCACCAGCTGGTCAGAATTACAAACGACATGAAATCCGCGAAAGATCGGAAAGAAGATACCGTTCTTCTTCTCCTGGACAGCGAGAAGGCCTTTGATTCTGTTTGGCCCACAGGCCTTATTTATAAACTCGAAAGCTTAAATCTACCTAAGTATCTATGTAAAATTTGACTATCATATCTTTCAAATAGATATATTCGAGTTCGAGTCGAAACTTCGCTTTCGGATAAAATTGAAACAGTCGCGGGGGTCCCACAAGGGTCTATCCTTTCCCCCGTACTATTTAACCTGTACATTGCTTCTGTTTTTAGCAGAATTCCTAGAAATGTATCTATCACTGGATATGCTGATGACATCGCTCTGTACTCAGCTAGCAAATCGATAAATAAAGCTATTAGAAGAGTCGAAGACGCAGCTGCTCTTACAATCAGTGAGTTCATGAAATGGAAAATTCAAGTAAATACTGCCAAAACAGAAGCAATCTTATTGACTACCTCCAAGGCCACTCACACCTTGACTATTCGTAGCGATAAAATCACTCCGGTAAACTCTGTTAAAAACTTAGGTTTACATATTGATCCCAAACTCCTGTGGGAAAAACACATAATTGAAGTTAAGCTGAAAACAAAAATTATTCTAGTAAGATTATATAATCTGCTAAAATGTCCTGCGCTTAGCCAATCCCTAAAACTCACTTTGTACAAAGGATTGATCAGACCTATAATCACCTATGGTTGTCCCGCCTGGCACAATGCAGCGAATATCCACTTGAATCATCTTCAAGTGATATACAATAAATTCCTACGCATAATAGGAAATTTTAAAAGAAGAACCACCATTGTGGAGATACACGAAACGCTCGGCATGGTAACCATAGGTGAATTCATCGATAGAATCAATCAGACATTTAAATTTAAGCTACAATCCCATCCTAATCCTCAGCTCCAAAACATCAATATTGACTTGAAATCCAATTGGTCCCGCTGACCACCTGTTTGTCCCACTTTCCAGTATATCCCGCTCTCCCCCTCCCCTCATGTACCCATTACTTATAAGGTTTTTTAGAAGTCATTTTTCCTTATATCGAGTCATCCTGTAAAAAAATCACAAACATTTATATTAATGAAAAATTAGCCTAAACTTCAATCAAATTAGATATAAAGCCGATGGCTGCTGATCAAAGGGTGTGGCAATTAAGATATTAATACTGTATATAGTTTGTATATATGACAAATGTTAATAAACAATTTTCAAGTCAAGTCAAGTCAAGTGGTGGTTGAGTGGTAACAGTCACAAATTTCGACCAGAATAACAAAGCTACTAACCCAAAATATCCAACAAACAGAAGTTATTTCTCAGACAATATTACCATAGCGAGAATTCTTAAACAACTCCCCAATAAAATATCGAGTGGAATTGACAGAATTCCACCGATAACGATTAAACATCTAGCCAATAGTATGATAACGGACCTAGCAAAAATAATTAACAACTCATTGAATAATCATTATTAGCCAACACAGTGGAAAACGGCAGTAGTTATACCGATACACAAACACGGAAAAGACCTTAACGATCCCTCTAGGTACAGACCAATTAGCATGACACCATCACTAAGCAAAGTATATGAAGCGGTTATTAACAATGCAATAATGTCGCATGTTAATAAAAATAAAATAATTCCCGATAACCAATACGGGTTTAGACACTCACACTCGACACTGCACGCAGTTAATAAACTTTTATCAGACGTCAATGAACATCTTTTTGAGAACAAAATGGTAGGGGCAGTGCTTCTAGATCTGGAGAAAGCCTTCGATAGTGTCTGGCTAAACGGTTTAATGTTCATTTTAACCAAGAAAAAATTTCCAACAGACTTAATCAATACAATATGGAATATGACTCATTCCTCTTACTTACGATTAAAAGAATGGAAAATCTTTTAAAGTCATCAATCACAATAATTCTTTAAGCTCAACTTTCAAAATAACCGAGGGCCTACAACAAGGCACCATAAATTCACCGTGTCTATTCTCCATATTCACAGCACACATGATAGATTCATTCGAGCTAAACTCTCACAATAACACATACTCCATAGCCTACGCAGACGATCGCATCATATATGTAGCAGACAATAATGTTACGAAAATAGCAAAAAAATCAAACGCTTTATTCAACAAAGCCAACAATATGTACTCCATGTGGAATCTAGAAGTGAACCCCCTAAAAAGCGAAACAATCCTCTTTAGAAACCCTATCCAAAATATGTCAAAACTCAAGCATCAAAAACTTCACTATAAAAATTAGAGACTCTAGCTTAAACACAGACACTACCATCCCACACAGAAACACTGTAAAATACGTAGGTATTCATATTGACGACTTAACCCGCTGCTCACAACACTACGACATACAAATCGAAAAATCAAGAAAAAGATATAAAACTCTAGGATACCTCTTCCACAACAAATTTATAAACAAAAGAGCAAGAGTTATCTGCTACATGCTACTTATCAGACCCCTTCTGACATATGGAGCCGAAATATTGGGGAATATGGGAGCACACCAAGTAGAAAAAATGAGATTGTTCGAGAGACAATGCCTCAGAACATCCCTTTTCCTACATAGATCCGAGCATTCTGACTACGAACATAGAGTTAGTAATAAACATTTATATGGCAGAGCATCAATACCCAGAATAGACAACTTCATGCTAAAACTAGCCAGAAACTACTACAACAAAATAAAAGAAATATCAAACGATACAATTAACTCACTAGCAAATTTCCCAGTAACAGAAGCCATAGGTAAAGCGAGATGTGGAAACATCAAACTTCAATACTTCACACAATATGACAAAATAGGATTACTACAAGACGACTTAAACAAACCAATATTATTCCACATAATCCGACACAAAAACAATAAAAAAATCCCCGTCGACGATTGGACAGAAAGAGAATATAAATACTCGAGAGAAATCTCAAGATTAGACTTAGAAGATTTTTCTAGAATCGACAAAAAATTCTGGTGGTTAAAAAACGATGACAAACATATAACCGAACTTATAGAAAGAAAACAACTAATCAACTCAGTAAATACGAAGAAACACAGCCCCAACCGTAGATTATTTATACAAAACTTCCGACCCCCCCAATAATTATGAATTGATTCTAACAAAACAATAAATATTAATAAGAGAGATAGAAAATACTCTAAAAAATCATAATAGATAAATAAGGAAAAGTACTCTACAAAGAGACCTGAATACTAAATTAGTAAATGAAATAAGAAAACAAGATTGATAAATTCTAAACCACAAACACCTAAAGCTAACACCAAAGTGCCTTTTTTTTTCTCTTAAATCAGCGACCACAAAACCCTTTTTTTCTTTTAGGCACCGAAGAAACAAAATAAGTATTGTAGAAGTAAGACATAAACCTCACAAGAGGAATATATTGTGTAGAAATACCATAAATCTAGATAACTACTAAACTAGAGAGTCTAACGAGACCAAAGTTTATACAATCAAATATAAGATATCCAAAAAACCTATTTTTATATACTAGTTTTTAAGGTTTGTAAATAATGTAAATACCCAAAGAAAGATAAATAAAAATCTGGTTTAAAAAAAAGTGGTTGAGTGGTAAGGTGTGAGACTGGGATGAAAGAGGACCCGAGTTCGATCCCGCTCTTCAGTTGATTTTTTTTTTCTTGGGCGAAAAACAGGGAATATTTATGCATTTAATACAAAAAAACAAGCGTTGATAACTTGTTTTTTTTTATTAAGTTTAAGTTAAATATACGCAAATTGTGCACGGGCATACATTGGCAACGCGCCTGGCCAAGATTTGGCAGCCAGTCCTGGCCCACTGTTATCTCTCCAGGCCTCAAACAAGCCTGGGCCGGGGCCGGAGCCCGAGCCCCGCCCGCCTGGCCGACAGGCTTGGGTCAGGTTTTGGCCATTTTTATTTTCCCATGTGGGTAACGATTTTGCAGGAACAATAGTGAGCATACCTCAGTCTCTATGTTAAACTTTTTACTATCCATTTGTTCACGTGTATCAGATCAAGGATCTGTTTAATACAGAATGAACAATACAAATTTTTGCTTTATCGCCAGATCGAATGGACAGTTATAGGCAATCACGCATTTAGGTACTAAATAGTGAATATTAAAATATTAATAGTATATTACGACCCAAGGCCTGAAAGTTTGATTCCCTGGCGTGCGTGATATGAAGGCCGAGGCGAAGCCGAGGCCCCATATCACGTACGGCAACAAATCACACTTTCTGGCCGTGTGTCGTATGCTATTTTTCTTTCTCCCCACCCGAACGTACGTTCAACAATAAATGTATCAATTTTGAAATGTTGATGGTCAATGCAACGATGAATACTTTTGTGGCCTGCTCGCGCACGCCTCTCGTCGGTCACCTTGCGAACTACATGCTCGCCCGACATTTGCTGGTCGGGGCGGGCAAAAAGTAAAAATGCATGAAAAAACATAAAAACGTCGAAGAAAAAATTAGAATGCCGAAAGCACTTTTTATAAGCATATTTTCCTTCCAACTTTGACCTTTTTGTCGAAATTTCTAAACATTGCAATGAAGAATCGCTCATTTTTCAGGTTAGGTCAGGCTCTTCATTCGCCGGTGTGCGACAGTTTTAATTTACTCTACTTTTTCAAAATCAACTCGTTTTATCCAATATTATTTTATCCACTAAAGCCATTAATGCATAATTTCAAGAAATTTTGTTCCACAGGAGCACTGGCGACATGAGCCTTGTATGTGTATATATTATATACAGGGAAAAAGTGGCTTCGGAATTTGACACAGTCGGTCGCGATCTGGGCACTGAAATATATCCTGCGCATGCGTAAGCAAGAGTCGGGGAGCTTCGGGTGGAGATCCGAAGTTTTTCTCTTTCGTTAGCAACTCTCGCCTGCAAACGCGAGCCACAAAAGTTTTGTGGCCAATCACAACGATTCTCCGTCAAAATCATTTTCTTCCGCCCCGACCCGAAAGTACGCTCTCCACCGTGGTCTGAAACGCCACAAACAACGGTTTTTATGGAGTTTCTCGACGGAGAATAGTTGTGATTGACCACAAAACTTTTGTGGCTCGCGTCTACACGCGAGAGTTGCTAACGAAAGAGTAAACTTCGGATCTCCACGCGAAGCTCCCCGACTCTTGCTTACGCATGCGCAGGATATATTTCAGTGCCCAGGGGTGGGATTCTGTGCGTTAAGGTTTACCTTAAAAACCTTAAAATTTTGTTGCCACCAGAGGTCTCCGTCCGGTCTCCTTTTGGAGAGTTTTTGAATGCGCCGAAAATGGCAGACTGGCTGTAGCTGTAGTGATCTTATGTGTTATTTAGTTTGTTTATTGTACGGGAATAGGATTGCTGTAGTGAACTAAAACGGATAAGTTTCTGGGGGCTGGTAATTCCAGGTGAGTACTAGACAAATTAAATAGGACCCCTTAAATAATAGTGATTCGCTTGATTGAATTGTAGGTTAGATAGATGTTTTTGTTGACTAATACTTACTGGACAAAATATTTGATGGAATTAATTATTATTGCGGACAAAATATTCTCTTTTTTTTTGTACGAATTTAAATAGAATCTTTCGTTTTAGGTGTTATTTACTCAGTACACTTTTTTTTTAATACTCATTATTTATTCAACAATTTATCATTGTGAACAAATTAGTATTGTTCGTTTTATGTTCTTCTTTCAGATCCAGTCTTTCTCAGTGCTATTGCTTTAGTACGCTCGTCTTTTAATTTGGGACAAACTACCTGAGTAAAAAAATAACGGTCTGTGACAGATCTCTTCCAGATCTATTTTTTGTCGTTTTAGATCTGTGTCCAGATCTGTTCCAGATCTGCTCCAGATCTGAGCCAGATCCAGTCCACATCTGACCCAAATCAGAATAAGAACGCATGCAAAGTTTCTCCCGGTACGAAAGCAGTATGGAATGAAGATTCGATCAAGCTCGGTTCAAGATTGATCAAGGTGGACCGAGTCTCGAACTCCAATATGGAATGAAGGTCGGGTGAATATGGAAATGCCACTAAGTGCCCAGGCTCGGAGACCAAGTCTTGATCGAGTCTTCCAAAACGAGTCTCGATCAAGTTTCCCTCTTTTTATGTTTTCCAACAAACCGCTATTCTAGTGGCTTCCCGAATGCTATCAGAGATATCGTCAAGCTATTTATATGGCCGAAGAGGGATTAGGAATTTGACCAACCAATGCGTCCCGCTCCAACCACTCAGCGTATTTACTTCACGAGTGTTATAAGTATTTTCGAAATGTTTGATATTACTACTGAGCTTTGTACAATTTTTGAAAGTGTAAAATTCTTTGGAAAGTTGTTATATTTAAATATTTTTACTACTTTGTGAAGTCGTGATACACCGTGAAATGTTTTTCTACTAAATGTTTGAGAATTTTGCCGTTTTTGAAATTCTTGCAATCTCAGGATTGTTAACAATTTCAAAAATGTGGAAATTGTCAGTGTTTACCAATTTTTTTATAGTTTATAAAATTTTCGATCCTTCTGATATTTCTATGTCCATTTTTCCAATTTTTATGATTTTTCGGACGGTCAAAAATAATGGGTAGCCATGTTTTCTAAGTGAGGTGTCTATTTTGCCCCCGAGGCTTTGAAATTAAAATAAGACTTTAAAAAAATTGTCATTTTTATCGCTGCAGAGCCAGATTTGAGACGGAGATGATTTGCGCATCCTACAAATTATTAAAGAACTGATTAATCAATCCAATCAGCGATTTATCTTGTATTTAATACTATTGACGATGCATCAATCATCGTCATCACCACTTATTCTAAAGCCAGAAAAATTACAATTTTGTAAGTTACGTTTCTCATTTTTTCGCTGAGAATTCTTGGATGGAATTTGTTTTTGCTCTTTCACAGTTTTTTCAGAGAACATTCATAGGTAGGATTTCAGGAGTGGAAGTCAGGACTTTGGTTGATAGAACTCATTAAGCTCGTGATTAGTAACTCACGGAGTGCAACGAATCATTCCACAATTCCGCAGCAAGGGCGTCAATTTAGGCAACGCATCATAGAAACTTTTTTCGCATGAATTAGAGTGTCATGACAGGGATGAATATTGTATGCCATCACCAGGTTTAATAAACAAATTTTATTTTGTCTTTGGATATTGGATTTCATTTGTGCCTTATTATTTAATCACCCCTCTTCAATTTGGTTTCTTTTTTTCTCTTAAATTAGTGGATGAATAACGGTGGATCAATACAAAACAGAAACATGACTATGATAATGATAGAAAAATGAACACATCTATGAATAGATAGAGATACATGGCAAAAACAGGCATAAATGAATATCTTGACTACTTTTCACCACAGTCTGAAATTTGCAAATATTTTACAAACGTTGAAGATTTTCATACTTTTAAGCATTGCTGAAGTGACGAAGGATGGTTGAAAAAATCAACTTAAAACTATTCAAAGATATTCGAGATGTACCAAAACTTTGCGCAACATTTGGGAAATTTGGTAGGAAACACAGACAAATGATTTTCGAACGACCCCCCACCCGGCACATGGAGAGCCCCTCTTCATATCTGTTAACTTAATGTATATATGATACAACAAAAAATAGAACTTATTGCAAGAAAAACCAATTTTTGTTAACAAACATCATATCCCGTCTCACTTTGTGGCATAGTAAATACATAGTAACGAAGTATCTATTATATATAATACTCAAGAAAGGAAGACATGCTTCATAAATATAATGTGGGTATATGAAATAATATTGGACGCAATGGTAACGTATTATCCTAAAACAAAACTTAGAGATCCTTATTGTGGAAATGGAGCAAAGTTTCCATGAACATCATCTCCGAGACTGGCAAAGTCGAATACAGTCCGCAAACTTTCTCTGATGGTTTGTTGCTCAAGGGTTTAGGTACGTGAGAGGACTGTCGAGGCACAAGGTGAATCGTGCTCTTCTTGAGAGTATCATTCCCCGGAACACCTTTGCAAATCATGGTCTGAATGACAGGAATGTTAATAGATTTTCCCGGATTATTCTTTGCGGCAATGAACAAAGGTGGGCTTGGAATAATATTCCTGCTGCAGAGAGGAGCACGTTGACTCGATGCTGCAGAAAGCATCTCCTTTTGAGCTTTGACTGCCAATGGCTCAGGAGTACATTCGGGCGAGGACGGAAGAGTGCGCACTGGGGTTGGCTCACCCACTGGGGACCGCGGTGATCTTCTCAAGCTCTTCATCTCAGTACCTTGTTGAGCGGTCCATTGGCGGGAAAGAGGGGCAGGGGATGGCGGGGGAGTGGGCATTCCGAAAGGAACTTGCCGCAGGGAGAACAAGGAGATAGCGGCGGACCCTCTGTACCCACAGCCGGCAGTCCCTGCTGCTGCTGCTTTGCTGGATCTTCCTCATCATGCATATCACTCATATCATGAGACCATTCTGCAGAGCAGTAATTGCATGTATTGGATTTTGGCTCACATCCACTTGAGTTTGAGGTCTAGCAGGAGTCATAGTAGAAATGAAATTTTCCATTCTGTCGTAAGCCGTTCTTTGCAATGTGCAATGAGGGGAAGAGCTCGAACCCCACGAGCGATGTCTGGCATAGACGCTGACATCATCGCATGATATTCCTAGAATGATCAATTGCTATAGAATACAGATTCAGAAAATCGGAAGCATTACAGCAAACTATATATGCAACATACCTGCATTTAAGTACAATTCTTCTCGGTCAACTCTGCGAGATTACCCAGAACGTTTGACGCATGTGCTCTGCGCAATTCCGGTCTCGAGACACGTGCTGAAAATGAAGAATGCATTAATTCATTTATAAATAATATTAATTATGGAATAATTCCAATGGATGCCATAAGCTCGAAAAAGCTCGCTGAAATCACTGTACCTTTTTTAGGAGTACTGCCAGGAACAGGTGAATGTGAGAGTTTCCTCTTTTGAGGCAATCCGGCACTGCCTCCTTTGATAGGGCCACTTGTAGCTAAACCACAAATCTCCAGGATTTTTTCGTCTCTAGGGGATAGTTTAGATCCGGGCGGAATCGTCGGATTTCCAGTCTTGACCAGCAACTTCCTCAAAATGCTCTGCTTCTCAAGGGCTCGTTTTTTTAGACAGTTCCAAGACTGTAGATATATCAATGGTGAAATCAGCCAACGAGATAGACATATCCAAATATAAAGAATATTGGAAAGTGAGTACCTCATGTTGAGTTAACTCTTTAAAACCAGACCATCGTTCTTTATTGAAACAACATCCTGCCATTTTTAACTTCTAACCCCTTGGTTTCATTGAATGATCTAAAGTTTGGAATACAAATCAAAACCAGAATTGATAAAAGGAACCCACTCAAGGGTTCCCTTCATTGATACTTACACTCTCACATTGCGCCACCGTCTTAGAGTCACCACACGACGATAATAATTTGGACACTCTGTGCAGAAATGAATTTGAGTTGTTGTCTGAATACGACCACCGGGCAAACTTGACTACTTACTCCATCCACATGTAATTTTTTTTACTATGTCCGGAAATACCGAGATCGCCATCACGTGCAAACTCCAGGTGACATGACATATAGTCGACCAGGGAATCCAGTTGCACGTTGTTCATTCTGGAGGAGCGTTTGAGGTTTCCGGCAACCTCTGCGATTTGAGGTTCCTCATTTTCATCTTGCGTCTCCTCCATATCCTCATCATCGTCCCTGCAATTAATTTTAGCACTCAGTCTCAAAGTCCTTGTAATCAAACGAAATCGTAATTTTTTACAGAAAAATCACTCGCGATTCGCGCTCGTAATTTTTTCCCCTCAACAAATTGACTCTTCCATTTGTTTGCAACGAACCTATCGGGAATAACCCGATAATTTGGAACCTCTGGTGGTATTACATACGAGGATCAAACCCTGGTAATCTTTCCTGCCCTGGCAACTTAACAAGCACCGAATTAGGTGGCTGTGTGGTGCTTGTTGGTGATTGATTTTTTTTGCACTAAATAACGTCAAAATGCGCCATTCATTAATAGAAAATAGCATAACATTTATTTTATGAATTTTTAGAGCTATTTTGGCAATAAATTGACCGTTATTTGAACAACTATAATAATAACCCGGGCCATCCAACATCAACGCTATAGCTATAGCGCTGATGTTGCGTTAGTGCTTACTTTCCTGTATACACTGATCAAAAAACACGAAAAAGCAAATATTAATCACATGTACAGCCTTAATTACAATGTTATAATCACCTGGCATCCATAAATCAGGTGTATAATGAAATTATTTCAATAAATGTCGATCTGGTGAATGTCACTAGCATAGCTAGATTTATTGATGCCGGGTGATTATAACATTGTAATTAAGTCTGTACATGCGATGGATATTGACTTTTTCGCGTTTTTGGGTCCGTTCATACAGGAAAGACAACATCAACGCAACAACGTTCATCACGTTTTCGACAATGTCAACAAAAACATCTACCGAGCCTAAAATTCGATTTTCCACATACTTTTTACTCTCAGTTATCAAGCAATCACTATTATTTAAGGGTTCCTTTCAATTTGTCTAGTACTCACCTGGAATTACCAGCCCCGAGAAACTTATCCGTTTTAGTTCACTACCGCAATCCTATTCCCGTACAATAAACAAACTAAATAACACATAAGATCACTACAGCTACAGCCAGTCTGCCATTTTCGGTGCGTTCAAAAACTCTCCAAAAGGAGACCGGACGGAGATCTCTGGTGGCAACAAAATTTTAAGGTTTTTAAGGTTTTTAAGGTCAACCTTAACGCGCAGAATCCCACCCCAGATTGCGACCGACTGTGTTAAATTCCGAAGCCACTTTTTCCCTGTATATAATATATAGACATACAAGGTTCATGTCGCCAGTGCTCCTGTGGAACAAAATTTCTTGAAATTATGCATTGATGGCTTTAGTGGATCAAATAATATTGGATAAAACGAGTTGATTTTGAAAAAGTAGAGTAAATTAAAACTGTCGCCCACCGGCGGATGAAGAGACTGACCTAACCTGAAAAATGAGCGATTCTTCATCCGAGGGTTCTGCAGATGAAGAGGAGATGCTTAGAAATTTCGACAAAAAGGCCAAAGTTGGAAGAAAAATATGCTTATAAAAAGTGATTTCGGCATTCTAAATGTTTTTTCAACGGTTTTATGCTTTTTCATGCATTTTTACTTTTTGCCCGCCCCGACCAGGAAAAACCTCGGCTTCGCCTCGGTTTTGCAAAAGTCGCAAGGTCACCGACGAGAGGCGTGCGCGGGCAGGCCACAAATGTATTCATCGTTGGATTTATTACCATTTATTCAAAATTGATACATTTATTGTTGAACGTACTTTCGGGTGGTGAGAAAGAAAAACAGTATGCGACACACGGCCAGAAAGTTTGATTTCTTGCCGTACGTGATATGAGGCCTCGGCTTCGCCTCGGCCTTCATATCACGCACGCCAGGAAGTCAAACTTTCTGGCCTTGGATCGTAATATACTATAGGGCTTGCCCGAGCTTTTCAGACCTAGTTGAATATTGATTATCAAGGTTTACGCTCAGCTAAATACTAAATGTCCTGGTTTTGAGTATTTTATACCAAGCTCCATACGAAATATATCACACGGTATAAAGAATTTCGTATATGACTGAATAAAACATTCAAGAATATTTACTCTTTATATCAATTCTTCAAAACATTATTAAAATTTTTCTTTGATTTTTTTTCGTACATGAACGTGTTAATTAACTTATCGAGTTAGGGAAGTTATTGAAGTTTCTTAGAAATGGAAAATTTTCACTTTTCTCGACGTTTTACATAATTCTGACATATTTTACGAATTTACAACGTTCCTCGTAAACGCATCGATCGATTTCTTTCTCCTTTGAGCAAAAATGACCTCTCACCGATGTCCAGGCGGGAAAGGACTGTCAATCTTGAAAAAAAGTCCTTCAATTGTTCCCAACAATTTTACTTATTTGAACCGCTCTATTGCGAGAACGGTTAGAGATAGGAGAAAAGGTTGAAGATTAAAGAAAAAGATAAAGAAAAGTTTAAGAATGTTATTGCGTATACAAAAATACACACATAATGTATTATGACTTTTTTTCATACCTTCATAACTCAGGACATATTACTGGTTAACAATTTTAGTTGTTTATATAGCTCTGTTAAACGAATGGTAAGAATTAGAGGGAAACGTTCTCAATAAAAGTTGTTGCCCTTGTAGAAAAGAGTCTTTTTCGTTACATGATTTTTTTTGTAACGCTCATAATCAAGGTGATAGCGTTCAATTTATTCCAATTTTTCCACATACGCGCACGGACGCACACACACACAGACTAACAGTGTGTGACGGGGCTTTGGTGTAATGGGTAGAGTGTCTGCCTACTATTCTAAAGGTCCCGCGTTCGATTCCTGCTCACTGCAAATATTTTTTCTGAAAAATATTTTCTCACGGACTCCGACCGATGGCAGGAACATTCCGTGTGTGCTATCGGCGGTATCCATGAAGTGAGACCGTGAGCCGGGACCGAACGCGACCCGTCGCGCGGGGGTGGGGAGGGTTCCATCGTAGACGCCCACCATCGTATCACAGGGGTTTCTGGAGGTTTACCCTGTGATTAGAAATACGATGAGCTGAAATGGCGAAGTCGGCCCCAGCCGCAATGGGTGGCTACTCTGATCCGTAGTATTGCCTATGAAGTAATGTCTACCAGCGGTTACGTGGGTGAATACGAATAGAGAAAGAGTAGGAAAAAAACACACAGACTAACACATCGGGAAGTTCATGATCTGACCCGTCGAGGGTCACACGTACATCCCGTTTATTTTTTATAAAATTTCTGACACTTTTGAATTTTCGAATTTCGGTAGAGGTTGGAGGACGGTTCGTTTATCGGTGTTCCTATAATCAATAGCAATTTTGAGTAATGGCCGTCCGTCTCCGACAATCTACCGACTCTTATTGACGTTATCTACCTACCGTACCGGCTGATGACAATATCATCGACCAACCTCAGCAATGCCCATTTAGAGAGACAATTTTCTATAGGCATATTGACAGTTTGTGCTGATGCCACGGCGTCCCAACACAGCAGAAGAAGAAACATTGGTCGTGACTGTTTGGGTTTTCTACTTTGGACGATGTTCAGCTAGATGCAGATAGCCAATCGTAATTTCACACAGAAAACTCTTCTGCCTGAACTGTTAATATAAGTCTTCCGATTCTGAAAGAAACAGATAGTCAAAGCTAGTTCAGTAGGGGGCTATAGATAATGTTGTTGCTTTAACATCTGATGTAACGTAAGTGTCACAGTAATATATTTCCAGACTGTCATTCTGGGGATTTTTTAGTCGCGCCTTGCACCAAAAATCCCCAGAATGACAGCCTGGACAAAATTGTTCCGTAATGCCTTTTACTTTTCCAAGTTCGGAACAGGGCTAATACCAATCCCTGACCGAGGAAAAGTACAAGGCAATGGGGAAAAACCCATTCTTCGAAGACACATTTGGGCATTTCCGAAAGTTTAGTCCTTCTGTAATGTGAAAGAGGTCAATGTCGATTATCCTTGCGCTTTTAGATTACCAGTCAGGGACTGAACTTAAATAGTTTGTTGTTATCAAGCGTTGTTCCGGTGAAATGAAATCTGCGTATGTACGTCTTATGCATTTACTGTAATGTCCCTTTGATGAAAGATCTGCCGTGCTAAAGTGACAAACTTTTGTTCACATTCACTATAAGCATAAATTGGAATCTCAATCGAAAGACTGAAATCAAAAGGGCGTAAATGTTGGAGATGCGCCACTTTGATGTTCCCATGTATAATCAAAATCCGTTTCTGAGTACAATTACGCCTCAAACACTCCCAGCACCAGTGATCTTCTTCTAGCAAACAATATCTTGGTTCTAAACATCTGCGCTCGCTTTTAAACATCTCTTTTCAAATCTCCATCTTCGGTAAACCTGCCCTACTAAATCCTCCAAAAATATTGAATTATATAAAAACCGACTGAAAGAAATTCAAGGTCATCAATGATGACATCTCTTCAAGATGAGGGTGTGTGAGAGTTGAGCTTAGCTTGAGTCTTAAGAAAAAATACTCAGCAACAAGGGTGATTAGATTGCTAGGGTTTATCAGAAAACTGAGAATAAATGAGACGGATTTGAGGCAAATTGATTTTATTTCCGAAACATTCGATTTCACTCTACACTCGTTTCTGCCGGACTGATTTACATTTCCACATTTCGATATAATGGCAATGGTTCGATTCTCGATGTCGGCAAAGGTAAGAACATGGTGTTAGAAATTTGTTCAAAGGGTTACGAGGTGCGAGGTTTCAAGCGAATATATGGCAGCCATCTTTTGCTGTTAGTTACTTATTGATGACTATCGAGAACGATTCATTCTGGATCTGCTTGCTTGTATTCGTGGTTTGCTCAAGCCCGAATTGATGAAATATTAAGTTTAATCAACTCCGAACTTTTCAAATTTCATCAACCGCCGATATAGGGTAATCACACCAGTAGATGCACGGTTAAGATCAGTAGATGGACGGTCCTTTAACACTCAAAATCTCAATGAATTTAAAGAAAACTGTCATTGCGTTATTTTAAATCGGTGCCATTCTTGATAATTTCGAACCTAAACTATCTTAATTTTGCTGCAATCTACACAATGTTTAATTAAAGGTGGAATCGTCCATCTACTTGGGGGTGTTCATCTGGTGCTGTCACCCTATTGAAGGCGTCGGATCTGTGATCAAATTCTGACCTGAGCGTTTCCTTAGTGACTCATGGAGACATTAGATCTGACTTGATCAGGACCTGATCCAAATTGGCACTCAAGTTTTTTGCAGTATAGTGCATGAACAGGCTTGAAAACATTTTTTCGTCCAGGCACTTGTTAATACGGTAATTAACTTCGCCTAGGATACGTTTGATGTCCTCTGTGTCTGTTGATGTAGGGTTCAGAATGCCGAGACCTTTTCCATATTTTTTCGAAATGTCCTTGGGGCATGACCAAACATCTAATTGTGTCATACTTTATTGTATGCCCCTGAAGTGTTCGGCCAGAGCAGACTGTTCCGAATAGTGATATTCGTCGCACCGTTAATGCTCTTTGATTTGTGTATTGATCTCCCTGCTGGTTTTTCCAAAAAAGTCGCAGTTACTCGGCTCTATTAGTAGCATTGTAATTGCTCGAATGTGAAGTGAAAAGAAAAAGAATCTGAATATGCAGTGGCTCCTTGCTCCTTCTTATCGCTCCATCCTGGTTCACTTCGGGCTGTGGGGTGATCCGAAAATCTAAGATGCCGTATCCATGGAGGTGGGGATTTTTTTCCCCCGAGTCAATGACCTTTACAACCGTGACCTAACCCAAAATCTTGATATATCCTCATATGATGACACACCATAGCACTTATCCCAGTCTTGTCATTTGAATAAAAGATGTCTGAATAATCGTTCCTAATTTATTCGCTCTGGAAACTCGAAGATGTGCCTATAATTTAGGGTTTTACAATTGAAAGTTTATCTGAATCGTTTCCATTGATGTTTATGTATCTCCCATTCTTCTACACATTTACATTGTTTCAAATAATTCAGTTCATTCCAGTATATCTGATTGATTGCTGAGGGTAGCAACTGCTAAGGAAATCTACATAGCAACTGAACGACGACGTTCGGACAGAATATATCGAACTGCGGGAAAGATAATAAAAAGATAAGAATGGTGAAATCGAAGGAAAGTTAATTATAGTTCAAACCTTCAACAAAATTCCTGAAGCACATTATGTCATTAAGACTGAAAACTATTTCATAGTAAATGTGAGGATATAATCCTATCTAAAGTCGAGCAAAAGCCCTCAATTTTAATATAATCAGTAATAATATAGAACAAATCCTAAACCATTCAACCTTTTACTAAACCTCTTGTCGTGTCCTTACTTTCCCCCCACTTCCAATAGTCTCAAAATGAAAATCATTCTTGAGCGTAACTGTTCCTCACCATCTGTTTAATTCTAGGTATAGACTTGCCTGCAATATGTTTCCCTCCGTATCAAGTCTTATCTTCAACCCGCATGTATTTGACTTTCGGACATGGGCCCTATTTACGTATGCGTTGGCACACTCCATAGACCACCCTGGCACCCTTTCTTTACATATATTCCACTTCACATATTTCACTTTTCTCTGAGTTATTACTTTTTTCAGCTCTCTCTCTCTCTCCTCCATCACGCTGACAATTTTGTTTTACAGACAAATATTTTCTCATGTGAAATATGGAACTATAAAATTAATTACAAAGCAATGCATTAAATACTGTTGAAACTGGTGGACTATGCTTTATGATAAAAACGGATAGAAAGAGAGGAAAAGAAAAAAATTGTGACACCTTACATATTATTTTTTTCATCATAGCCCTTTTACATCTTCACCATTTGCCATTTTTCTCTCAGGTCCTCTCAGGGTAAGCTGTCCGTTCCTCTTTTTCCTATGGTTGTAGTAGAGAGCGCCAAGGCACCTATTTTCAGAACAGCAACAAAGAAAGGTGAGGCGTTTCGCATACTATCCGAGTGAAAAAGGTTAAGCTCTCTCATCCAACCCCTGTTTCTCTATCTCTCTTTCCTTCCTTTATTCTTCACCCGTAGGTTTTCACAGTTTTACTCACTAGAGTGAAGTGAACGTTTGAGGGGTAAAAGGCGGCCAATGGTAAGAGGTAAGGGGACGATGAAATAAAAAGAGGTACTGGGATTTAAGTAGCCGGTTCATTCGTGCGAAAACCACAAGCATCCGATACTCGATCAGTTGCCGTACTGAAAAGAATGGAAGTGGACTAAGTGTCGAGGTAAAAAGTCCTCTCTCAGAAGGATGGAGACTTCGCATGAAACACTGATAGATTGATAACAATTTTTCATCCCTATCTTCATTCACAACAAAAATACCTAATTTGCTAGTGAAATAGGTGAGGCCGATGGATTTTTTTAAGATGGGAATTTGATTATGAATAGAAGATATACAAATAAGTGTTCGCCGTTATCTATGAAAAAATAGAGATTTATAACGATGTAACAGTTCATTACTTTTTATTCAGAGTATTTTTTTTAAATTTGGTCTTTCTCGTATACCCTTTCGCGTCTTTACGATTTGTTGTTATTTCGCAATATAGCATCCCATAATAATGATATTGCATCTGGCTGAAGGATTTCGGGCACTGACTATTTGTCATGGCTTTCTCGCAATAACGACCATGAAAGGTGCAGTGTTAATCTTAGTCTTAAGAATAGTAAACTAACCACTAATAACTATTTAGACGAAAGTGTACCACTCACGTAAGAAAAGGACTTGATGTAATCAGCTCTTAACACCTAAGGGTAAATGAATGAGAGAAAAGTATTGTTGAACCCCTGTCTTACAATAAAAGTATACTACTTTCACCAAAACCCAGAATATTTAATAATAATGCAATTTGTTAAAAATTCACAATTAAGTGTTAGTACTCAAAATTAGTAGCCAACGGTAGGATCGAAATAGCGACATTGAATCTCAGTAAAAAAAAAACTTCATCTATCATCTACGCACAAACCCACCGTTCATCATATGCAGAGAATTAGTTTACTATTTACGTTTATAGTTTTATTTTTTCATAGATCGAGCGAAGTGCTTCCCCGCTCACGTGGGAATCGAGGGTAATGAGAGGGCAGACTTCCTGGCCAAAAACGCCGAGAACCACGGTCCGACCCCCTATCTAGTACCGCTTATCGATTATAAAGAACTTTTTAAAAAGGAGGCATTCCTGAACACTTTCAACATAACGAAAAGTCAAGCAGACACTCCAATCTCCCCCAAGGGAAAATTTTACTTTGATTATTACTGGAACAATAAAGCCAGACCTTGGTATCATGGACGCAATCTGCCCCGCAATTTTGTGGTTTGGGTTAATTGAGCGAGATCAAATCATTATCATTTAAATTAATCCTTATTCAGAATCAACGTCGTGAGCAGCCCGGAATGCACCTGTGTACACAAATGGCCGGCAGGAAATGCTAGACGGTTTGGGTAGACTCAAGTGTTCAAGGCCCTTCACCATAGCTGCATTTCTGGCTCTCGAAAAAAACAATCTTGCACCCCTCCACGTCATTGACAGGTTTCTCAAATTTAACAATATCAGAATCTAGGTGTACAGAACAAATCTTCTTTTGTGTTGCGACGTTCAACGAGCTGGGTCTGTCCGTCGGGTACCGTGCTCCGCGCGGTAGTCGGGTGCCCCAGCTTCTACGCGTCGCAACATAAAAACAGTATGGAGCACTTGGTGATGGGTCCCTTTTTCGATGGGTGCGAATACAGATCCCATCTGTGGCACACGTCGGGGACGGAATTTCTCACCCGGTGCTCTAATTCATTATTATGTCATCGTAAGCTAAGGAGCCATGTCGAATCCCAGTTATCTGGATTTGTATATGACTATGTTAACTTTCTTAAAATTATCATAAATACAGCAATATTGTAAATTTACCCTGAACACTGTATCAACGATTGTAAATAATCCTATCAAGGATTAATACTTACTTAATAAAAAAAAAAGAGCGAAGTGCTCAGAAATTTGCGAAATTCCACAAAAAAAGATTTAAGTATTCTTAATTTTGCAATAGCAGCTCTAATCCAAAAATACTTCAGTCGATTGAGTCGAGGATTTAATGAAGATTGCCACTGTTGATCGCCCGGTGTTTACGCGACTCATCGACTCCACCCTTAGCGCGTTTATCCCCCGTTCTCTTATCCCACTTTATTTCTCATCCATCTGCTCTTCCTTACCAAAATTCATTTGTCAGTCATTTGGAAATTTTGACTTTAATCGCAGCAATCTAAAGTTCCATTCTGAGCGTCATGAATATAGATGACGGCTACAGTGGTGGCTTCCGGTTTATAACGTTTCACTACTCTTTCTCTAACGTTAACGTTTAGGTCCACCGAGTTTGGGCTTCTTCTTCTGTTGCCTGGTTACTATGACGTTGTAACGTCTTTTTAATTGGATTATCGTGAAAAGTCTGTCCTCTCGTTTCAGTTCCCTCTATATATATCCTGCCCTCCGCTCCCTCCCACCTCACTCCACGCTAGTGCCTTAATGGGGAAAAGCTTTTTCGTATTTCAACGCCAACGTATTTTACCAGATATTCAATGAGACGGATATTTTAACCCGATGTATTCTGGGTATGTATGGGGATTATCATTGCGTTGCTCTTTTTATGGTGGAAGATGAAGGATCATCAATGTCATAAGGAGCTTACACACTTTCAGATTCCAAATTCCCATTACTTTTTTCAGATAATTAGACAAAACATTATGTAATGTAAACTCATATACATTTTCATCCAACATGCAGTTCTTCGTTAGTGCAGTTATATTTCAGAAGAGAATTGATCAATTAGAGGAATATCATGATCATTACATACATTATCATATTTATGATTAATGTCTGTGAGGCGCTTAACTACTCACGGCTGGTTCGGATAGAGACCGTCTTATACAATCTTCTGACACTTATATCTCGGAACCCTGAAAAAAAGTTAATGCAACTTTTTAGCATAACTGACGCTAATATTACGCGATGATTTCTCTATATCCCCGAATCTGAATTGTCATAGGGGAAACTCAGTATTTTGCACTATGAACTTTTGAGCGGTCGTGTTCCATGCAGTATCCTACTTATTCGGATGTGGCGGTGCGGGATGCTTCGGATTTCTTAAAGTTCGGGTTTTTCAATCGTTTTCAATGTATTGTTTTTCTTTTCAAGCCGAAAAAAAGTCCGCCTTGTAAATAGTAAATAATCTCTATTTAATCCTAAAAAATAAATGTAAGTAGTAAATACGTCCCTGGCGCTGGGAATGGTGGTGGCTACACCAACGAACCACTACATCCGTATCGCAATGCTAAAGCCCAAAAGTGTGCTCTCAAGCTCTCATTGGCCGCCTGCCGACTCTCCTCACATCTACACGATCTAAGAAGTTCAGCGTTCAATGGGTTAAGCGATAATGCTATGGTTTCATCGAATTAGACGATATCCCAGATTTAGGCACATCAGCTACGTTACCAAACGCATTGCTTTTACTCGTATAGTAAAGATTCGTATTCCTCTCTGCCATTGAAACAAATTACTATCATTTTGATCCTGGATAATTCCCCGACTCCACAAGAACTAGATCAAAACAACTATCTATAAAGGAAAACCTACATTGATTCCAGTAAAACTATTGACAAAATAATTATTAAACTAATTAGCAATTCCAGGATCATTGTTACTCTCGCTTAATGTAAGATCAAGGAGACCTGACAGATGGTTTTGTTTGCACTATTCAGGACTTATTGTTCAAACATATTGTTTTGTTATTTTCATTTTTGTTATCAACGTTATTGTCATTTCAACGCTATTTCATGAGTTTTATTTTCACAACGCTTTATTTTCTAGATCTTTAGTAATTGTAAAGTTGAATACGTAATGTTTCTGTGTTATTAATTTTTCGATGATATCAAAATATTATTTTCGATATTGCTGCTATGTTCAGCTCGTGCCGAAAAGTGCCTGTTCGTTTACTTGTAAAGGAAAAGTCTTTTCGTTTACTCGCAAACGAAAAGTCACTAGTTCGGCACTCGCTGAACATAAACATCACTATCAAAAAGCATCGTTCCACACATGTGCAATAGGATTTTTCAACTCGTGCGATTGACAGCGCTCGGCTTCGCCTCGCGCCGCCAACTTCGCACTCGTGAAAACCCAATCGCATTTGTATCGAAATATACTATTTCGACATTGCTGCTACGTTCAGCTCGTGCCGAAAAGTTACTTTTGGTTAACTAGTAAACGGCACTCGTAGAACGTAACATCACTGTCAAAAACTATCGTTCGACACACGTGCGATAGGGTGTTTCAGCTCGTGCAATTGGCGGCGCGAGGCGAAGCCGAGAAAAAAAATAATTGAAGCTAGATCGAAAATTTAAGAGAAAAAAATCCCGATAGTCCCAGTCGGGATTCGAACCCGAAACTCCCAGTATCGCGCCGGGCACTTTTCCAACTAAGCTACCGGGCCTTGACTTGACTTGAAAATTGTTTATTAACATTTGTCATATATACATACTATATACAGTATTAATATCTTAAGTGCTACGCTCTAGATCACCAGCCATTGGCTTTATATCTAATATGATTAAAGTTTAACCTAATTTTTCATTTTTATAATGTGTGTGAATTTTTACATGATTACTCGATATAAGGAAAAATGACTTCTAAAAAACCTTATAAGTAATGGGCGCATGAGGGGCGGGGGAGAAAGGGATATATGGAAAGGTGGGACAAAAACAGGTGGTCAGTGAGACCAATTTGCGTTCTTATCAATGTTGATGTTTTGGAGCTGGGGATTAGGATCGGATTGTAGTTTAAATTTGAATGTCAAATTTATTCTATCGATAAATTTACCTATGGTTGCCATGCCCAGCGTATTGTGCATGCCGACCATTTTATTATCCATAAAAATTTATTTTGGACAAATTGAGGATGATTTAAGTGGGTTTGTGCTGCATCGTGCCAGGCAGGACAACCATAAGAGATAGGTCTGATTAACCCTTTGTATAAAGTAAGTTTCAGAGATTGACTGAGCGTTGGAGATTTCAGCAAATTATACAATCGTACTAGAATAATTTTAGTCTTGACCTTGATATCAGATATAAGTTTTTTCCACAGGAGGTTGGAATCAAGGTGTAAACCTAAATATTTCACAGAAACGGTTGAGGTAATCTTATTGCTACGCAAAGTTAAAGTCGGTTTGGCCTTGGAGCTAGTAAATAAGGTTACTACTGATTTAGTAGCATTCACTTGAATTTTCCGTTTATTTAAATCGCTGATTTTAAGAGAAGCAGAATTTTCTATTCTTCTAACAGCTTTATTGATCGATTTGCTAGGTAAGTACAGAGCAATGTGATCAGCATAGCCTGCAATGAATACATTTCTAGGTATTCTGTTAAAAACAGAAGCGATGTATAGGTTGAATAGTACACGGGAGAGGATATTCCCTTGCGGGACTCCCGCGACAATTTGAGTTTCAACGGAAAGTAGTGATTTGACTCTAACTTGAATATATCTATTTGAATTTCTGATTCTGACCAATTCGTGGCGGGTCGAGTGTTCTGATCGGAAACCGAATTTGTTTGTAGGTATTAAGTGGAGCTCATCGATAGATTTTATGGGACGTAATAGAATTATTCGCTCAAAGTGTTTTGCGGGTACCGGTATCAGACTGAGTTTGAACGCAAAAATGTTAATGGCTAAGATATTTATTATGTTTGTAGGAGGATCGTGGGTGGTTCAGCGGTGGATTCGAACAGGTATGCATAGGATGCGATGATTGTGATTTTATCAAGGGGGGTGTCAGCTCTTTGGATTTTAGAGATCATGTTCTTAATCTCTGAGAGGTTTTCGAGAATTCTAAGGGATTTTAGGTCATCAAGGACTTGTTTCACTGTATTAATAAAGTTTTTACTTGTACTTAAATGTAATGGCGGATCGTCAGTCTCCATCGGAATGGTCCTAGGTTCAGCGGTGGGTGCGTCAACATTCGTTCTTAAGGTTTCCATCGTTGGAAAACAAGAAGCGTAGGATGGCCTGGACATCTTCGTGGCAGTAGAGATTGGCGTAGGCTCGAGGACTGGAGGAGACTGGAGAAAATGGATGTTACTTTCCAGGTTTTGCATCGTAGCCGAGTGTGGGGTAGCGGGCAGTTCCCGCTCTGCTCTTTTTGGTGCTGGTGGTTGGACTCTTTTTTCATGAGTCTCCACAAATTTGGTTCGTGAGGCGCACTGACGATAGCTCGTTGTGTGAGCTAGACCACAGTTTGCAGACTTGACAGAGTTGCACGTGGAGGCTTTAATGTCGTGATTGCCTGCACATTTCACGCATCTGGGGTTTAGGTTGCAGTGCTGACTGGCGTGTCCAAATCTTTGGCACCGGAAGCACTGTGTTGGTTGCTGGGTTTTGATGAATTTCTCTATCTTATATGTATGATAGAAAATGGTTTTAATAGCAGCGAAGCTGCTCAAGGTTGCATCGGGCCCAACCGTTATTGCAAACACCGGTAGTGGCCTATTTTCCGTGCTGTCTCCATCCTTGTTTGTTTTCACAAACTGCCGGACTGATAATACCTTTAAGCCGTGTTTGGATATTTCGGCTTCAATTTCGTGCTCACTAAAACTGGCGGGAAGACCTTTTATGATAAATTTCTTCGGACGCTCACTTTTCAGACCGAAGGTGTAAAAATTGTAATTTTGCCTTTTCAGGAGACTTGCAATTTTATTGTAGTCCTCCGTCGTTTGCAGATGGACTATCGTTGTGTTTCCATTAAACTTCATCCTGAAGTTTTTATCGGAGGCGTTGACTTGCAGGAAGTTGATTAATTTTTTGGTCTCCAGTTTGTCATTTTCAATGACTATTGGAGGCACTGCGGTTCGTTTTTGAGCCTCTTGAGGCCCGTCAGCAGTGTTCGGTGGATTGATGAGGCGAGCGGGGTCACAGCTCGCGCTGATTGACGGTTTGATAACGGTTTTCTTCGTTTTTTGTGGGTCTTCCAAAGGAGGACTCACCTTGGCTTTTCTTTTCGGAGCCAAAGGAAGTTTGAGAGATTTTATGTTCGACACTTTGGTGCCAGAACTTTAACAAGACTAAAAATTCACTGTACTATAATCGCCGTACGTTGGAATTTATATATCATAGAGAGCGGTAGACATGCGTCCGCAAGGTACCGACTCAAAACAATTACTGACCAAGCTACCGGGCATATAGAGACTTTCTATTCTCAAATTCGATCAGTAACCACCACCTCCCCGTCTGAAGGCATTTATTAAATTAAATTAAAGATAGATCGAAAATTTAAGAGAAAATCGATTGATAAACTTCGCACTCGTGAACACCCCATCGCACTTGTATCGAAATATACTATATCATTGAACGACTGCCTATCTTCGACTTGTTTTTTTTATTATTATCTCTTCATGACGTGCTTCAATATGTAACGTTTTTCTGATTATTTCAGTAAATACATTCATTTGGTAATCAAGAATAGTGGTTATTTCACTTTTCTGTCCTTCTTAACTTCGATAGTTTACTTTTAATCTCGTTAGTAAAAGTGGGAGAAGGAGAGAGAAGAGGAGCATCTCAGCCCATGTTTGCTGTACTGTATAAGTTTTTTTTTATTTACAAGCCCAAACCCGCCCTGCATTACGATATGCAACGTGAAGTAAAAATAAGTCTTTTCCAAAGTTGAAAATACTGTTCATTCTCGATTCCGAAAACAGGAGTGGCTTTCAATGTCCCAATTTGGAGCAACCATCTTTTGTTTTTTCCTGTAATTATCGCATACATATCAAATTTTCAACACTGGACTGAATAAGTAAAACACTCGAAACTTATAAAACCACGTAAGATATGACGACTTAAACAATTATCATACTTTTGAAAACTAAACCCGAATCTATATCGCAAATATCGATATTCGATTTTAATCCGTTGTTACAATTTTCACCATGAAACGCCATCACGTTTTGCATGTCATAATCTCCGAGATATTTCAACTCTAACGATGTTCATTTATGTGTATGTATTTTCTTGAATTTTCTTGAATAGGAATAAATAGAGATAGAGACGACGATTGTCAGCGAAGGCGTGACTGCGGGCGCATTTCAGCGTGACAAAATTTCGAGATATATCGATAGTTTATCGATATCAGATGTATCTCCTTTCCGTAATAGGATACACTGTCTCATAATTACCCCTGGCGCTGGATTAGGTCATTGCATGATAATGGTGTTTCAAAACTAACAAATACAATATCAACAATAAGCATAATAATAACAATAAGATTTATTACAATTTCTCATTCGCCACTACGAGGCTTCTTCAAGTCACGAGGCCTGATATCGTTCTTTTCGATGATACACGGAGAAAACTGAATGGTAAAGATTACCTTTATATAGTAGATATTACCATAAAACATGGTAAATGGTTTTTCGACTTGACGTTTATGGCAATTTTTCCCATGTTGAATAGTAAAAATTACTTAGCACTATGGTGATGACTCCCACGTGGGTATGGTAGACATTATTATACACTAGAGCAATGACAACCATTATTATAGGAAGGATTACCATTGTGGATAGCAAATATTACTATTTACACCTTGGACCCTTTACTATGTTCGATATCCTAGCAACTACAAAACAGGTGGTAACACTTACCATCTTCATGGGAATCAGTCCCATATGCATAGGATGCGTCCCTACAGTACATGTCTGTCAGGCCTATACCCGTTGATTGCCTTAGGCAATTGAAGAAATCGCTGAATCAATTGTTCGTGAATCTCAGTAATCGATCGACAGTGCATTGCAATAGTTATGGATACGATACAGGCTATGTCGGAGGATTCAAACACGATTGGGACCGAGGTAAGTACTTTCTGATTGTTGAGTATATGTGAATAATTATGTTGAAAGAAACTTGAAATGTCACAGATATAAGGATGGGCAAAAATATTACCAGAAATAATTATTTATTAATATTATCTTGGTCAAGTTCCCCATCTAGGGAAGTTATTGTAATCACCCTGAAATTCAAAAGTGAAATTTCCAAGATATTTTCACTTTTCTCGATATTTCACATCATCCTGAGTCGTTTTCCGAAAACTGTTTGTATGGCGTGTGTGTGTGTGTGTGTGTGTGTGTGCGCGTGTGTGTGTGTGTGTGTGTGTGTGTGTGTGTGCGCGTGTGTGTGTGTGTGTGTGTGACCAAAAACTTTGTTTAACGTTATCGCAGAAACCACCGTAGCGATTTACGGTTTTTTTTTATCGACGCGACTTATTATTCTCCAGGTTTGGAAGGGACGATTTATGCGAAAAATGATTCGTGCAATTGTTATTAACAAATTCAACTGTTTATATTGTTCTTTCGCAAGAACGGTTTGAGATACGAAAAAGAGTATTCAATGAAAGTTGTTCCCCGCCACGAAATACACATTTGCCGTTTTATGACTTTTTTTTGATAACATCCGTAGTTAATTGTTAGTAACAAAAAAGATTGTTTATATCGCGGCGACGTGGGAACGGTTGAAGATACCAAACAAATTAGTTGATCAAAATTGTTTCACACACTAAAATACATATTTGATGTTTCATAACTTCTTTTGCTAACATCGATAGTTAATTGTTATTAATGAATTCAATTGTTTAGATTACTCTATCGTAAGCAAGGTTGGAGATACGAAACAAAGTGTACAATGAAAGTCGTTCCACACGTAAAAACACACATTTGATGTTTTATGACTTTTTTTTCTAACAGTCATAGTTAATTGGTATTAACCAAAAGGATTGTTTATTTCGCTGCATCATGAAAACGGTTAAAGATACGTAACAAATTAGTCCTGAAAGTTGTCCCACACACAAAAATACATATTTCATGATGTATAACTTTTTTTGCTAACACCAATACTTAATAGTTATTAACAAATTCAATTGTTTAGCTCACTCTATCGCAAGAACGGTTCGAGATACGAAACAAAGGGTGTAATGCAAGTCGTTCCACACATAAAAATACACATTTGACGTTCCATGACTTTTTTGCCAACACCCATAGTTAATTGTTATTAACAAATTGTATTGATTATCTAACTACTTCATATTAAGAATTATATTTTTTTTTAATATTTAGAAAGTTTGAAAATTTTATAAAGTCCACATGGCCGGAAATTGTGGATGTAACATATAAGGCGCAACGATCGGAAAGTTATTGGTTCGACCCGTAGAGGGTCATACCCACATCCCGTTTATATTTTTTTCATTTTTTCTTTCTTTAATAAGGATACGGAAATTTTTATCTAAATATTTTTGTCTATATTAAATACATAGTTAACATCTTCATTAATTAAACAATTTGCACCAATGCAATCTTTGGATTACGCGATCATTTATTCCATATAAAAATGAAAAATGAAAAAAAGACTGAATTCCAATTTTCTTGCTGTGCATCAACAACAATAACAAGCCTACACTTTTTGCCTACATGAAAAGCACTATGTACCAAAACGATGGGTTTGAATTTTCATGACTCATGACTTTTTGTTTCTCCAATAATTTTCTTAGAACTTAAACCACGAACTAATGCTATCATCAACTCATCGAGTGTCTGTGTAATGTCCTGAGAATATTGTACTATTTTGTATATAGATGTAAATATTGATATTAAGGTATTGATGTAAATTGTTCTTGAATTTCGTTCTTAATGTAGTCATCATTACAGTAGGATGACTAATGGGTAACCCAATGAATAGTTATTATTATATGAATAAGTAATATTTGAAACTAAGTTCGTTAAATAAAAAAATATATCATCAAAAAAATCTCTCTACGTTATTACTTATTGAAGCGACCATCATCGTGCATAATAATCTAGAGATCTTTAACCTCGATCTCTGTGATGTTTTATTGCTTTTTTTACATTTTACCATACAGTATAGGCCATGTTACTATGTTGCATGGTAATTTTCCCCATACATCTATGGTAAGGGTTACCAAACAACTATGGTAACTCTTACTATGTAAGCTAGTACATGTTACTATCGAAAATGGTAATTTTTCCTATATTTAATGGGTTTCATTTCCATCGAGAGTCTTACTATGTCCTATAGTATCTGTTGCTAGAGCTCATAGGAACTATTACCAAAACATAGTAATGCTTACCAAACTTTGGTAATTCTTACTAGTCGTAAATATTCACATGGAATTCTATGCCATCCTCGTTTCTCCGTGTACAATGATTTACGTCATCGAGTTCTCAGCCCCGGCCGAGACTAATGTCACCACGAAAGAGAAGGAAAAACCGCTCAAGGTCAAGATAGTTGTCCTCATCATCGGTTCTGTCGGGGGATGAAGCAGTCTTTTGTCTCTGAACTTAAGATCATTCCAGCATGTCGGCGTATTGCCCCAATATTAGCTGGCCAGATACAGAAGGCTGTCATCCTTGGCTCCCTTCGTCTACTTGGACAACATGATTCTGGAGTGCAATAGCGCTCTCCCTCTGGCTGGAGGGAGTGCTATTGTAGAGCGATTAGAAATAATTTTGCATCGTTTCCCTTACTGGGTGGCCTCCGAGGTGAAGTCCGATCTCTCGAAGACCTTATTTAGTTTCAGGATTCAGTGACCTGAATTTTTTTTTTGATTCAGTGACCTTATTTAGGGAAAAAAACAATAATAATCTGGTCTTTACCCAAAGATTTGCTACAGATAGTAGGGGAGTCAAGCAGATTCTTCACGAGTCGTAACCTCCGCGACTTCGGAAAGTATAGAAATCAGAACTTTCTGGGAAGAATAAAGGTGCTGCTACCAAAATTTGCTTGTGACATCTTGAATGGCTCAGGCCCCCATATCGAGTTCATTCATGATCACGAACTCCAAGACCTCCGAACTTTTCCCTACAAAGCAGCCGGAAACTTAGGCCTGGAATGTCTAAGTCGAGATGCTATGTTGGCTCAAGACTTATTAACTTAAACGCCGAAATCTCCATGTAGAACTAAGATTAAGGACACGAAACAGCCTATCTTACTCCGTCAGTATGTTGATAAACCATTCACGGCGCATTCTCCCGACATGTGGAAAATCAGGGTTTATGCGTTCACCTGACTTTCTCCTGTTTAAGGTCAGATGGTTTGATGTCTCAGACTGAAGGTTGAATTCGTGCGTGTCAGGATAGCGTAATACACACACTAGTCTATCGAAATCGCATTATGACGATGCAAGATCCGAACTTGCGAATGAGCTCCGAAAACTTCGGTGGACTTGCCATCGGCTTGTTCCTCATACGCAATCAATAGTTATAGCCATTGTCATAACGCGGCTCTCCGAGCGTATCATCACCTGCGGCACTCTTACGGGATAGATAGAACACCAATGTTGCCTTATGTTCCTGGGGATATTGGGACCGTTCTCAGTAATTATAGGATCTATTGGAACTTCTTGTGCACGACTACCAGGCTTCTACATGCCACGAAATCTGACATTTCGATGATAATATTATCTCCTACTGACAGTTCTCAGAGGTTCAAAAAATCTCTCGAGTTCAAAGAGGAAGATTAACGGTTCAAATGCCAACAACTCCAATTCAACCCACGCCAATTGAACAGAGGGTTCAAAATCAGGATAACGGTCCACATCCTCGCTTCTCGTGGGGGAATAAAACAATCTTTCGTATCTGAACTTGAGACCACTGCAACATATACTTGTGATGCCACAATATTGACTGGTCATATACAGAAGGCTGTTATTCTTAAGTTACTCCATTTATTTAGACCACATGAATGTGGACTGCAGTAGGGCTTACCCTCTGGTCAGAGGGCGTATTATTGCAGAGTGATTTCAAAACAGTTACATCGCGTCGCTTATTGGGCTGCCTTTGAGGCGAAGTCGGAACCTTCGAAGACCATTCCGTGGTTTTATGTTAAGAACGAGTGGTTTGAACATGTGTGTGCCCCCTACGGGGCATAAACAAAACTTCCCGATTTAGTATGTCAGCACAGTGTACTAAATTTATTCTACTCCAATATACCACGGTTAATCAGTGTGACCCCTGCTAGTATCATAACGAAAACTTGCACATTTGAGAATTTCAAATTGACGCATTTATGAAGCAGATAATTATAAATATTTGAGTACATGCACGATGGGACTTATGCACGTTACTTGAGTGGGAGTGAGACGCTAATAGGGGTGCGGCCGCTCGAGGGTTACTTCCGTCATACCTCCTTAGTTATGCTAATCAGGGAAAAAACCATTAGAAAATAAATCTGCATTTCCATTTACAGAACACGCTCCAGTTTACACTTTCTGACGTATCTCATCGGTGTCGCTAAAGAGCGTTATGAACAATTGTATTCGTTAAGAACAATGTATATACTGCTTCAATTTTATCTAAAATCTTTCACCCCCCATTCTCCATGGAAACACTGATTGTAACCTTGATGACGACCGTGACTTCATTCTTCCACTTGTCATAATAATGATTGTTCAAACGACCATACCTCCTTAATGATGCAGATTATGGAAAAAAGTCATTTCACATAGAATGTATATTTTCATATAAGGAATAATTTTTTTTTGATAAGTTTCCCGATAACTTCAATATTTTACCCAGTGGAACGGTATAAACAATTGCAATTGCTAATAACATTGCGTATACTGCACAAATGCCGTCCGAAATGTAATCCGCTCTATTTTGCATGGAATTGTTTCAATTGGGACCTTCATGATAACGTTGGCTTCATTCGTTCACTTATTATATACATAATTGTTGGGACGGCTATACCTCCTTAATTATACAAATTACGAGAAAGTCCCTTCTATATGAAATACGTATTTCTATATGGGGAACAACTTTTCTTAAATGAATTTTTTGATATAATGTGCGTGGGCAGGATTTTTCGCACGCGAAGCGTGCAGAAAACAGTGCTTTGCGTACATTCTGTCGAAAAAATCGATTTTCCATCAGATCTCCATGTTTCATGGTATTTCTGAGCTTTCTAGACTATTTAAAACAAATCGGATCTGTATATGTGCTCTTTTTATAAGGAAAAAAAGAGAAATAAGAAAGGCAATCGCCTCCTTCACGCTTCCTTCTTTCTTTTCCATCCTCTTTTTCTATTTTTTCCTTTATTAAACAAACTTACAAAAAATGAACAAATAAAAAATAAAGTATAAGGGATAACCCCTTATCACATATAGTACAATTGCAGTGTCCCCAGGCGACGACTGCACATCTGCGAAGCAATACTTCGTTGTGTAGGCGACGATTGCCGAAGCCTCCCCAGTAGCGGATTCTTTCGGTTCTTCACCAATAGGATATCGTCCGTTCACTCCGGATTTTTCCGTAGCTGCTCCTGGCGGCGCAGCTCCCTCTGAACCTCCATGGCAACATGACTTGTCGCATTTCATGCTGCCGCTGATGATAGCATAACTCCCACAAGGTTTTCAGCGTTAATGTTTTTGCCTGTCTTAGCTTCCTATATGAGTCGTCGCATGTCGAAATGCGCACATGCAAAGAAAACATGTGCCGCATTTTAATGAATTCTCTGACACTTTGGGCAGTGCGGAGACTCCTTTTTTTTATTGAAAGCTTTCAAACCTTCCGGCTTATTCGCAACCGGAGACTCCTTATGCTTGACTTTGTGAAGATATTCCCGAAAGCACCCGTGTCCTGAGAGCATCTGGGGTAGGTAATAAATGACTTGTTCATGTGTTCGGTCAACTCAAGCATCCAGCTTCGGTTGAAGTCGATGAGTACACCGACCTTTCCTCCAGGCATCCCACTGTAGCTGCCATCGCTTAATGCTGAGATTTCGTTCTTCTCTCCTCAGTTCCACCGGGCTCAGCTTAGTTGATCTTCTGCGGGTGTAGAGGCACCTACGCTTCTCCTACTGGCAGCTTCGACAATGCCGCCAAGATGGAATCCCGCCGTACTGAGCTGAAGGCATTCTTGATGTCCAGGGTGATAACCAAACAATATTGTTTCGTACCTCCTTTCCATCGCTCTTTTGCCTGTTTTGACCACCAGGTCAATAGCATCCAACGTAGATCGTCGTCGCCTGTAGTCATATTGGCCGTCGGCCAACAGGGATTCCTCCACTGCTTGAATTCTCTGGTGTATTATCAAGGATCTTGCCCGCCATATCCAGCATACAGAGTGGACGATATGATGACGGCTCGGCCGGTGGCTTCTTCCTCTTGGGGAGAAGTACGAATCGCTGCTGCTTCCAGCGGCTGGGGAAGATACCTTCTTATATTAATGTGCTACATTGATGGCTGCGCCTTCAGTGCTATATTTGGCAGACCATCGAGACCGAAGGCCTTATTGTTGCCCACTCTACTACAAGCTTGCAATAGTTCCTCGGCTGTAACCAACGGTATTTCTTTGGTGATAGTACCCTCCACATGCTTTTCAATCAGGCTGGCTTGTTGAGGAAATAAGACTGAGACAATCCTCTTCAGAAGCTTAGGGCAGGTAGGTGATGGCATCGGTTGACTCTTGAGTTACGCCATAACCACCTGTCTGCCCCAAGGATTTTCATCAGCTGCCCCCAAAAGCTCGTTCCAGCAGTCTCGTTTGCGAAGATTTATGGCCTTGGTGAGTTTACGCTTAGCCGCTTTATACGTTACTTCGAGGCTTTTGGGATTGGATTTTTTTCTCACCCGTTGTCAAGATCTTCTCGCGGCGAAACATTCGTTGCGGAGGGTCACAATTTCATCGCTCCACCAATACACCGGTGGCCGTCGGTTTCCACTAAGTTTCCTGGGCATAGTCGCGTCGCAGGTGTCAGTGAGTCTCCGCATGGCTTCATCTACTTTATCTATGGCATTTCTACCATTTATTGGGTGAGTCTTCAGTGCCACAAAAAAGGTGGCGATGTCGAATTTTCTCACATTCCAGCCGATTTCGTTTATTCTTTTGGATGTGGACGCGGACGTCTAGTCAACAAACACCTCCCAGAGTAACGCTCGATGATCACTGGCAGTGTAGATCTCAGAGACCTTCCATGCACAATTTCCTTTGAGCAGGCTACTGCTGACAAAGGTGAGATCTATAATTGAGCTCGCTTGTCCTCTGCAAAATGTCGGTTCCTTTCCCTGGTTCAATAGGATAATATCGAGAGTTGACATGGCTTCTAGTACAGCTAGTCCTCTCTGGTTCGTCTCCTTGCTACCCCGGTTGACTGCTCGGGAATTGAAGTCTCCCGCAATAGCCACTGGGAAATGCTGTTTCGCATCCACTACGAGTTTATCTAGGAATGCTGTGAAGTCTTCATAACAAAGGCTTGGTGGTGTATAGCAGCTCTAAAAATAGTTACCGTCGTATCCTTCAAATGGCAAAGTACCGCAACACCAAATGACGGCTTTATGGTTAACATCGGTAACCCAAACTTGGGTATATAGGTTCCTATATGGTTCCAAAATGATGGCAATATCAATCTTCAGGTCCCGGACGGTCTTCGTCAGTAGATCCTGTGCCGCTACGCAGTGAGCAAGGTTCAGTTGCAACACTCGCACTATGGCTTTGTACGGATCTTTTAAAGTACACTCTGGTAGGCTGGGCACTTGATAGTACCGGCTACATGGGCATGGTTCTTCGCGAACTCCCGTTCAACGCATAGAACGTGTTTAGAAGACGCTTTGCATTTAGAGTTTCTGTGCTCTTTTCCGTAGCATTTGTAGCACAGTTCTGATCGGTCAATTGAGCTCTTAGAATTAATGGCAAGATGCTCGTAGTGCTAGCACTTAAAGCACTTTAATGGCCTTGCGACTGTCAGGATACGGGCATATACGAGGCTAATTCTTATTTTACTGCTCTTGCTCAGTATGTTCCTTGCAGTAGCCGTAGGAAGTATTACGAAGGCTGATTGCGAAGGGACTTGATGGTGCTCCATGAAATGTCACTATCCGCGCCATCAGCCTTTCTCGAAGCATCAAGAATGTCCTCTTTGGTCACCACATCGTCGAGATCCTTAATGTCCAGTTTTTGTTGAGATCCTTTGTTGAGGACTGTTGCATTGTTTTTGAGGGCTCCAACCAGGGCCTTCTCCAGCTCAATGGTTTGTTCCTTCTTTCCTACGGCAAGGATTAATAGAACATCTCCTGGAGCTCTTTTGCGGATTTTATCCACCTACACGCTCTCATCCGGTCGGGCGGCGTTCTTTCCTTTCGTTTATCTCGTCTTGTCGGTGTTGCTTGGGATGTTCCCGGTTGTTTCATGGGATTATGGCCTCTACCTGGGACAATCTAGGACCTGGACAAGGGAGGGCGCCAACGATGCCGCTGCTGGTGAGGATGTTTTGGTTCTCCCTGTTTCCGTCATAGTTCGTATCCGCTTTGCGGACATTTGGATCTTCCTAGCAAGATTGCGGATCTCTTCGTTGATGGTTCGCCTATTTTTATCCGAAAGGAAGTTCACCAGCGTTGCCAGATCATTTTCCTGCTGATCCCATGCAATCTTGGGCGTACTTCGGAATCCACTTGTAATACTTGGATCCAAGTGGGCCACCCGGGGATGATCGAGTGATGTTTGGCTCTTTCCACAATCCGAGGAGCCAGCGCCAGCCACCAGAGCTTTCATCTGATTGGAACCGACGGCGGAATTTCCCTTTTGAGGGTTGTCAGCGTGGGCTACATGTATTGTATTATCACCGTTCAGTTTGCTTCATGGGCGGTTATAGGGAGCCCATCCATGGCACCTTTGTTTTCGGAAGTTAGGTTTCTCCTTGTGTATGTGTGGGTGTGACGATGTCTGTATGTGGTCAAAAATTTCGTTCAGCGATTACTGGTGACAGAATCATCCCACCGAGGTTGTTGATAGCTCAATTGGACAATTTTGAGTTAACTTAGACGGGACTAGATTTTAGCTCAAATTGGTGCAGCACGTATATACTGTATAACTATTAGAGTCAACGAAAAGTTTATAAAAGAAACGTTATTCGTCATATAAAAATCCACAATTGATGTGCAATTACCTTCTTTCATAATCTACATAATTAAGGAAGTATGGCCCTCTGAAGAATTATGTATGAAATAAGTGAAGGAATGGTCGCAGTCGAAGCATTGTTCTGCAGAATTTGTCACGTGTGAGAATGTATATTTTAGGCCATACGACTTTTGAAGGTAACTCGCATAATTAGTGAGCAATTGCTAATTTTCGCTAAAAACATCAACAAAATCAATCAATTTTCGGAATGAGCCGATCTGCGAGTGCATTGCTGTGTGTATGTGCAAAATAAGTAGCAAAAATAGTCCAATGATGTACAATCGAAACCGATCGGGCAGTTGTTAGTAGGACCCGGGTGGAACTCACGGTGTCATAACATTAACACGCCATGTACACTATAAACGCCTCCAAGTTGTTTTTCTCCGTCTCCATTTCTCTCATTTGTCGTCCCCATGATAACTGCTCAGTTACCTTCAGAAGAGAGTAGTGGACACCCATCCATGTGGCTCAGGCCGACTTTTTCCTTTACGCCATCGTATTTCTGAACACATGTTAAACCTCTAGAAAAACCTGTGCTACGATAGCGTGCGTCTATGATGGAACCCACCTCCCCTCCCCACTGTTGCGGATTAGGTTCCCGCCCGATCGTGCGGTGTGATTTTATTTTATGGGTTCCATTGTTGTACATACGTATATGTGCTGTCGGCCGGAACCTATATATGAGAAAATATTTCATCATGGGAAACATTCTCCGCCGGCCGGCGGCAAGCCTAGGACCTTTAACATGTCCCGTACAGGGTTTACTGATCTAGCGGATGCGGCCAATATATCGGCCACTATTGGGTGGTCGATGCTCGGTAAAACGAACTTTGGCCAATATCTCGGCCACTATCGGTTCACCGAGCATTGGTAGATCTAGCTACGGCCAATACTTGGGCCAATATCCGTTCGCCAAGCTCCAATGGAGGCCTTAGCTACAAGGTTGCGCCAAAGACTAGCCAAGTATTATATTAAAAGAATTCATTGAATAATAAACAAAAAATCCATCAATTAAGCGAATCCATGTATAAAATGTCAAAATAAAAAAATTACGTGGCCTAATTTATATAGGCAATTATTAGTACAATATAGCAGGTCGAGTGCGGTGGCCAGTATTTGTTTTGAGTCGGTACCGTGCGGACGCATGTCTACCGCTCTCTACGATATAGAAATTCCAACGTACAGCGTTCAGAGTACAGTGAATTTTTAAAAGTCTTGAAAAGTTCGGGCACCAAAGTGTCGAACTTAAAATCTCTCAAACTTCCTTTGGCTCCAAAAAGGAAAGCCAAGATGAGTACTCCACTGGAAGACCCGAAAAAAATAAAAAAAGCCGTTACGAAACCGTCAATCAGCGCGCGCTCTGATTCCGCTCGCCTCAACAATCCCCCGAACACTCCTGACGGGCCTCAAGAGGCTCAAAAACGAACCTCAGTGCCTCCCATAGTTATTGAAAATGGCAAATTGGAGACCAAAAAATTAATCAATTTCCTGCGAGTCAACGCCTCGGAGAAAAACTTCAGGATGAAATTTAACGGAAACACAACGATTGTCCATCTGCAAACGACGGAGGATTACAACAAAATCGCAAGTATCCTAAAAAGGCAAAGTTACAATTTTTACACCTTCGGTCTAAAAAGCGAGCGTCCGAAGAAATTTATCATAAAAGGTCTTCCCGCCAGTTTTACTGAGCACGAAATTGAAGCCGAAATATCCAAACACGGCATAAAGGTATTATCAGTCCGGCAGTTTGTGAAAACAAACAAGGATGGAGACAACAAGGAGAATAGGCCACTACCGGTCTTTGCAATAACGGTTGGGCCTGATGTAACCTTGAGCAGCTTCGCTGCTATTAAAATAATTTTTTATCACACTTTTAAGATAGAAAAATACCTCAAGCCCCAGCAACCAACACAGTGCTTCCGGTGCCAAAAATTTGGAAATGCATTCAGCACTGCAACTTGAAACCTAGATGTGTCAAATGTGCAGGCTTTCATGACATCAAAGCCTATACCAGCAACTCTGTGAAGTGTGGAAACTGTGGCCTACCTCACACAGCGAGCTACAGGGATTGCAGCGCGGGAGCCAAATTTGTGGAGGCACAAAATAAAAGAGCCCAACCACCACCACCACGGAGAGCCGAGATGGAATTGCCCTCTACACCTCATTCGGCGACGATCCAGAATCTGGAAAGGAACATCCAGTTCCTTTAGTCTCCTGCAGTCCCTGAGTCAACCCCTATCTCCACTACCAACATGTCCAGGCCCACCTACGCTTCGTTCTTCCCATCGGTGGAAACCTCGAGAAGGAACGTTGCGGCACCCACTGCTGAACCTAGGACTATCCCAATGGAAGCACTTGTTCCGGAATCTTATTTAGGTAGCACTACAAACTATATAATTACAGCGAAGCAAGTCCTTGACGAGCTAAAAACCCTTAGAATTCCCGAAATCCTTTCAGAGCTTAAAGAGATGAGCTCTAAACTCCAAACAGCTCTTACACCAATTGATAGGATCACAATCATCGCATCCTATGTGCACCTGTTCTCACCCTCCTCAGACACACCTACGATTCCCGCGCAAACATAACCAACATATTAGCAATTAATATTTTTGCGCTCAAGCCCAATCTGGACGAGTTATTACACATCGTCCATAATAATAACATTAAAATTTGTCTGATTTCAGAGACTAAACTGAACAGCAAAACGAAGAAAATTAACTTTCCAGACTTCTCGCTGATGAGGGAAGGCACAACGGCCAAAGCAGGTGGTGGTGTTGCGGTAGCGATCCACAAGAGCTTACGGCATAAAACTCTTCCGATGATCTCCTATCGCTCACCGAATACGTGGGAGTAGAGGTCCAATTGGACAACAGAATAACGAGGATCTACTCGATTTATAATCCACCGGACGTCTCACTAGATACAAGTCTATTGAGGCACCTACTCTCCGATAGTACTCCAACAATTATTGTTGGAGACTTTAATGCGGAGGACACCGCTTGGACCTCTGCAAGGCCGAACGAATCAAGTAAGATTCTCTCAAATTTTTTGACGGAACAACAAATTAATCTGCTCTTTCCTGACATTCCTACATAATACCCTCATAATTCTAACACTCCTAGCACTATTGACCTTCTATTAACAAACAACATCTCTATCATTAATAATTTCACCACACTTTCCGAATCCCCATCCGATCACCTACCACTGTTTTTCTCCCTATTTGGCAAACCAACCTCTCCAGAATCATCAAAAATTTTAAACTACGCAAAAACGGACTGGAATAAGTTCAAGGATATCTTAAATGATGAGATTTCTACACCAAACCCTACTAGTAACAACACTGAAACAATAGATCTACACATAACACATTTCACTCAAGTCATTCAAACAGCCCTGGATTCCTTCACTCCCATCCGCTCAACCAAATTCACCCACACTCCTATCCCACCCGAAATAGCCTCGTTAATAAAATTAAAAAATTACATTAGGTCAAGATGGAAAAAAACGCGGAATCGCTGCATTAAATCCGAACTCAATCAGCTGATAAAAAAATCAGTCTTAAATTAACCGAATGGAAACAATCATCTTGGGACAACAAACTTAGAAACATAAACTTAAAAGATCACTCTATTTGGCGCGTAGCAAAATATTTTAATAACACCGGTAAAAGTAAAATCCCGACACTAAAGTCAAACAACACACTCCACACAGAAGACCATGATGACGCTAATACACTTTGCGAACACTACGCAAATATCCACGAACTATCGGCCTCCCGAGGAAACAAATCTTTTGAACAACAAGTCACAGGTCATGTGAGAAAAACTATCCTCAAAGCCCCTATCGAAACTCCCATTAAATTCCTCACAAATACCCGTGAAATCATTTCCTCCATCAAAACACTAAAAAACAAATCAGCCCCGGGTGTGGATAACATTCCCAACATAACACTAAAAGACCTCCCGATCAAAGCAATAAGCCTACTATCGAAGATATATAATGCATGGCTCCTCCAACAATATTTCCCGGAACTCTGGAAAGGAGCGGTGGTCATACCGATTCTCAAGCCTGGCGAGCCCCCCTCGTATCCGGTGAGCTACAGACCGATTAGCCTTTTGCCAGTATTGGCCAAACTTTTTGAGCGAATAATTTTAGCTCGTCTCAAAAAACCTATAGAAGAGTTACAACTAATGCCTGAAAATCAATTTGGATTCCGCTCAGAACACTCGACCTGCCACCAGCTGGTCAGAATTACAAAGGACATAAAATCCGCGAAAGATCGGAAAGAAGATACCGTTCTTCTTCTCCTGGACAGCGAGAAGGCCTTTGATTCTGTTTCGCCCACAGGCCTTATTTATAAACTCGACAGCTTCAATCTACCTAAGTATTCATGTAAAATTTTACTATCATATCTTTCAAATAGATATATTCGAGTTCGAGTCAAAACTTCGCTTTCGGATAAAATTGAAATAGTCGCGGGGGTCCCACAAGGGTCTATCCTCTCCCCGTACTATTTAACCTGTACATTGCTTCTGTTTTTAGCAGAATTCCTAGAAATGTATCTATCGCTGGATATGCTGATGACATCGCTCTGTACTCAGCTAGCAAATCGATAAATAAAGCAGTTAGAAGAGTCGAAAACGTAGCTGCTCTTACAATCAGTGAGCTCATGAAATGGAAAATTCAAGTAAATACTGCCAAAACAGAAGCAATCTTATTTACTAGCTCCAAGGCCACTCACACCTTGACTATTCGTAGCGATAAAATCACTTCTGTAAACTCTGTTAAATACTTAGGTTTACATATTGATTCCAAACTCCTGTGGAAAAAACACATAGATGAAGTTAAGATTATATAATCCGCTAAAATCTCCTGCGCTTAGCCAATCCCTACAACTCACTTTGTACAAAGGATTGATCAGACCTATAATCACCTATGGTTGTCCCGCCTGGCACAATGCAGCGAAAATCCACTTGAATCATCTTCAAGTGATTCAAAATAAATTTCTACGAATAATAGGAAATTTTAAAAGAAGAACCACTATTGTGGAGATACACGAAACGCTCAGCATGGCAATCATAGGTGAATTCATCAATAGAATCAATGAGACATTTAAATTTAAGCTACAATCCCATCCTAATCCCCAGCTCCAAAACATCAATATTGACATGAACTCCAATTGGTCCCGCTGACCACCTGTCTTGTCCCACCTTTCCCCACTTATCCCTTTCTCTCCCGCCCCTCATGCACCCATTACTTATAAGGTTTTTTAGAAGTGATTTTTCCTTATATCGAGTCATCATGTAAATAATCACAAATATCTACAATAATGAGAAATTAGGTTACGCTTCGTTCAAATTAGATATAAAGGCAACGGCTGGTGATCTAGAGCGTAGCACTTAAGATATTAATACTGTATATAGTATGTATATATGACAAATGTTAATAAACAATTTTCAAGTCAAGTCAAGGTGGCAGAGTGGTTAAGGAGTGAAGTTAGAGATTGGGGGAACACGGGATCCATTCTCGTCGAGGCAGTTTTTTTTTGCGAATTGGAGATGAGAATTTGGCTATGCTTATGCATACTAAAGGTAAAAACAAGCGTTAATAACTTATTTTTATAATTAATTTACATTAAATCTTAGCTGATTGAGCTCCGGCGTAACCTTGGCCCACGATGATTGGGCCACAATCGATAGCGAGTATCGGACCGATGTTATCATCCAGGCCTCGGGACTAAAATCGGCCTGTCTCGAAGACTGTGGGCCAATCTGGCCATCCTGTACGGGGTAGCAAGCACTCTACCCACGACACCAAAGCTCCGACTCCACATTAGGTGTGTGCCTGTGTATGCATCGCAATCATACATTCCATATTTGGTAATGCTCTGCGCTACATACCAATACGTTTGCTGCGTTTTGGATCTAAGATACTTACTCAAATGGAGGTCTACGATTTTTTGTTCTTCTGTCATCTACCTTTAACATAAAACTAAATCCCGTATATACATTCCGCATCATTGTGGTGGTCTCTATCGGAAAATACTGAGTGAGATATATGGTTAGATTATGCGGGATGGCATTTCCAGAGTCGAACAGCCCTATTCTACGCTCCGTCAATTATGCTAATTTCGATTGCCCGGAGATTAATGGAAGACGGTATCTTCTTGCGGTTGGAAAAATCACACGTTCCCTTGATATTACCCGGGTATAGCTGAGGCAGTTATCCACTTTTCGTTATTCATTGACTATCATCACATTATGTCCGTACTTTTCCCAATTTTACAGTTAGGTTGTCATTAGTCGCTATGAAGGATGACGTTTACTAATTCTTATTCCATGTCTACTTCCAATTTTATTCTGCCATCATCATTAGTTTTCATCCATCGTTGAGAAGAAAAATCATTATAGATTATTCTTATGAATTAACGCAATCGGAACCCTCGTAGTTTCTGGAAATTACCACCTGCTTATGAAAACTATCTACCGCAAATGCGGCAGAATATGACATTCTCATCAGTTTTTTTTTGGGCTAATCGACGATGCGTGTTCATGAACAAAGCACTTGTACATCCATTACATTGATGACCGTATCGATCGGCACGACTTGGATTCGACCTCAAGTCTTCTGATCTGAATCATCGATAGACCTGTGATATGGGCCTGGCAACCGATCTACCGAACCTTGGCGCCCATTGCTCATCTTAGTTTGGAGTAGCCTTCATGGCTACACGGCGCGACCCTGTTAACACAAAAAAAGTGTGCAATTTATGTTTTTCATTCTAACAATGATTTGCTTTCTTGGATCACGTTAAACAACTAAAGTTTCCAATGTGGTCTGTAAACTTGTTTCTGTTTTATTTTTGCAGTGACATCGAGTTATTTTGGGGAAGACTTCGTTGAGATCTAGGAACCCATAAGTCGTGTAGGTAAAAAAGACACAAATTGTTTTTTGATGTTTCGAACATCAAATAAATGGAATTAACATTTAGTCACGGTGTTTCAAGTCATCAAATCCAGTTTAAACTAATAGATACAATGTCTAATGAGTCTTGCCTTCCTTGATTGCAGTAGTACTTTAAGTAAAACCCTGGGCAACTTCAATTTGTACGGCTATACCTTTCGCGGAACTTCCGTTCGACCATTAATCCGTATCCTGCATTTGGGATCGCATCGAAAGGGGAATCCTTGCATGGGGACTTCAATATTGGACCTCTTGTGGCAAGGGTCAGTGCTCTAACCACATGACCATTGCGTTGACTCGGCAACTGTTTATTGTCATAAGAAATATACCTGCATAATACAGTATTGATGTCTCGAAAATCCTGACATAATTCATTTTTTAAGCGTTATTCGTTTATTGCTTGATCAGATTAGTCACATATCATCGGGAAGTTGGTTGGTAATCGCGTTTGCATCATCGATAAACATCGATATTTAGGATATCAATTCGGGTTTAGTTTTCAAAAGTATGAGAATTGTTCCAGTTGTTATTAGAGTTATGTAGTTATTAGAAATCATATACAAGGAATATTTTTTGACGTTTTGTTCATTTATTGAGTTTCGAGGGTTTTACATATTCTGTCCAATGTTGAAAATCTTATATGTAGGCCATCACTATAGAAAGAACAGAAGATGCTTGCACCAAATTGGGAAATTGAAGGCTCTCATTTTTTCGGAGTCAAAATGATCAACAGTATCTTCAACTTCGAAAAATATATTTTTACTTCAAATATCAAAGCGTAATTCACGGCGCGAAGCGCGCATTCGGGCTTGTATCAGATACAACGAAAGGAAAAATATAAATCAAGTTTCAAATTCGAATGTGTAGAGCCATGAAGTGAGACGGAGTAAGTATCTTGTCGACCACTATACTTCGTTGTAGTGAAGAGTGCTTTTGCGTTCGACCGGTGGGAGTATGAAGTCAGAGAGAATGTTGATAAGGCGGTATCCAGTCAAGAGGATGCTCTGGGAACATTCAGTATAGATCTACTTTCTTCTACAATGTTATTAGTCCATGGAGCAAGGAAACCAAAGTGCGCTGCAATGCTGTTGCTATTTGAATATTATAACGAAATTAGGATTCCCCACAGAAAACCCAAAGAATACAAAAATGTGAATAGTTCAAAACTGAAATGCACATTTGACAGGTATAAACATGTTTTTGCAACTTTTTGGTTGAAACATGTCAGCATGTAACAGTGCATAGGTTACAAATTTGTTTATCTATCAACAAATTCCTTCTGGGAAACGCTAGCTAATGATACATTTGACTTCCCGATTTTTTCGGGAAATTATTGTAATGCTCCCGAAATCCAAATTTGTTGTCTCATTGTCTAATTAGGGTTTTAAGTATACCAAAATGATTCCCGTCAGATTCTGAGTTAGCGTCTGTCTGTGTGTGTTTTTTTTTTCTTCTTTTTTTTTTTCAAAAGAAAAAAGAGAAAGAAGGAAGCCAACCTCCTTCCTCACGCTTCCTTCTTTCTCTTTCCTCCCTTTTTTTTTAATCTTCATTGAAAACAAACCAAAAAAAAACTTACAAATTAAAAGTACGAATACAGAAAAAAAAAAACAAAAGCAAGGGACAATACCCCTTGGCCTACACTAGCAGAAGGACAACCTTCTATATCCCAGTATCCCCAAATCACGACGGAACATCTGCGGAGCAATACTTCGTTGCGTAGGGGACGACAGCCGCGGCTTCCTCAGTAGCGAATCCTTTCCGGTCGTTCACGGTAAGAAGATGCTCCATTTAATCTGGATTATTCCGAAGCTGCTCCTCGCGGCGCAGCTCCTCCAGACCATCTGTGTCTGTCTGCAAAGAGAACATCTGTGTCTGTCTGTGTGTGTGTGCGTGTGTATGTATGTATGTGTACAAAATTTTGCGGAACGATTTCTCCTGAACGAATGAAGTTATGGAAGTCATCAAGGACGCGTTCGAAGCGTTTCCACATAACTTCGAACTGATTAGATTTTGCACACCCTTGCGAGCCCTTGTGAATTACAAACAACGATGAAGACGACATGGGATCAGCAGGAAAATGATCTGGCAACGCTGGTGAATTTTCTTACCGATAAAAATCGAAGAACGATCAACGAAGAGATCCGAAATCTTGCTCGAAAGATCCAAACATCCGCGAAGCGGATAAGAGCCATGACGAAAAAGGAGGATTCAAAACACCCTTGCCAGCAGCGGCATGGCTGACACCCCCAGGTGCCAGATTGTTCCAGGCAAATCAACGGAGCGGCCATGATCCCATCGAAAGACCCGGAACATCCCAAGCTAGGCCAACAAGACGGGATAAAAGAAAGGAGAGAACGCCGCCCAATGACACAGCAGGAAAGAAGCTCAAAAGTGCTCTAACAGTACCCATGAATGTGGAGGAGCTGGTGAGTAATGAGACTTCACCAACTGGAAACAGGGCCACGGACGAAGTATCCAATCCGGAGATGGAAGATGATGAAAGTGTTTGGGAGAAGAGCAAGAGGCGAAGGAAAAAACGGAGGCCGTCCCAAAACCCCCCAGGAGTTACGCAGAGTAAACCTAAGCCGAAGAAGAAAACAGCTATCCGACCAGATGCGCTGATTATTCGTCCGACCGGTACGGAGATGTACTCGGAAATTTTGGGCCGAATAAAGAAAGACCAGAGTGTCTATGCGGCTAGCGCATGCGTGGACAAAATACGCAAAACAGCCGCAGGAGATGTTCTGTTAATTCTTCCCAGAGGAAAGAAAGAGCAAACCATTGAGCTGGAGAAGGCCCTGGTTGGAGCCCTCAAAAATGACGCAAAAGTCCTCAATAAAGGACCACAAGAAGAACTGGAAATAAGAGACCTCGATGAGGTCACAACCAAAGAGGATATTCTCGATGCCTTGAGAACAGTTGACGGTGCGAATAGTGACATCCCACTGAGTGCCATCAGGTCCCTCCGGGAGTCATACAGAGGAACACAAGCAGCTACAGTTATACTTCCTACAGCTACGGCAAGGAACATATTGAGCAAGGGCAGTAAAATACGAATAAGCCTAGTATATGCCCGTATTGTGACAGTGGTAAGGCCCATGAAGTGCTTCAAGTGTTGCCAGTACGAGCATCTTGCCGTTAATTGCAAGAGCTCCATTGATCGATCAGACCTGTGTTATAAATGCGGCGAAAAAGGACACAGAAGCTCCGATTGTAAAGCGTCTCCGAAATGCGTTTTATGCGCAGAACTGGAGCCCACGAAAGACCATGCCCATGTAACTGGTAGCATCAAATGTCCAGTCTGCCAGGATGCACGCCAGAAGATCCGTACACAGCCATAGTGCGAGTGTTACAGGTGAACCTTGCTCACTGCGCAACAGCACACGATCTGCTGATGCAGACGGTTCGAGACCTGAAGATTGATGTTGCCGTCATTTCCGAACCTTACAGGAATCTACATTCCCAAAACTGGGTGAGTGATACTAGCAATAAAGCCGTCATTTGGTCCTGCGGTGGTTTACCGTTTGAAGCATACGACGGTGTCGAACAGTCTGGATTTTTTGTGGCCAAGGTGAATGGTATCTATTTCTATAGCTGCTATGCACCACCAAGCCTTTGTTATGAAGACTTCACAGCATTCCTAGATAGACTCGTGATGGATGCGAAACAGCATTTCCCGGTGGCCATTGCGGGAGATTTCAATTCCTGGGCAGTCGAGTGGGGTAGCAAGGAGACGAATCAGCGAGGACGTGCTTTACTCGAAGCCTTCTCGACTTTAGATGTCGTCCTATTGAACGATGGAAATGAACCAACATTTCGCAGAGGACAAGCGAGCTCAATTATAGATCTCACCTTTGTCAGCAGTAGCCTGCTCAAAGGAAATTGTACATGGGAGGTATCTGAGATCTATACTGCCAGTGATCATAGAGCGGTACTCTGGGAGGTGTCTGTTGACCGGAGGTGCGCGCCCACATCAGAAAGAACAAACGGAGTCGGCTGGAATGTAAGAAGATTCGACATTACCACCTTCCTTTTAGCACTGAAGACTGACCCCATAAACGGTAGCAATACCACAGAAAAAGTAGACGGAGTCATGCGGAGAGTCACCGACGCCTGCGATGCCACTATGCCCAGGAAATTTAGTGGAAACCGACGGCCACCGGTGTATTGGTGGAGCAATGGAATCGCGACCCTCCACAAGGAATGTTTCGCAGCGAGAAGATCCTGGCAACGCGCAAGGAAGAAGTCCAATCCTGAAAGCCTGGAAGTGGAGTTTAAAGCCGCCAAGCGTAAACTCACCAAGGCCATAAAGCTTCGCAAACGAGACTGTTGGAACGAGCTTTTGGAGGAAGTGGATAAGGATCCTTGGGGCAGACCGTACAAGGTGGTTATGGCGCGACTTAAGAGTCAACCGATGCCATCACCGACCTGCCCTGAGCTCCTGGAGAGGATTGTAGCTGTCTTATTTCCTCAACAAACGAATATTACTGGGACGTACGTGAAGAATGGTATCAACGACGAAATTCCACCCATTACAGCTGATGAACTATTGCAGGCCTGTAGTAGAGTGGGCAACAACAAGGCCCCTGGTCTCGATGGTGTGCCAAACATAGCACTGAAGGCCGCCATTAATGCAGCACCTGGAATCTTTCTCGATATGTACAATGCTTGCATTCAGGAAGGTATCTTCCCCAGCAGATGGAAGCAACAGAGACTCGTACTGCTTCCTAAGGGAAAAAAGCCTCCGGACGAACCGTCATCATATCGTCCACTCTGTATGCTGGATACTGCGGGCAAGACCCTGGAGCGCATTATACATCAGAGAATTGAGGCAGTGGTGGAACCCCTATTGGCCGAAGCCCAATACGGCTGTAGACGACGACGATCTACGTTGGATGCTATAGACCTGGTGGTGAAAACAGCGAAGAGAGCGATTGAGGGCGGACGATGGAAAGGAGGTACGAAACAATACTGTTTGGTTGTTACTCTGGACGTCAAGAACGCTTTCAACTCGGTACGGTGGGATTCCATTTTGGCGGCATTATCGAAGCTATCTGTACCGGCATATCTCCAAAAGATGGTAGGTAACTACTTCACCGACAGAGTTCTCAAGTATGACACAGAAGTAGGCCCCAAAACATATAAGGTGACTGGGGGTGTACCTCAAGGCTCGCTGTTGGCGCCCCTTCTGTGGAATATCGTGTACGACGAATTGCTGAAACTGGCACTGCCGACGGGGGCAAAGCTCGTGGCGTTTGCAGATGACGTGGCTATAACCATCGTGGAAAAACATATATTCACGCTTCAGCTCATTTTCGATAATGTTTTTAACAAGATACGGAAATGGTTGGACTCGATTGGTCTACAACTTGCAGAGCATAAGACTGAGGCACTACTCATCACGAGCCGAAAGAAATTGGAGACAATCACGCTGTAAGTCGGCGAGCACAAAATAACTTCCCAGCCCTATATATGGTACTTAGGAATTATGATTGATGCCCGGCTCAGTTTTAGACAACAAGCCCAACATGCAAGCAGTAAGGCGGGTGCAGTGAGGACTGCCCTTGCAAGACTCATACCGAACATTGGAGGGCCAAAACAGAGGAGAAGACTCTTGTTATCATCAGTTGTCACATCGGTATTAACATATGGTATCCCCATATGGACAGATGCCCTACGAAGTCAAGCAGCACGACGGCAAGTTGTTCCAGTCTACAGGCTGAGTGCCCTGAGGGTGGCTGGCGCATACCGGACAGTATCCAACGAAGCAGTGTGCGTCATTGCTGGGATGATACCTATCGAAGTTCTAGCGGAGGAGCGTAGGCGACTCTACACACGCAAAACGTCAACTAAGCTGAGCCCAGTAGAACTGAGGAGAGAAGAACGTAACCACAGCATCCAGCGATGGCAGCTACAGTGGGACGCCTCGAGCAAAGGCCGGTGGAGTCATCGACGTATTCCGGAGTTGAATGTTTGGCTTGACCGATCACATGGACAAGTCAATTACTACCTAACCCAGATGCTCTCAGGACACGGGTGCTTTCGGGAATATCTTCACAAATTCAAGCATGAAAATTGCCCGGATTGCCCAAAGTGTCAGGGAATTCAGGAAAACGCGGAACATGTTCTCTTTGCATGTCCGCGTTTCGACGTCCAACGGTCTATATGGGAAAATAGCGTAGGCAAACCCATTAATGTTGGAAATCTTGTGGAAGTTATGCTGTCATCAGAGGCAGCATGGAACGCGACAAGCGACTTCGCAATGGAGGTTCTGCAGGAGCTGCGCCGCGAGGAGCAGCTTCGGAAAAACCCAGAGTAAATGGAGGATCTACTTACCGTGAACGACCGGAAAGGATTCGCTACTGAGGAAGCCGCGGCTGTCGTCCCCTACGCAACGAAGTATTGCTCCGCAGATGTTCCGTCGTGATTTGGGGATACTGGGATATAGAAGGTTATCCTTCTACTAGTGTAGGCAAAGGGGTATTGTCCCTTGTTTTTGTTTTTTTTTCTGTATTTGTACTTTTAATTTGTCAGTTTTTTTTTTTGGTTTGTTTTCAATAAAGATTAAAAAAAAAAGGGAGGAAAGACAAAGAAGGAAGCGTGAGGAAGGAGGTTGGCTTCCTTCTTTCTCTTTTTCATAAAAAAAAAAAAAAAAAAAAAAAAACCCTTGCACACCCTTGCACTCCCTTGCACACCCTTGCACTCCCTTGCACACCCTTGCACACGAGGGTCGTGGGCAGGGGTGAGGGTTGAGGGCGGGGGAAGGGGATGAGGGTCGAAGGGGGGGGGCAAAGGTACAGGCCGGGGGTTGAAGGAGGGAAGGCGAGGACGTTTTTTTTCATAACGTTCATAGGTCAGGACATATCAATGTCAATTGTTTTTAGCGCCCTGTTGCTAGAACGGTTAAAGATAGGAGAAAAAGTTTATCAGGGATGTTATTCTCCCTGATATAAAAAATCCATACTTAATTTCTAATGTATAATCCTCATGTCCTACGAATGTTTACCCTTCTACACTTTCATCGTTTTATCCAAAGTATTATTTCAAATTGATAAGAACAAAATCATATTCCTCTTGTGAAGTTTCACTTCTCTGGCGCATCAGGAACTACACGCCGATTTTTTTTGAAGTGAAACTTCTTATGGGACTATCTGACGGTGTTACGCTGTCCGGATACTTACGGGGGGTGGCGGTTAGGGTCGCGTGCGGGGGGGGGGGGGGGGGGGGGTGTGAGGGTTTGAGTGCAGGGGCTGGGTGTGAGGGTTGAATGGGGGGGGGGGGGGGGTGAGGGTCGAATGCGTGGGGGGGGGGGGTGATGGTCGAATGTGGGAGGGTGTGAAGGTCGAATGCGAGGTCACAATGCAAACTTCCCGATTTGGTAACTCGAGTTATCGAGATTATGTCTGTTTTAAAAATTTACGAGACTCCTCACTTCAGTATTTACTGATTTTTCTTTCATTTCTCTATATGTCGCTGCGTTTTGTGATTTTTTTCATAATCTAGCGATAATTCCCTCTTCCACGTGAAGACGATTTACTTCTCATTGAAACCTTCGACTTTCATTGAAGCATTTTAAAACCACGAATATACAACAACTACCCTGAGAGAACGATTTGCTTATACCTGACGGATTCGGTTGAAGGTTTTTTTACGATTAGGTTCACATAACCGTACATTCATTAATAGCTAGAGCTAATGGTGGTACACTCAACTGCTAGTCGATTTTGACACCATTTGGTTGTACTGAATTTTTCAGTTGACGCAAACCGGATTAACACAACCGAGCGTTTGGTAATAGTTACCGAATGGAGGCTAATTCAACGCGCCCTCGAGTTATAACAGTGGCCGGTGAAGAAGCCATGACGTGTGTGAACGCCGGCCGGCTCGGGTCAATTTTTGTGATACAAAATTAGTGATAAAGATCAAAGAACAAATAGAAAGTGGAAATAAAATGGAAGGATTGTTCAAGAAATATGTCTATAGACAACCCGTATTTTGACATTTTTATATGGCAATCAATGCTTAATAATAAAAAACAGAGAGGTTATACCAAATAGCGATTCGGTAACTATTACCAAATCCTCCAGTTGGGTTAACCTTAACCTCTCAATTGAGCCATTCGGTAACTATCACCGGGCCATTCAATCGTTCTTATTTAACCGCGCTATGAGGTAACAGGTACCGAGCCTGTATAGTCTTAACCAAATCGTTCTCTCAGTGTACATTGAAGAAGTTGAATAAGTCGGTATCTCCGGGTTCACTCGACTTCACGTTCCTGGCAGCATTGATACACAAAAATGATATACAAGTATTATATTTTGAGTCATTCCATGTATACTGTAGAGACCAATTTTTGCGATCACATAATGGGAAAAAGTTAATAGACATTAAATGTGGATCTTTGTATGAGGAGCAACTTATGTTAACAAATTTCTCCCCTAACTCCAACCGTTTACGAGATATAGCGTTATGAACAATTGAAATTGTTAATAACAATATATATTTTGAACCAATATCCATCAACTAATCAGGGCTGAGTTACATGAAGACGCGTCGATTGATACCTCGATGGCTTCGATTGGTGTATCCATTCGTGAGAAATCGTTGACCAAAATTTAGGGCACATACATACAAACATACACACACACACACATACACACAAACATTGACTCAGAATTTTTCAGGGATCATTTTGGTACCCTTAATACAACACTTACAGGTCGAAATGAAAAAGTTCGATTTCGGGGTGATTACAATAAAAAAGGGCGAATAAAAAATTGTTTATCCGTAAAATAGAATTTGTCAAGTGATCTATTCCGCGAATGATTTTCATACAAAAATTTAAATTTCCAAGTTAGTGTTTATTGATTTCTAGTGAAATGGTGTGAAAGACTAGACAACAGCGTCAGATTGGATAGGTAAATGTTCGTGCGGGGTTGAGGGCGGAATCGAGGGGTGGAAACGGGAGGTTTTAGGAGTCAGTACATAGTCGGATAGACGGCGGCTGGGATTCGTGGTGGAATGTATCGGAAAGTGGAAGACGTGGGTCGGTTGGGGGGTGAGGATCAGGGTGAGGTAAACTGAGGTGGGAAAGAGCACTATGAGGCGCAGAAAGGAAAGGGAAGCGGAGGAATGAGTGGGTGAGGGATGCAGGAGGTGTGAGAGAGGGCAATGCGGTAGATAGAAACGGAGGGAGAGAAAGGTATCCAAATGATAGAGAAAGATATATGTAGGAAGAATGGGGGGGGGGGGGCGGGAGGAAAAGTGAGGGGTGGATAGAAGGGATGGAGAACTGGCGACACAGGCACATCAATAATACATGTCGTCTGCCTCTCCCCTCTTCTCCTCTTTTGCTTTACCGCCACCTCCATATCTCCTTCGCATCTTAAAGTTATAACTGGCTCTGACGTTGGTGACCCGACTGATCTATCCGCACACCCCTCCTCCGCTAGTGACACCACTCTCCTCTCGTTGTGACTCTCATTGTACTCTTCCTTCTTCATCTCTCTTTTCCTGGAATTTTTACTTGTTATTTTTATTCCCTTGGCTCTCGTTGCTTCTCGCTTATTGTTACCAAAAATACACGAACAATATCACTTTGAAAAGGTTTTCAAGGCAAGAATTGGTGAATGCTATGAATTGACTGTATTTTTAGGTTGTCATGAAAGGTCAAGAATAACGCCGCGATTGTGGTAATGAATTTCATATTTTCGACGATCGGGTTCCAGGTAACATTTAATGAGTCGAGCGTAAGTCTGATGGTTTATGTGTCGAATCGATATCTTTCCGATTGTCTGACACGGTTTGAATTATGAGAGTATTCTTTTCCATTCTGATGAAAATTCATAAAATTCTTTGATATGTATGACCATCCTTGCAGTTCCTGTAAGGGACAATTTTATTTGTGCACGTTGCTGTCCTACCATAACTGTTACATGTATGAAAAAACTCATCCACCGTAATATGTTTATTTTGCGTAAGAAACATAACTTAGTAAACAGGTTTCTGCTGATCCAAACTGTTGATGTGACAGGGTCTGACGAATAATTCAATTTGTCGGTAACAATGAAAAGCATCGTTTTTTTGTATACAAACTTTTATTTTTCACACACATTTCAGACACACACATACGTAGGCATACAAACCCATTTACCCATGACAGACCCATTCATATTCACCTATCAAAGTAATCACAAATGTCAGCAAAAGTACAAACTATTCCGAAATTGGTCTTTCAAATAATGTTATTGAACTTATGAATAACAATTTCAAGTTTCTCGAATATTGCCCGATTGCTCATTCATCACGTTGACTTGTTTTTTCTTCATCAAACTGCCACATCAAATTTCCCATCCTACCTCAAACCCCTGAAGTTTGCCATTCTTTGCAGAGAAAATATAAAAATCCATACAGTTGCTCGAAGAAAATATCCGTCATTTAAAATGGATGGATTTAGGTGGGATATAGAAGTGAGGGGTGGAAGAAAATCTCTGAGGGGCGAAGGAGGGGAAGGGGGAGAGGTGGTTGTGGAGAAGGGATCTGCGGCGGGGGAGGGGGAGGGTGAGGATGAGGGGGGCAGGTGAAAAGGCTCTGGGTGTGCTTCTGAAAGTCGTGGCCGGTGGTTGGCGGCTGGTACTTCCACCATTGCGGAAAAAACCTTGGTAGACTCACAATCCCTCTCTCTCTCTCTCTTTTTTCCCCCTCGATGTTGATGTTCCCTCTTTTCTCCCTCTTTGTTTCATATTGCGTTTCCTTATTTCTCGTTGCCTCAACCTGGAGAAAGACGTGCGTTATAATATTCAGTACATGTATATATTGTTTTTCAACCTTGTTTCTTTCAGAATGAAAATATCAGTGTTTCGAAATTGCAAAAACTGAATAATAGATTTTGCATCTATGTTGGTAATCGCTTTTTCCTCACGATGAAATTGGTATTATAACCAGTGGAATGTAAAGGTGGTCGCAAGCTCGTAACTCGAGCTTTATTTTCGATATAACACAGGATTAATGGGGGTATCGTAGCTAGTCCTTGAGGAGGCTATACTCCAAGCATTTACCTTCTTTATCCGTTATCCTCGTATCTTCTTCCCATATCCCACGTGATACCAGTAGTAAAAGCTCACTTCGTTCAGACGTATATCGTCCGGCAATAAACCATCATTGAAGAAATTGTACATTTGTATCGACTTACAATAATTTCTCATTGCTGACAATTGTCTGTAGTCATTTTGGAAAATATCCTCATCACATATTTTTCTGGATGACTGCACTTCTCATTTCGAGAGTAAAAAATGCCCTGAATATTTCATAATTTTCCATTGACAAAAACCTTTTAGGTCCATCCCACCCAACCCAATCATTGTCGTGCTTTTGACCAGCCAATCCCGCAATTTCCCGCATTGAAATGTCCCTGCCACCTCAAACTCCTATACAATCGTACATGATCTCCCATTCGTTCGTGATATTCCCAGTAATTTCAATTCGCTCTGCGTTTCACGTATTTGCGAATTTCATTGGTCTGTGACTGTCGCATTGGCCAATAGCAAATGCCGACTGTCTGCGTCCCCTCGCACTCCGAAAGAGGAGAGAGGGACACAGCGAGAGTCAGTGAGTGAGTGAGAAGGGCGAGGGGGGCTAGAGGGGTGCTTGAGAGGGAGCGAGGTACCGCCCAGAGAGGTTTGGGATCGTATAAACCCCCTCAGTAGTAGGAGAACGCCAGTTCGGGGGTGGGAGGGAGTTGGTCTTCGATCCAAGAAAGAGACACGCAGAGGAGGGAAACTCTGGAGTATTCTGGCATGGAGTATTCTATGCCACAAGGAGGTAGACACACTCGGCAGAAGCACTTAAACCCTCCCGCCCTCTCACTTCTCCCCCACCCTCTCTTGCCCTCCCTGGGGCAATACCCCACCACCTTACGCTTTCTGTCTTTATTCCGCGGTACGTTTCCACTCGTACGAATGCGCCCATTCTCCGTACACCAACCCCATTGCCTCGGAAACCCTCACCGACCTCCGCCCTCCCTCCGAGAAGCACTGCGAGAATATGAGCACTGAGAGATTTTTTTTTTACTGTTGCAGCTTCACTCCCCACCATGCGCCCCGGCAGATGCTAACGCCTCGTGAAACATGGAGAAGACGGAATGAGTGTGGAATAGGTGCAGGATGAGAAAAGAGAGGCGATGAGGGGGTGGGGATGGTTGGATATGAAACTACTGAGTAGGAAGCTGCTCAACGTGAGAGCATGGATTTTCCTTCGTTGATTGCATATCCGGTTTTGGCAGATAAATTTACTCGGGTAAATTACTGGAGCGGCCGGGGAGGGCGTATTGCGAGAGATGTGAGACAATTTCTAGGAGTAATGCCAGCCAAGTGGAAGGGCTTAGTGAAGGCTCATACCTTGTGTATTCAATTTTAGGAAGAAAAATTAGATAAAAATCCGGGCAGTTGAATTTCAAGCTATTGGATGCTGATTCTTAATTTGGAAGTTTTTAACGGATTTAAGAGCTTTTTGATTGGTGCTACTATTTGCTTCAGTGCTACAGCACGAGCTGCTATTTTTAATCTACGTTATCAGCACACTCGGACAAAAAATGCAAACTAAAATTGGAATTTTAACGATAATATTGTCTAAATCTTCAGAAATACGTAACTGAATTCATTTTCAAACGGAGAAATGACAACTTGCAGCATTCTCTCAGATTTCAGGCAGCATTCATCAATAATTTAAACCGAATTATATATTAATATTTAAACCGAAAGTCAAGACTACCTGAAAATTTGACCAAAATGGGACCTGCATAAACCTCCTGGGACTCAGTGTATCCAATTTTGAATAGATCATAAACTACTTTTAGTTGTTATCTTCAAATTACATATAAGTTAATCTTTTGCGAACGCATTAATGATGTATATATGTATATTACACAGAGGAAAAATTCAGCTTTCTGAATTCTCAGTGTATCACTAGCTTCAATGAATATTTACTCGGAGTTAATAAAAATTAAATAAACAGGTGAATAAATGTGCGATAAATGTGCAATAAATGCACTATGTTGGTGAAGGAAATACAGGAGATGAGATGAAAAGTGCGGTCGTGTACTTTCAACGGTGACGCTTTCATTACCTGGTTACGCTCTCGCTCCCCTTACACTCTTCTCCTCTTGGTCTTTCTGCCTACTTCAATTATAAATAGTCTCTATTTAACAATCTTGGAATAGCGTCTTTCCTCTCATGAATTCTAGCAGCTCTGTGCTTCCCTAGGATGTATTTTTCTATAAAAATCATCACGATTTTAACATTTACATCTTATTAGACTTAAGCTTCTTTTTTACTTCACTGAATAACGTCAGGTCTTTAGCCCTGTAATTTTTTTTAACTTCTCGGTTTTCGGGAAGTTATAGTATTCACCCCGATTTCAACTGTTTTAATTTCGACTTGGGACTAGGGCTTTAAGTATAAAGAAATGATCCCCAATAAATTCTGAGTCTATGGCTCTGTGCGTATTGGTACGCGGGTGTGCAAAATTTGGGCCAACGATTGCTCACGAACAAAATACACGATTAGGATTATTGATATCGGAATTGAAGCGTCTCCATGTAACTTAGAGGTGATTAGATTTTGCATGAGTTTCGTGCAGTTCATACATTTTTATTAACCATTTCAATTGTTTATAACGTTCTACCGCTTAAATTATCACAGCTAATGGGAAGTTTATAAAAGAACAGTGGTTTCACGTGCAAAAATACGCATTTTATGTCTTTTTCCATAAGTTGCATAATTAAGGAGGTATGGTTATTTGAACAATCATTCATGTGATAAGTGAACGAATGAAGTTCCCCCCGTCGTTAAGGTTGCGATCGAGGTATTTCCATGTAAAATCCAGGTTTAAATATTTTAGATAAAATTAGAATAGTATATACGTTGTTATTAACAATTGGATTGTTCACAACAATCTATTGCAACTAGGTCAAAGACAGGCTTGATAAATGGATCAGTTTAAAATTCTGAAATCTGCAAGTCTTCAACTGTTGATAACGCCCTAGCGCGGGAACCGTTCCAATTACGAGAAAAATGTATAAAACCAATAAATATGTGTTTCCTGATACAAAATTACACATTTCATATAGTATGGCATTTTTTGCTACTGCGTATAGCTCAGAAGATATCGCGAGTTAAATCAGGATTTATGTGACGAGTGAATATGTCGATAATTGCTGGAAGTAGGCCAAGGAACGGGGTAATTAAGTAGGTCCAGAAGTAGAGAGGGTAATTAGGCGGACGATTTCCAGTTGAAAATTTTAATGAGTACTAAAAAGCAAACTCGTTTGATCGCATGCACCAATTATTAGTCGTAATTTCAACTACTGATATCACTCGCCAGTTTGCTCATCACAACGGTTACGTGCTTATACGTGGTATATTGGAGAATAATAAAGGTCGTATGCTGTGCTGAAATATCAGGAAGTTCTGTTTGTGCCTCGAATGGGGACTCACATATTCACATCACTAGTTATACATACAAACCGGTATTAAATAAATGAATCGAGTTCATATATATATAGAATATATATACACATATAATAATCTCCGAATACCCAAAACGAATGATGGATATGAAGGTTAGCTGCATTTTGGGCTATCATCTCGCACACTCGATCTCTCCAATTCAGTTTTACCATTTTCCAATTTTTATAAATTTCCATTTTATAGAGAAATAAAATGAACAAATGTTTATTAATGAATTCGGAATGACATTTTTAATCCGTGGGTCAAATTTCAGACATATTGTTGCAATATTAGGGGCTTTGGCACTTCAAACACAGATAGGCGGGCTGATATAAAGTGACGGGAATTTTGATGAACTAATTACCTCGTTTTTAACGATACCTTGCCCGTGAATGTGAGTATGAACACCCATCTATCGATTCATACGCGTGAGGAGGTCAAATATCAACCACAAACTGCGCTTAATCTTTCCCCCTAATTTGTACACAACGGCTTTTTTCTGTTTTTTTTTGCATTCGCATGAACGTGTTAGTGATACAGTGGTTCATTCGACACACTCTTGAAACAGATGTATTAATTGAAAGAAATATTAACCGCATGCAAGTGGAAAGTCACAACCGTTGAGAAAATTAACTGATTTACCATGCGGACGAGATATCGAAAATGGTTGAATTTTGTGAGAGGATTAAGAGGCACTTTGTACTTGAACAGTTGAGAAGAGTTTCTCCTGGATTTTGTCAATTTGACTGCTCGTTTTAAAAATTCCCTCGGATTTTCTATAAAATATGTTGTAGTATTGCCTATGAAATACTTATGGGCGATGCGAACTTCTATAGAACATTCAATTAGATTTCCGAATAACATTTTGTACATGCTCCAAATGAAAGAAGAACAGAATTGAGGATTATCTAGTTTGCATAAATTGATAGGTAACCCGCATCCTTCGGGCCGTTTACAAATGTGCGATGATGAAATGTGATAGCGAAAGGTCCAAATTCTCCACTGCGATTCTATAGGAAATTCTATACGAATTCCTGCAGGCCACCTTGTCGGACATCTTCTAGAGGTTTTTCATCTGTGTGGGAAGAAAAAAAAAATTAAAAATGTAAAATTTTCACAACCCGAGAACCACAGTGTCCACATATCTCGTCACACAACCGTGGTGAGTTTATAAAATGTCCAGAGCCCCATTCACCCCGTGGTTTGCGAGTAAAACCCTTTAGTCTAGACCGCAACTTGGAGTAGCAAGCGAAAAGGTAATACACATATACACCCTCCCACCCCCATCGACCTCCCTTACCTCTCAAATGAAAAAGCAAGAGAGAAAACGTGAGACTAAAAATTTTCAGCGATCGCTTTTGGCACTGGAGCATAAATTTGCCTTTCGTCCAGTGGCTGGGCGTTAAGACCGAAAATAAAAGCCCTCTCCGCTCACAGAGAAAAGCGTCACTTTCGACCCGCTCTTTTACCCGCTCACTCTTTGCAGGAGAGTATCGTCGTGCGAAAAAGGGGTGAAGAGAGAGAAAAAAAAACAAGTCTCGGTGGAGGAAAACGGAGAAAAAACGTTGGGTAAAAAAAAAATGGAGAAAAGACCAAAGTGGCTCGAGGCTTCTGAGCCTCTCCCTCTCACTCCTCCACCTACCCACCCTTCTTCCTCTTTCATAGCAATGACAGATACAAATAAACGATCCATGGGGCTTTGGCTGTCGGTGGGGCATGCGCAGACTCACGAATGTAAAGCCCTCCGAATATTCCCACCATTTCTAGGAAAACCCTCTCTGCTTCTCATATCTCTCTCGATTTCCTCCACTTGGTGAAAACCCCTCTTCATTATTTCCACGTTGATTCTCACACCAAATGGAAAAGCGGGTGGAGCCTGGGTGGAGTACCTAACCCAAAACATACAAACGTACAAATGTAGAAACCAATGGGCCGGCGTTTCCCACCTCCATTTCCGAGTAGAAGTGGAAATTGGAGTGAGATAGACATACATAGAATTCTCAGCTCAGCGACGACGTCTGCGTAGAAACTGCAAACAGCTCAACCTTCCTCTTAGAGAAACGCCCTGTTGCCCCCCCCCCCCCCGTCGCGATCTATTCTACTTTTTTTTTCTAACTCGGATGCCCCTTCTTTCCTCTCGTTGACTCGTGAGGGAATGCTGAAGTGGGTGGGAAACCACCCACTGACTCACACCACAGTATGGAAATACTAGAAATTGTTGGAGAACATGGCGGATGTTTTGGGGAAAATGAGATTAGAGGCCCTTCATAGTTGTTCTAGATTGCGAGACCATGTTTTCAGGCAACTTTTGTGGCATCTAGGCAATATTTCCTTTTGGGGTTTTTCTCGAACCAAAATATCCCGGGAGAGAAGCTTCATAGACAACATCATTGCACCAGATAGAGAAAGTTATTGATTTCTTCCCGAATTTGACGAATGGATTTCCCATTAGACATCTACGACTCTCAGCTCATTTTGAGAAATCCAGAGGGTTTATAGAACGCTATATCGCACTAGAGCTATTTAGTTTTCCAAATTTCCCCATCAAAAGGCTTCTTGAAAAATTTTGATCCCAGGTTATTCACGAATGAATGAAGATATTACAGTCATCGAGGTCGGAATTGAACCATTTTCATGCACCTTAAAGAAAATTAAAGTTGGGTTAAAATGGGCCTCGTATATATAGGGGTCTAAATAATTTAAATTGTTTACAACAATTTATTGCCTTAATGGTTAGAGCTAGAGGAGGAATCTTTCAATGAAAAGTATTCTTTATGCAAAAATACACATTTCATATTTTAATACTTATGTTCAAAATTTTAAAAATTAAGGAGGTATAGCAGCTCCTATAATAATCTATTTGATGAGTGAATGATGAATCTATTGAAAGTCGAATCGGTTTTACATTTTTGGCATTATTAGAATTTGCCATTTTACGTTTATCCATTTACACAATTTCCAACAATTACAGTTTCATAAATTTCATATTATTATTGATAGTTATAATAATGAAATGTGTCGTGTCAAAATATGTTGAAAAAAATGGTAGACGGAAATTGGCAACATGTTATTGAGTTTTCAATGTTGAACCCACTCATTCAGCCCAATAATTTTCGTGTTGGATTTTCACCTGCGATTGCGTCACAGTGCAGAAATATAGCACAGGAATAAGAACTAAGCGGGCGGGGGTAGTACGCCAGATAGAAGGTGGCTTGGAGTACCCGGGGGCTGAATCGACCCGTGCTCTTTCCCTCCTGTCCTCACCACTCTCTACGTCGTCTCTTCGTTTCACTCGTCTCTTACTCACCACTTTTCCTCTTGCATCCAGCTTCTCGTGTCTCCACTGCATATATATATTTCCTTCCTTTCCCAAGCGTCCTCTATGCTTCTGGCACCGAGAGGAGTTTTCGGGCCCTCTCGCAACCGTTTCAACTACCATTTCCCAAAGCATCATATTCCCCTCTTTCTCGCTTTACTTCTGCTACTCATCCAGTCGCCGGGTTTCATTCCCACTCTGCCGTTCCGGCTGCCTTCCATCATACCAACTCACCCTATCCCACTGCGTTCCTCGTCAACCCCACTGCATCTCAATTTCATATTGCACAACCTCATCTCAATTTTTCGTCCAGTAAAAAAATCGTAAATTTTTCTGTCAACGTTATATATATATGTATATGGATAGACTCATTGAGAAATTGTTAACATGCACTATGGAAATCTGTGTCCCAAATTGTCTTTTAAATTGTGATGCAAGGTAGAAGGACTTTTTTAAAATTCCAAATTTTTTTTTAAATGTATTTTCGGGAAATTCGATTTGAATTGAGATTGTAGTTTTTTGTACGTTGTACGTTGTACGTTTTGAGGTATTTGTACTAGTTTAATGTTATTTTTAGCATAATATTCGCATTTACAATTAAGAGATCGCGAGTTTCCTGAAATTATTGACGTACAATTTTATCAGGCTCATCAGTTCCTTTTCTGCATGCTCTTTTCATTCGAATCCTCAAAATTAGCAAAAGTAACTATTTACCCCTTGATTTCCCTATCAGATGGAGATAGTCCGCGAAGTGGACTTGACTGGAACATTTACCCCAGTGCTTTCAACATCTTCAGTCCCCCGAAAGTAGAAAAAAAGAGAAGTTCTCGTCACTTCTCCAAGCAAAAGAACCCATTGCTACCCCTTCCCCAGCCTTTTCTCTCACCTCAGAGCCTCAACGACAATCCATTGAGACACAAAAGCCGTCTCATTCCCATCTCAATCTATATTCGCACGTCCAACACACTCGAGATTATGAATGCGTGGCGTTAATGAAACGTGGGCAAGGCGTCTGCCTTTACACCCAGGGCTTGTGTAGTCGCCTCGATGCAATGTTGAAGACCTCTCGTCAGTCCAAAAAGCTCTTTTTTCCGCCAGAATGAATATTTAATATATTCTGAAAATCCATCCGACGAAAGAGAAAGAATCCATTATAGAATAATTTAAAGATATGCCTATACTATGTACATACATCAATGCTGGAGCTGTTCATTGCTTCCCAAAATAAAGAGTTTTAACGTTTCATATTGTTGTTGTGTATATAAAAATTATACGAAGTCGTCAATAATGCGGTTTTCTTTATCTGCTATAACTGAATTTAGGGTTCACAACGACAAATGTTGAACTTATCATATAATTACAACAATAATAATAACAAATCAAAAACATGGACGTATTCCACTTTGTCATCACACATAAAGAGATGGCTCGGCCGGGCGGGAACCCAACCCACCGCAGGGCAGGGGGGGGGCATAATAGACGCCCACCATCGAAGCACAGCGGTTTTGGAAGTTTACCCTGTGTTTAGAAATACAATGCCGTAAATAGCGAAACTCGGCCCCAGCCACACGGATTCGTGTCCAGTACTCCCTTTTGAAGGAATGCTCGAGAGCCGTTACCGTGCGGGGAGTACAAACGCGAGGGCCGAAGACCACATACACGCACATACACATTCGTCCGGAAATAGTTTATTAATTTAAGATTCAGGTGAGCACAATTCTCGAATTCGGAACGTTTCAAAACTCAGATCTTAGCATTGTAGCGTGGCGACCCCCGAAGATGTGAAAAAATATCCGAAACCCTCAGCTTTTGGTAGTGCTAGGTAAATTACATTTTGGTGATCAATACTTTCTATTCTAGAGGCAAAAATACCCGCTGATCGGTATATTCCGTGCCTCCCGTACTTGTAACACTAGTCTGGTAACTCCAAAAATTGTACCAGCACTCTTGATGCCTAGAGAATTGAATCAGCTTGTCATGTTTACGCCTCGAAATAGTCATTCGACCCCAGCCATATCCCATGTGTTTAGCACTCAGATAGCGCGCACCCGTTCTGCTGTATTGAAAGTTCGTTTTCGTTTAGCTAACCATAGTTAATCTTTGCAGTGCCGTTTATGATGGGTCGGAAACTTAACTTCAGCTTCAAATACTGATTATCTCTAACTATCGTTGACGTTACCAGAACTAGTGCTAAAATATGGGCCTTCACGAGACAAACTATCCAAATCTCATGCATTACAAAACCTGGGGATATAAATATCCCCGCTGTGAGGATAAAAATACCCCGCTCTGTAGATATAAATATCTTCGATTTGAAAGCAGATATTTCGATTCGGAGATTGAACATCTTCGAATCTTTCATTCAAGAAACAGGGATATGTAGGTAGATATCTATATCCTCGAATCGAATTTCCGAAAACACCTCAATCGGATATTTTTTTGTTCGTGTTTCGTCTGGACTTCTCAGAAGCTAAGGCAACGATAATGGTGAATGTACAAGGGTCTACACCGTCCGTGTCGATGGAACGTAACAAACACGTTCACACTGCGACGCATTCGCCCGCTCGCTCTCCCACCCCACTACCACCCACACTTCGGATTCAGTCCCTCCAGCTGGCTCACTTCACCTTTTCTCCTTTGGCTTGTTTCGCACACGTCTCGCAAGCCCGGGGTAAACACCCGACACCCCCATGTCAGCGGGTAGGTACACTTTTATTTCAGCGGGGAAAAAAGTGTGGGGAGAAAGCGGTGTGAAAAGCTTCAAACTATATGGAAAAAAAGTGAGGAAAAGAATGGGAGTGTGCCGCAGGAGCCTTGGGGAGGTAAAGGAGAAACGAGGTAGAAGAACCAGTGAGGAAAGTCTCATTTTGTGTCGGGAATTTATGAAGAGCCTGAGATAGGTGATAATTTTATCATTATTTTCTTGGCCACTCACTCATTATCATCAATTAAATTTTCATTTTCAGCATCGCTCACTATTTTTCTCGTTTTAGTCGGCCACGAGGCACTACGAAAAACGATTTTCTTTGAGTGCGTCCAGAGATGGAGGGGGGGGGGGGGCGAAATTGTACACTGAAATGTTGAGGTCTACGACCCCAGACGGTTTGCTAGAGTACATCTAGTTAGAATGCCTTGGTGTGGTTGTTACTAGATGGCTCCACTGGTTGTAGCTGAATGTTTATGGGCCAATTTTGTAATCTTTCGAGCCAATCGATATTAGCGATAGGTTGAAAGCTATGTTTCCAGCTACATATGCAGTAGACCATATGTAAAAAAGATCTAAGGTAAAAATATGAACATGTCAATGAATGCAATGCTAAAATATACAAGGAATAGAAGACCCAGTCTCCTCTCGGTCTAGTAGTGTGAAATTGTCCAGGGTCTGATTGCTATAGATTCATCGTCGGACGGATGTTCTATGGAAGAGATAGGTGTAGAAATGAAGGTTTCCCCGTGCTTCTCCTTCAATTACTGGATAATCGATCGAGGAATATAATACTCATTAAACATCCCCGTACGGAAAAAATATATATCTATAGATATATCCGGAATATATGAAATACACTCGGGATATATATCGGCGAAAAATGATTTAACCAGAATATATCTCGAATATAGGCGAGTGAAATATCTCAGCATATAGTAAGTATATACCTGAGGATATATCCCGATATGTTTGCTATTTATATCTCCTTTATACGACTTATGTACATATCGGAATATATTTTAAAAATGTACAAAAACATGTCTCGGATATACATATGTGCATATAAGAAAGAAGTATCCTATATATACTATTATACCCACAGATACATAAATATAGATATATATTTAATGTATCCGGATATATAAATATTCTACCCGTTTTCGTAAAACTTGCGTTTTCAGAGAGAACATAGCTATTCCGATTTTTGTGCTATTCAGTAAAAAATATTACATCTGGATTAGGACCATACATTGCACTGTATGGTCATAATGGATGTAAGATTTTCGCAATATCGAGAAAACACTGCATCTATTGTTGCTCCATACCTTGTCATTAGCATCGCTGTTCATAACCAACTTGAATTTATTCTGGAGCAGGACTTGGGGAAAGGCGGGGATGATTGGTTAGTTACCGCGATCAATTTGATTTTTTATCAATATTCATGGTTGGGTGGTGAGCATTTGAATAGTTTTATAGCTTCCGTTTAAAACTATTATTGATTTTTGTTATTCCTAATACGTGATGCATATCGAAAATCGGGGTTCTCATTCTGAAACTTCCTATTATTTATAAAAATTCCTTTTGGATACCCCGGTGTTGACAAGAAAAGGGGTTAAGGGCTCTAACTGATGTAATACACATATTTGATTCTGCTCATTTTTAAACATTATACTGCTATCGCGAAACCTAGCAGTAACTTGATATTTGAGCTGATAGAGGGGAGATCAAAATTTTTTCTCTTCACCCAAAGTTAACTAGAAAGAAGCCCTAATTCATGCAATTAATTAAATGCGATTCTGCTCGATTTTACTGCTGGCTTGGCATACGTTCTCACTACGTGGGAATACAGACGGGTCAGGCGTATGTGACTAATAAGGGGAGGGGTGAGCAAGCGAGCGGCCCGCAGACTAGAATGGAGGGGAGCGTCAGCTGAAAACAAACGTCTCCGTTCCTGAAGCCAGCGCAACGCGCCATTAGATGTTTCACATCAAAACAATTGATTAGTTCTGTTATTGTTTCAGGACTCGTTGGGGCAATGTAATATAGATATATCTCATTGCCAATTTCAATTTGTGGGGTCATCATGATAATTGCAATCGGAATCCTTCGTCACCCTTCGGAATCCTGCGGCACCCTTCGGAATGCTTCGGCACCTTTCGGAATCTTTCGGCACCCTTCAGAATCCCTCGGCACCTTTCGGAATCCTTCGGCACCCTTCGGAATCCTTCAGCACCCTTCGGAATTTTTCGGCACCATGCGGAATCCCTCACAAATTTTCGGCACACTTCGGCACCCTTCGGAATCCTTTGGCACCCTTCGGAATCCTTCGGCGCCCTTCGGAATCCTTTGACACCCTTCGGAATCCCTCGGCACCTTTCTGAATCCTTCAGCACCTTTCGGAATTTTTCGGCACTTTTCGGAATTCTTCGCCAACCTTCGGCATTCTTCGACACCCTTCGGAATCCTTCGAAAATCTTCGGGACCCTTTGGCAACCCTCGGACCATTTCGGACTCCTTCGGCAATACTCGGCACACTTCGGCATTCTTCGGAACCCTTTGGAAACCTTCGGAAATTTTTGGCAACCCTCGGCAATCTTCGGAATCCCTCGGCAACCTTCGGCGACCCTCGGGCCACTTCGGAATCCCTCGGCGACCTTCGGAAACCTTCGGCAACTTTCGGCGACCCCCGGGTCACTGCGGAATCCTTCGGCATACTTCGGAACCCTGCCGCCATCTCCGGAACCCTTCGGCAATCTTCGGCACTTTTCGGAATCCCTCGGCAACCTTCGGGAATTTTCGGAATCCTTCGGTGACCCTCGGGCCACTTCGGAATCCTTCGGCAGACTTGGGGACCCTTCGGCCATCTTCGGGACCGTTCGGCAACCTTCGGCAGACTTCGGAATCTTTCGGCAAACTTCGGGACCCTCCGGCAAACTTCGGAATCCTTCGGCACCCTTCCCAAATAGCCCTGTGGCGAAGTTCCCAGATAGCCTCGCCGCGAGCTTCCCAACTAGTTGCGCCGCGAGTTTCACAAATAGGGTCGCGGCGTGGTTCCCAAATTGCCTCGCAGCGAGGTTCCCAAGTTGCCTCGCGGCGAGGTTCCCAAATAACCGCACCGCGAGGTTCCCAAGCAGCCTTGCGGCGAGATTCCCAAATGGGGTCGCCGCGAGGTTCCCACATAGTCTCGCGACGAGGTTCCCAAGTTGCCTCGCGGCGAGGTTCCCAAGCAGCCTCGCGGCGAGGCTCCCAAATAGCCTCGCCGCGAGGTTCCCAACTGGGGTCGCGGCGAGGTTCCCAAATTGTCTGCCGGGAGGTTCCTAAGTTGCCTCCCGGGGAAGTGCCCAAGTTGCCTCGCGGCGACGTTGCCGAATGGGGTCGCGGCGAGGTTCACAAATAGCTGAAGCTATCAACTCCAAGCTTCGGCATCGACGGTCGGACCAAGATTGATCTCATCGTACAAGCTTCAAATCCCCCACCTGGGTTGTGGTGGTCCAAGCAACAAACACACACAACAGATAATACCATGGATAGTGACGTCACAATGGAAAGAACGTGATTCGAAATTGATGAATTTTTAATTCATGTTACACAAAAATTTGCACCTGATTTTAGCTAACTTTTTGCTTCAGTCATAGCTAAATATTATATTATGATAAGAACTTTCCAAAATTAGATAGAATTTCGGCTCATTTTCTTATTTTTAACTTGCCGATCTTGAGGGAAGTTATGGTTCTTCATTAAAGACCAGACTGAAGTGAATTACCATTAACATTAATTAATATTAATTATGGAATATAGCTTCATGTAAATTTCATATGTTATATCACTCGTCAGTAAGAGAAAACGCCGGGACACTTTTCACAGCCAATTTCAATTTAATGTAAATGAAATTAGTAAATCAGCAAGAATTGACTTTGTCGTTTCATGCAAGGAAATCACCGTAGTCCCATGTGTCCCGTTACCGTGCCACTCTATTTGACGGGGTTGGGGGTAAATGGACGCCTCGCAAGCAGAATAAAATAAGCGGAAAGTGAAGTAAGGCCATAAATGTTTTATTCCAGGAGCGAACGCTATTCAACGAAGTAATGCCCGCCAGTAAAGCAAATACGCGGGTGGATTATTTCAGGCGTGTATCCATACTTTCGCCCTCTCTAGTGTTCACCCGTTGAATGGCTCTCATCCACACTGAAATAAACGTAAATACATGAATAAAAATGGTTAGCAGTATACTGATGGTGTAATTCGAATATTAGTAAATACTATTGAACTTCAAGTAGAAATTCAAAATGGTCGTAAGGTTGCAGCGAAGTTATTTTTACCGTGGCATTATTCCTGGTTTCTAAGACTTGGTTGTGTTTTTAATCTAAAAATGTAAACTCCTTTGCTTCGTTGTAAACAACTTAATTTTAGGAATTTTAAAAATTTGCCACATTTTATACGTTTTCAAAGTGTCCAGTGGGGTTTTTAGTTTTGGGACTGCATTAAAGTCCCAAAATAAGAACGGCAAAAAATAATAGAGATTTAAAATGCGTGTTTGAAGCGGCAATTTCTTTTTAATTTTCAGCACTGACGACACCGTCGGCAAGACTCAGAATCCAAACAATTTTTCTTAGCGTTCGTGTTTTCTATTTTATTTTGTTTCTATTCTTGTTTGAAACTAAAAATTGTTCATGACGTTTCTGGTACAGAATAACATAATTGGTCGTGTAATGATAACCTAAGTCAATGGCTGAACCGATGTGTTTGGTTTAAAAAAAATTCACTTGGTTCTAACAGAGTCTATAAAGGACTTCAACAAGAATCGGTTCAGCTTTCTTTAGTGATTCGACAGAAACGATGGCTTAAGGATCGATCTTCATGGATACACAGCTGGGAAAATTCAATAAAAATTATCAGAAACGTTACGAAATTCCCGAGAGCAATGTAATTTAGTGAAAAGTTCCGTTAGTCGAATTTTTATGTTATATTATAAAAAAAATCACGAGAAATTCACTCTGCCAGATAACTATATGTTTGGCCGGTAATAAGGCACCTACCCATGGCTTATTTATCAATACTTCATTATTTTATCAGTACGATCTGCCTAAAATTTAATCCAAATGGCTTAAACCGCACACAAACGATGGAAAAATCGACACGTGTACGTCAATTGTTGAGGGATGATTCCATTCGACATGAAGCCAATAACGTGCAAACCGAATCGAACCCCCGAGACACGTCTCTGAGTGGCTTATTTGCATGTCGAAAAATCCCGGGGCTCAACCCCCAAGTACGTTGCTTTCTTTCGTCACCCGAAAGTCAGCGACTCGACATAAGGTGAGGCCCATAGCGCGGAATAGAAAGGGCGAGAAAGGAACATCTCGATCGTTTAGCACTTTACCGTAATTTTTCTCCCGACCCTCTGTATTTGCATAGCAGAATATCCCCCAGACCACTCTACGCTTTTTTTTAAGGTTCTTTCACCGATGACATCTACACACCCTTACGAGTATCTAGGCGCACGCTTCGCGGCTTGGTGTCAGAGATTGGCTGGCAATCGATGTGCAGCTCAACCGAAGCACAATTCCCGGTAACTATTTTTCTTATCCATTTGTCAGAGAAATAATGTAAATATGGTTTCCGATAATTTTATATAAATTACTGGTGGATATAATGTGCGAAAGTGGTGACGTTCGATTCCGGAACGAAGAATTAACCGAACGGAAATGATGAAGCAGCCACTTCAACGCTCTTGATTCGGTACCCGGTCGAAATATCCAGCATCAGGGATCAAGTTCAAAAATTATATACGGAATGTGCATGTGGCGCTCAATGGATCAAACCAATAACTTACTTCTTGCAATGAGAGGCTTTGATTCATAGCGTTTTCAGGACTAAGAGGCGTAACACCAAAAAGAAACACACATACACATGAACGGGAGTGAGAAGATGTTTTGACATTATCAATCGTCGAGAACCACCCGAATTTCGTTGAAGAAAGGGGTTGTGGGTGTAATTCAGCAATTATCGTATACAGTTATTTGTAAATAAACTTTATTCCCCCCCTAACGGTATTCAACGCACGGAAAAAATAAACGTAACCCCTGCTGTTCAGAATGAAATCATCTTAATGGGATCGAACTTCATTTCTTTTGTAATTCGCCAATGCTCAAGGATAAAAGACCAACGGAACTAATTGTAAGATAAATGGATTTGCGGTTGGTGTGCTGTGTGTCGAGCGTGAGATACGATTGGCATGGAAAAGATAGCTCGATGATCGATACACTTCGTTGTGAATTAAAACTAGCCGCAGCAGGCATGAATAATACAGGAAAAACCAGTTTGACAAAAAAAAAACGTAAATCCTTTTTTCTTCTTACAAATATTTAGGGAAATTAAATTTATGAAGTGTTCTCTTAGCCGCGACAGTTCCCAAGCACCGCAGAAATTAATCAGAATCGCCTCCAGCGAGATAATAAAAATGAATATTGATCATCCATTAAGAAAAAAAAAATTATCCTCAACGTCACAAGAGAATCGTATCTCGCAGCTGCAAGCCACAAGCCCACGAATGAAGGAATCAAACCATCGGCACTGCTCATCGGCTATCATCCCTCAATTCTCACCCACTCAACAATGCCAAACTTAAAATGAATGAAAATTATAATTACATTTCTCATTTCGCGTTCGTAAAAAAGTAACTTAATCAATCACAAGACCAAAAAAAACGAATGGAAAGACTTCCTTCACTTTATCCCCTCCATCTTGTCCATCATTTCGCGATGAAAAAAAAAGAAGAATTTCCCAATCCCCCTAACCGCACCACTTTCATTAGCAAATAGGGCGTTTTCTTGCCGCGACCGTCTTTTAAATTTGTGAGAAAAAAAACCGCTGGGAAAAATTCACACTAACCCCCATTTTGCATAAAGGAAAAAAACCATTTGCATTCGATTTGTAATAACCGAAGAAGGTTAAACGTTCATCACGGCACCCTTCCCCCGCGCTCCATTAGGTAGAGTAACCGTGAGCACATCGAGAAATAGTATTGACTAAGTGAGAGGCGTGTAAAAACCCATGCATACAAAATGGTATGCTAACAAGATACATTTGTCTATGGGCAAATGGTTGCTTTTATACATTTGCCTTGCGGCCATCATATTCCAATCCCATGTGTGTCTGTGTGAGTGTGTTATGCTTGAGGGTCAGAACTATCGTCCAAAGGAGCTGCTCACATCTCCGACTACATCAGAGGTGCATAAAAAAAAACTTTTATTCCCCCTCCCCCCAGCCATTTTATCTCCAAAAGCAGATTTATAGATCGATTATAGACTCCCCGTACTCATGATTGGAAGCATTTGCATGACGTAGAGGTTACAAACGACTCATACACTCGGCCAGCGATCATGAATCATCGGTGCCAACTGCTCTCATGGTTCACTGCGATAAATGTTTTTCCTCCGACGAGGGTCCCACGTCATGGATGCTCCAACGGGAGGCAAGGGGCTTTCTCACTTATTTATTTGAACATTTTCCAGTTACTCTCATCTCCATTTCACACGATCCTGGTATCATTTTCTTATACATCATCAGTGGGGAGCTATGGACAAGTTTTTTACTTTACTTTACTCTGAAGATTATCATTTGTTCTTGGTTGAACGCTTATCCGGGCGAGGTGGTTATTAAGACTCGTTATACAGGAGTAAAGGTTTTTCTGGGCGGGGGGGGATTAATAGGTGATGCATCGTGGGATAACAAATATATCAGAATTTTTCATTCTTTTCAGTTGGTTTTCTTTATGGAAAATAGGTATTGCAGGGAAGCGATACTGATCTTCCACGTGGGAGGAAGAAATTAGAATTCAGGGAAAACACCGCTATCTAGTGGATTCAATTTCACAGCTCCAGACAAATTCGGGTGACATCGAAAAGATTCGATGCTCTTTAGGAAAAACTGTGGCGTCGCTTCTGGGGCTAGTATGATAAGGGAAAGTATTTCTCCAGTCATCATCACTTGTAACTGTTCATGCCGCTCTATGTGGAAACTCGTTAGAGATAGGAGGAATAGTATTGAACACATTTTCTTCTTCTCATGAACACTCACATTTCACGTTATATGACTTTTTTACAACAGACTTAAAACTTACGAGATATTACGGGTGGGAGTTGCGTGGGAGGTTCACCACCTCTTAAACATGATCCGGAAGTTATTGGTTCGTCTAATAAGGGGTTACATCCACATCATGTTTATTTCTATTTGAAGTTCCATGAATCAGAAATTGACGAGAATGGACATATCGTGAGAGCACTGTTTGGTGCATGAGGTCCAAGGATCGATTCGTCGTGCCGGGAGTCTCCTTTCGTATAGTAGTGGCATTTTTCAGATTCTCATTCATCCAGATTCATCGTCGAACGGGAACTTTGTGACAGGAACCGTTGTGCAAGTTGAGGTTTTTCCCGCGGTGTTTCTTCAATTAGTGGATAACGTAAAGAATATAATGCCCATAGGCTATTGTGTTCGTTGGTTTAACCTGTGTTAATGCTGTACACTGTAGAAAAAATTGGGTGTAATTAACTTATTCGAATTCCGGGAACTTTGATTTTTGTTTCATTGTAATAGAGAGTTGATTGAAAAAACCAGAGCTTTGGAAAGAAACTTGAAAAATAACGAGTTGGCGACAATTAGCCGGTTCCATGTCGCTCCTTGGTCTGTTTTCCGGGCATATTGACCTTTTAATGGTGCCATCTTTTGCTAAAACTGCGGAACCTTATTGATACAGCTACTAGAGTCGAGTATGTTTTTTTTCCGTGTAATCACCTCATGTAGGGCTGCCATTCGGAAGTATCATGAGATATTCACCGGATATCGTCGAAAACCTCAACTTTAAACAATAATTAAATTTTGAAAATTAGTACTTCGACTACAGAACAAAAGTAATGAATACACAAGAACCGACGGAAGTTGATTGAAACTTGTCTAGATTGTTATTGTCCGCAGCCGTCAGTTTAGCTATCTCACTGGCTTTAGCTTCCCCGTAGTTCATCCCCTTCTTTCTCACTCCATTGCCAACTCTCTGCAGTGCTTTACTTCGGACCTGGCCAACAAAGAGAGCCAACCAGGTATCGACTAGAGTCTTAATTTAAAGTTAAAATTAATTTCTCCCAGGCGCCCACCAAGCCCCTGTTTGTTATATACACAAGTCGAGGTTTTGCGTTTGCACATCGTCTTTCCCTTCCCCCGTCACTTATTCTTTCCTTATATTATTTTCGTCTTCATCATTTTTCGAAATCGAAATCTCACAATTTTTCGATAGACCCATAAATTCATAAATATTACGACGTTGGGTTGGAAAAGGGGTGGAAGAAGAGATTAACGTTAAAAAGAAACATAAAATAAACTCGTTATATGAAGTACTGGAGGCACGGAAAAATGAATGAAAAGCACTAAGCGAAGGGGTCAAATTAATGTATACACAGTAGAAGAAATTAAAAATGTCGAAAGCGGAAAATTCGATAATTGAATTTAGTATAATGAGGGAAAAATATTTCCCCTTTCGAGGTGAATTAATTTACCCGGCAATCAGCAAGTACGATTAAAGAATTCGATCATCCCCTCATTTTCATGTTTCCTGAATTTCCTAATGAGTTTCTTTGCCCGTTGCTCCACATCAAAGATACTCATACTCAAGTATTAACTGAAACGTGGATGATAGACCATTGAAGATGGAAAAGACAGAGAAAGGGAGAGACAGGCCATCGGTCAATTAATCAAGATAATGAGCGCAAGTCGAGCAGAGGATCGAGAATGGGGCGAAGCAACTGAGTGGAAAGTGAATGAGGGAGAGGGGTGGAGGGGGAGTGTGGACCATACCGCCTGTATGAGACATCCGACACCTCGGTCGAACGAACCCGACAATACCGAAGATCCGCGACTTGGCAGTGAACTTTGCCCAACCCTCTGGCTTTTCCATGGCTAAGCAGTCTAACTCGAAGGCATGATTAATTAATTAGCACCAAGTCCGGCCAGAGCACAGCCAGGCTGTCACATCCTGTTTGTAATTTGAGGTAACTGAAACTTGTGTTAGTTTGAAAAAATAATATATATACTCGCGCCTACTGAGGGAGGGTACAACTCTCAACCCCCCTATCTTAACAACTACCCGATGATGGTACTTATTGTTGGATGCGGGACATTCGGTCCAAAATCATTAGGTCCAATGATTTTTTGTTCAAAAGTACAATTAGTATGAAAAACTTTTTGTCCAATTCCCACAGCTCGCAAACGTTTACATTTATTTTTAACGGTTTTTATTGCAGGGAGCGTTATAAATGACCACTGCCCGACAGCCGGCAGTCAGTTCTCTGAAGTATTTCGTATCAGAATTTGATATAATTAACATAATTGTTAATAAAAAATTTAACTCCAAGCTTTTGATAATTTTTCCGATGAATTGATTCAGTCATTGTAGATCTTGCAGAGTTGGTTCCTCATCTTGTTGACCGAAGGAGACATTCAATTTTAAAATACTTTTTTTATCTGTGATTGCAGTAGGAAGAATGCGATGAATAGAGGAGAAACCTGAAAGTGGACTCATGAAATTGAGAAATCCATTTTCATTCGAGCGCCCTTGAACCGTTGTATCTTGAGAGAACGCTGAAGGAGTCTCGAGGGGTTGGTAGAACTTACCAGAATGGCGCTGGCAGACCTGTAGGCTGACCACCTGAATCCTATCTTACGATTATCATCTGAGCAAATATGTCTGAATGACCACCAGAGGACAATTAGACATCTAGATGCTCGATCGTAATCTCATGTCCACTTGATTCGAGATCCCCGATGTTTGCTTGAGATACTGCGAATATGTGCAGTCCTTTTCATTAAGAAAACCGCATCCCCCGCATAACAAAAGCTACTCCACAAAGAGAGAGCTTTATTTGCTGATAAGGCCTTTTTATTTACCCACTCATTCAGTTCAACGAAAGTGGACTGAATCACATTCACATGGATGCAGAAAAACTTATGAATTTGGGGAAGAGCATTCCAAGAAAATATGGATTCCATGTTCCACAAGTTATCAAGTATGACAATTCAACAAGTGAAATTAATTCAAGTCCTATCAATATTAAGTCTATATCCTAATGGTCTGAGGTACCAATGGATTAGCCTTGAAGACACGATATGTGAACATATCCTCTGAGTCGTCGTGACTGTCCTGATAATAGCTCGTAATATCAAATCCCAAATGTGGGCAACTTAGTCGATAACGGTTCATAGTTGGAGTATCGGATGTTTCTAATATATGCCACCATGCTTCATCCATCATCCAACTTAACCCGTGGCTTGAAGCTCGACTTGGTATGAACTATAGCGAAGCAGTTAAAGCTTCATCAGCAAATTCTAAAAGGATCATCGGGATAAGCTGAATAGATATATTCAATTTGAGAAAGTAGAAGTGAGACAGGTGGCTGAGGGCGGGTATGAGTGTTCCGATAAATCGATACCCCATACTACAGAACCACGATTGCCCTCGACATAGCTGAAGAGATTGGTTGTCCGTTCGGGATCCTTCGGGAGACTTGCATCTGATACGGTAACTCAAGCGTCCATCTCATACTCACCTCTCATCCCTTGTCCAATCTCTCGCTTAATTCTTGGGTCGTAGCTTTAAAGGAAAGCAACACTGTATCCATTCTATCTCACTTGGCCTTTCTCTTCGCCATTTGGGGTGTACAACTTGTCTAAGATAGTCCAAACATCAGAAACAAACAGCTAGGGGTTGAACCGACGTCTCAAGTTAGAGGGTAGGGCGATGGGAGTGGAGTGGAGGGGTTCAACGAGTGGATGCCACTGGTTCTGCTATGACCGGAAGGCTGAGTTACGGCGGGTTACCTCGTCTTGGCGCGGTACACATTAACATAATGCTAATTATCTTGCTAGCTCATTAGCGCTAGCAAACTGTCCGGTGGAAACTCGGCCTTACCCAGATAAGGTGACTTGAGAGCTTAGGATATTGTGTTTTGCTAAGATTTCTCCCCATCACACATCACATGATGACTTCAGATCTGAGGGCTTATCAATCTCAAATATTATATGAAACGGTGGCTCAATATTATATGACAAAAAGATCGTGACATGAAATAGTATATTTCCAGGCTGTCATTTTGGGGATTTTTGCTCGCGCAAAGTTTGCGCTCGAGGCGAAGCCGAGAGCAGGCAATGGCGCGAGCAAAAAGTCCCCAGAATGACAGCGTGGACAACATTTTTCCGTAGTGACTTTTACTTTTCCAAGTTCGGAGCAGGGCTAATACCAATTCCCGAACGAGGAAAAGTACAAGGCAGTACGGAAAATATCATTTGAAACATAGTGACATGAAAAATTTGTTCACTGTTATTCTATGATGGTAGTTGGTCTCAGAAAGGTCCTCTGAACATAGAAAATTGAAAATGGAAAATATCAAGAATAGAAAAATTTCAAGTCTTTGTTACCAGAATTCTGGTCCATGGAGAGAAGAAGTTTCTTATGCTAAATGGGGAAAATGATCAAAATAAGTAAAAAAAAAACGTTGTGCCTATTCATCTTCTATCCGGAATATATGAGGAAAAAGATATTTTAAAAAATCAAAGCGATTTTTGTCTGAAGTTAGAACAAATGATTTGGAGGAATATCATCGATTTTGAGGTACTCTCTTTCATCGAAAAATGCAAATAATGCCACAAGTGCGTCTCTCTTAAGACGCTGAATTGCGGATGTGGGTTAGAAATTGAACGTACGAGCTAGTCAACAAGCCATCAGCATCATTGATCCCTGTGGAGGGAACAAAAATCCATGGCATCCCAGCGTATCGAATCACGCATGCATACATAAAACGAGATTATTTGCCACTAACTCACCCTTCCACCTCATCATCACCCCCAACTAAAAAATCTACATATACATTCAGGAATAAAAAATGTATTGTGAAGTAGGTGGATAGGGTAACGCATATGGGTGGGGATGGGAAATCTGGCGTGATCCAGTGCCAACAAATTGCCGGATACACTCAACAATGCTTTGAGCAACGATATTTGAACTGCAGAGCTGGTCATTTTACATTTTTATTGGATGGACAAGAAATTTTTTTTCCTATTCAAAGTCTTGATCAGCTGCATATTCCGGAAAGGGATCTCTATCTCAGATTCTTCTTAAAGGTATTCTTAGGAATTCAATTAGCTCCTATACTAACAAACATCTCTTGTACATAATTTCATTTTTGATGCAACAGGTATATGAGATAGTTGACTTCAGTAGCTCATTCGAAATTTTGAGATACTTGATGTGAAGAATGACAGACGGAACTGATAATCTTAAGATCGTTCCCGAAAAACTCCCGAAAATTATATTGCTTTACACAGAAAAAAGGAAAAATTCGGTCAAGAAAAGAGTAAAAATATGGTAAACCTATTTTTTGAGATAGTCTAATGAAGTACAAATTGGGATGATAATGTAGGATTTTCGTATAGTATATTTCTTATTAGGCAATATCACGCTTGAATATATCCTACTACCCAGCATGTCATGCATGGAACTGAGGACGATAATTAGCTATTCTCATAAATCTATGCACGTCTAATGTTTATCCTCGTTTCATAAAGGCTTACGAGTCATAAAGGTCGTACGAACCAATTCGGAGTTATGCCTATTTGCTGCCGGAAAGTCCACGAGTGAACCCACTCCGACGGAACACTCGTAGAAGCAACAAAGTACTTTCTTCCGGATTGTGTAAGCAGAGAATGAAACAAAAAATGACACCTATGCCCCTTAGGCTCTTCCAACGTTTCAACAATGACACGCCCATGTATGAATGATCATCGGTGTAACTCTAGACTTTTCTAAAACTGATAAAATTTTTACTTCAGTTTTTATCATCTAGAGAATAAGACTGGGCGCACGGAGGATGATAAAACGAGATAGCGCACATTGAAGATGGAGAATCGTTAAATTGGAGGAGACACGTAGTAAGAACGGAGGTTGCTGCTACAAAAAACTCCTACTCTCTCTTGCACCTTCTCTTTTTTCATAATTTACCATCTCCGTTGTCTCTGCAAGTATCTCCAACAGCAATGGGCGCCGCAGCGGAAGGTGCTTTTGTCTCCCAGTCTAGGTATCGTCGGCCATCTTGCGCTGCACTTGAATTGTTTCAACCTTAATTGAAGTTGCAAGAGAGGCAGTGGTAAAGAGACTGAGAGGAAGTGAGAGGGAGGTTAAAAGAGGAAGAGAGAGTTCTTTAGTCCGAGAAAACGTAGCATCGTCGCGATTGGTGTACCAGTGGCGCATCTTCAACCTGTCTCTCCCCTCTCCCACACCCTACGGCATCCTCATCTCTTTTTTCTTGCCAACCTTGCATTGTTCTGACATTATTGTGGCCGCCATTGTTTCATCCTCATTCTTAATGAACATTTTTTCCGCAGTTTCAACTTTTTGTTTCTGTCCGTCAATTTGCTCCATGGAGAAAAACAAGTTCACAAAGGGTTAGAAGAGAAGTAGTGTAAAAAGCACGTTTGGAAAATGTAATCTAGAGTATGATCTAGCTTTCGTGTGTTATTGCGAATAATTTATAAAAACGAAAAAAATTATGTAGCATGATTCGGTTGTTGATTGGTAATGTGATGAGAGGAAAATTATGATGAGGAGAGGGGAGAATTGTTGGGGCTCCAATGTTCGCCAGACTCGAGTCGGTTGCGCTCTTCTCTTCTATCCGATCAGATTTAAACACTCATAGACGATTCCCATATTTGACCTGTGGTAATGCCTCAATAATGCAAATTAGGACAAAAGAACACATTACATAACATGGTCAGTTTTAGAAGACGAACATTTTTCTTTCATACAGTTTATTTCTATTCACAACCATTCTCAAGGTACGGGGTTATGAACATTCCGAAGTGGGGGAATTTTCTTCAGAATGTAATCCCTTCTGGGCTCCATGAAGACCTTCCGATTCCGATCCGAGTTACCTCGACTCATTGTTAATTAGTGTATAATCATGGGTCTAAAATTAGTGGGGCACTCCCACACACATAGATTCCCACAGAAAATATTGTAATTTGCTTAAAAGAGCAGTTATCTCCATAACTTCTCGAAGTCGAGAAGTTAAAAATGTGTGGGACCACCCCTACTAGAAATTGACGCGACGGTCATTTTTCTCTTTCTTTATTCCATTCCCTTAGCTCCCTTGTAACGTACCTAAGTTACCTAACGGTCCAAGATTTAAACGAGAAATTTGGCATGAATAATACATTTATTGCCGACATGGTTTCTATCTCTGCTCAGGCCAATCGGAGAGTCCGTGTGTGAGATAATGATTTTTGTCATTTACAGAATTTATTGAGTATCCAGAAAATTATTCGTGCTTTTTTTAAACGCTTTTTTTTAGCTTCGGTGCTGGATATATCGGTCGTCAAATCTTACACCCTAAAATTTTGTGACTTCTCGAAGGTGTAGAGACTTGAAATTTGGCCTATAATGATGATTTCGGTGACAACACATGCTGCCAAAGGAACAACATTATTCCCCACGTCACCAAGCTAGCAAGGAGCGGTTTGGCCAGGAAGCGAATGTCACGACACTAGCACTTACGGCTGAGGATTTCTTGGATCGGTCACGGTTCTCGAAATTGTAAATAACGATTAATTATAGAGTATTCATGGTCTTTCAGATTTTTTCAACGCTAATACCGACTAAAAATTGTGAAAGTGAAGATAGAAAACAAACAGGGAGGGAAATACAACTCGCCGCCTCAAGATACGAGAAACTAAATATGGCGAAATGATAACAAGTGAAAATATACATAACACAATTGATAAGGACAAAATTAACCCATGTTAGTGAGCACCTCACGATATGCAACGACTCAATGTATAGAGCAATATGTTAATTCGGAATGAACAAAATTTTTGACAGTGTACGATTTTCTTGTTAAGGTAACGCAATCAAGGAAATTCCAAAGGGTGTATTAAGTTTTCCCCAGTCCCAAGTAGGTTTACTTTCAGAACAGTAAATGATAATAAGTGGACGAAGTGTGACCTGTAATGGTCTCTAGTGCTAATGGCAATTTCGAATTCACGCGCCATCGCCCCCTCCCATTCTTATAAGCACCTTGCTCTATTTGTGCCGAGGGATATCCGAGTTATCGGAAAACGGACTAGCTCTCTTGCTTTTCGGATTCCACGGAGACAGGTCGGTCACTCGTATTTATACACATTTTGAGAAGATAGCCAGAGCACATGTACTGATTGAGTAATAGTATTTATATTATATTTCTATGTGGGGCAGTCCACGTCAACTCGTGAGGTTTCAAACCTCATGGTCTTGGATTTGATTGCAAATGGCTCCACCCATTCATCTCGCAAATATAAGACCCCGTATTTTTATTTTTTTCGTTTTCCATCAACCGTTTAGCAACAATCGAATTTTGAAGTTTTCAACTTCAGACGCAATTTCCGGCTTCTGGTGATGAGTTACGCTAAAAATTGTGACGACAAAAAATGTTTGTTTTTTCATGAATAATTGTATGAAAATAACCATTTTCCTATTAACTATTATTAGAACGCTTTTAGAGTCGAAAAACCTTCATTTTCACCACAAAAAGTTGATAAAAAAAAACCCATATTTAAATCATATGCAATTTTTACCACTCAAAATATCATTTTTTCTGGTCATTTTGACGGCAGCCGCATCACTGGACCTCAAAAGGGGATTTTTCAATGAATTTTTGAAAAAAAAATCGAAAATTCAAGATTTGTTTAGATGTAGAACTTGTAAATGTATTTTGTACGGGTTATCAACATTTTTTACAATCATTTACATCTTTGACAATCGGCAAATCGATGTCTTCACTTTCTCGTTGACTTAACGATATTGTGTACTTTGAATTCATCACAGAATGAGTATCGTTTGGCTTTCAAACAGTCACTTGAGACTGGTATCACCTGATGAGTTTGGAGAGTTTGAGGTAAAGCCTTTATAGATGTGAAGCGTGTCTGAAGGAAGGCTACAGTTTCGGTATATCGATTGACCGAAATGAATCTAATTACAATGTCGGGAATATTTTTAGGATCAGAGGCTCATTGGACAAGGTCCATAACTGTCACGATTTGACGATCAATCGGTAGCTGCAGGCTTGCACGTGAAGCTGCTCGTTTCAGCGTACCTCCTATACCATCACATGAGCCTTTCCCATGCGCAGTAGCAAAAAAATTCCACTCCACAGCAATCCCAAAATCTTTTTCGTGCCACAATAGAATTTTTTCCTTGCATTCATCCGTGGGTGCTGGGATTTGAATCCGGGTCATCGTATCTCGCAACCATCGTCTTATCCTGACTACTCCACCGTCAGGTTCAAACAATCTACCATTGGTAGGTGACATAAGTAGATGATTAAGTCAACGAGGAAGTCAAGACACCGATTTTACTATTGTCAAGATGTACATGATTGTAAAAATATTGATAACTCGTATAAAATATATTTACAAGTACTACATGTAAACAAATCTTGAATTTTCTATTTTTTTTTTTTCAAAAATTCATTAAAAAGTCCCCTTTTGAGATCTAGTGATGCGGCTGCCGCCAAAATGACCGGAAAAAATGATATTTTGAGTGGTAAAAATTGCATACGATTTAAGTATGGGTTTTTTTTTTAATCAACTTTTTGTGGTGAAAATGAAGGTTTTTCGACTCTAAAATCGTTCTAATCATAGTTAATAGGAAAATTGTCATTTTCATACAATTATTCATGAAAAAACAAACATTTTTTTGTCTTCACAATTTTTCGCGTAACTCATCACCAGAAGCCGGAAATTGCGTCTGAAGTTGAAAACTTCAAAATTCGATTGTTGCTAAAGGGTTAATGAAAAACGAAAAAATAAAAATACGGGGTGTTATATTTGCGAGATGAATGGGTGGAGCCATTTGCAAGCAAATCCAAGACCATGAGGTTTGAAACCTCACGAGTTGACGTGGAATGCTCCATATATACTCTTATTTCGTTTCCTTCTTTTATTGTTTTGTTTTGTTGATTTATAATGACGAGAAAGTTAGTAGCGGTTTGAAATATCTAAGTTTTATGATAGAATGCCCATTATTGTACGAAATATAAATCAGAGCATTGGCGAATTATGACACGAATATCAAATAATAATTCAAGTCTGATAAAATTTATTTAAATCCTGCTTAACGTTACTCATAAGAATAAACAAATTTTCCTAAAACCTGTTCACATTATTTTCACTACGAAGTGATTATTCAATGATGAGATATGATGGTTCACCTGTATAAGAATCAATAAACCTTGAAATATTACAGACCCCATTCGGTCCACACATCTAACTTCCTGATACAAATTGGCCAAATTCCCTTGAACTTTCCACAAAAGATTCTGCGCATACAAGTAAACATCTTATATGATATGACTTTCCTCAGTAACTTTCATAATTTGGGCGATGTCACTTAATCAATTGCATCCTTCCGCCGATCAGGTACAAAGATATATACACAGACACGCGTACCTTGACAGACACATTCTTGGAGTGTGATATCCACATCCTTTTGATTTCAAGGAATTTTTGGAGTTTGCGAAGTCGTCAGTTGCCTATTCTCTTCGTAGCAACTAATGAACAATGAGAGATACACAGAAATCTTAAAAAAATGTTTTATCTAGAAAATACCATTGTTAACAAAAAAGTTTGTTATCCCTTTTCGCTATACTAAACGCTATACGGGATAAATGCAAAAGAGTCGAAAAGTTGCTGAAAAAATAGTGGGTCTCACGAATAACCCAAAATCTACTCTATTCATGCTACTTAATCTGCTTCTACATCTACCCTAGTTAAAAAAAAAATAAGTTGAGCCGCTTACGAGAAAACACTCACGAAAAGGAATGACTATATACGGGCCCACACAGAAACACGCACACACACAGCCCTCATTGAAAATTTGGCAAAAGTATGTGAAATGTTGAGACATGAAAATTTCATGACCATGCGGTACTTCAATTTCCGACTGATTACGATAAATTTCTGCATTCGGAAAGTTAAAGAACAATTTTGTGCAGAAGGTAACCGTAAAGGTCTAACGAAGTCCTAGTTGTTAATATGCGTCGTATTGAAACATCGAATTGTTAAATCGTCTCTGAGCTCAGTCTCTCGGACATAACATCAAAGAGGGCACGAGGCTTCTGTATAATTAGTGTCAGTCAGTATTTGCATATTGATTGAAGAGTACGTGTCACGAGACTAGATTTTCTGTTGGATTCCCTTCACCCTGTTTGGGGCACCTTTATTTTCCTCCTTGGTTCTTGAATTTGTCAAGCGTACTCTAGGCTCACTGCCCTCTTTTCGGATACTCCTGCGCCGGCGAAAAAACTTGCATATACTGCATGTCATCACAATTTACGAACGAAAGTATAGAACGGAATAATTCAGATTATTGAAAAATGGCCGCAATTTTCAAAATATATTGGTTCACTTATGAACAGGAACGCGCATCTCCCTTTTCTACATTGACTTCACTCTCAAATTTTCCACATTCATAAATTTTCAACCTGCTAGGGCGGTTAATATCCTCGAACTTTACAACTGAAAGAAAAAAATAACTTCCAAATTTTTTCAATTGCCACATTTACAAAACCACTTGACATTTATCATTTCAAAATTTCATAAGTCTCATGTACCATGCACAGAATAAATGTCAAATCTATGGGGAGAATGGGACTTGCTAAGTACCCCAAAATGTTCCGACCATTGCCGGGAGAAAAATCATATTCGCCACGAATTCAGAAAACATCTAGCATTCGTTCTCGTGGAAAATGGGGCTTGCTACATATCCCGGAGCGACTCAAAATTGTCCCGGGAGAAAGCTGGGACTTGCCACGTCTTCTTGTCTGGATCAATCAGACTATATTGTATTCACTGTCCATCGAAAAACATCGAAAAACTGTTCATCGAAAATATGAAAAACTTCGAAAGTAAGCTTCTCCAGCAGCTCAAACCGCAGTGACATCTTTTATCTTTTCAATTTAAATTAGTTTTCGATTTTGAATGTCATCAGTTCTGGATGCTACCCTGGCGATTTGGTGGTGACCATGGAGAATACAGTCCTCTATTCTCCCTGGTGGTGACGTTGCATAAACGGAATAGCGTAGATGTCGCGTCAATATGTGCAGATATTTATTTTCTTCCTCTCCGACCCGAAAGTACGCTCTCCACCGTGGTCTGAAACGCCAAAAACAACGGCTTTTCTAGAGTTTCTCGACGGAGAATCGTTGTGATTGGCCACAAAACTTTTGTGGCTCGCGTTTGCAGGCGAGAGTTGCTAACGAAAGAGTAAATTTCGGATCTCCACCCGAAGCTCCCCGACTCTTGCTTACGCATGCGCATGATATATTTCAGTGCCCAAATCACGACCGAACGTGTCAAATTCCGAAGCAACTTTTTCTCTGTATAATATATACGCATAAAAGGTTCATGTCGCCAGTGCTCCTGTGGAACAAAATTTCTTCAAATTATGCATTAATTTCTTTAGTGGATAAAACAATATTGGATCAAACGAGTTGATTTAGAAAAAGTAGAGTAAATTAAAAGTGTCCCCGCCGGCGAATGAAGAGACTGACCTAACCTGAAAAATGAGCGATTCTTCATCGCGATGTTTAGAAGGTTCGACAAAGAGATCAAAGTTGGAAGGAAAATATGCTTATAAAAAGTGATTTCGGCATTCTAATTTTTGTTTCGACGTTTTTATGTTTTTTCATGCATTTTTACTTTTTGCCCGCCCCGACCAGGAAAAACCTCAGGCTTCGCCTCGGTTTTGTAAAAGTCGGACGGGCATGTAGTTCGCAAGGTGACCGATGAGAGGCGTGCGCGGGCAGGCCACAAAAGTATTCATCGTTGGATTGATCGTCAACATTTCAAAATTGATACATTTATTTTGAACGTACTTTCGGGTGGGGAGAAAGAAAAATAGCATACGACACACGGCCAGAAAGTTTGATTTCTTGCCTTGGGCCGTAATATACTATATTTGCCTACAAAATAGGCGAATGATGAAAATAACGTAGGGTAATACAAACGTCTCGCGGAATGCCCTCTTCATATCGAACTACTGACTTTTGAAACTTTAACCACTATCGGAATTTCCTGAAAAAATGAATCAATCAACGCGGATCGCTAATTAGTTTGAAAGTATTGCAATCATTATTATCCTTGCTCATTTCTTTCACTCCCATACTTTCGAGGCGAAAAACGAATATCTACATACATCTATGCTATTTCGTAGTTCCTATATCGCCAGAGGGCAAGAAGAAGCACCGTCATAAACTTCCTTGTTCTTCCCTCCAAACTTCACGACCATCAACTGGCCAATCATTTATCTCTCATATAATCCGAAAGAATTATTAACAATTATCTCGTCGAGGGAAATTGAATGACGGTATAAACTCTTTATCTGAGAATTTCGAAAAAAATTTCCGAATTTCTGAATTCTCGAAAATAAAACATGTTAAGAATTTTATCTGGAGATTATTGTCAAACCTTTCGTTCTTTTATTATTAACAAATTATTTTTGGCTCAAAATGAGTGCTCTTATTTTTTTTTTCGTTTAATTTTTTTGACATTAACTTCGCTCATTAAAAGAGAATCCTGTTTCTGATGATATTCCAACCATTCTGATATTATTCTCTTGTCATTGCTTTTTTTTATCACCATGAAATAATCGTAACTTTCCCACCCCATTCATGAAAAATCAGAGTAGTCACAACCGCGAAGGGGGCGACGTTTTAACAATTCCCCGCAGGTCGTTTACACAGTGACTTGCACTGTTGTTATCCCTTCTTTCCCCCAAAATACCCATCCCAGACTGGAAATTCTCCACAAAAACCCCCATTCCATCCTCCACCTCCAGCAATTTTATTTATGTTTTTTCTCTTCCTTTAAATCTGTACACAACAATTTCACTCACGCACAACGAATTCACCGAATCTATAGACTTGTGTATGTGCATGTATGGCTGTATACTTTCTGGACGAAGCTTGAAAATATGTGAAGTCACCAAGTGTTCATATGTTAACCCCGCGGTGGCATGTGGCTATAGAAGGGGGACTCGTGGCGGAGACGGAAGGGTGGTTTTTCTCATGTACACATGACAGAGAAAAGAAATTCGGAATGACCGAGTGAGTATGTGAGATTGAAAACTCTACGGGAATAATGAAAAATATTAGCAATGCGGAGATTATACAGAATGCCAGACTTAACAAGTGTGTAAATTAAATAATCCTATTCAAAAGAGCGCATACACATAAATGAAGATCGTCAGAATCGAAATATCTCGAAAATCGTGACATGTTTTATTCCTCAATCGTCATTCATTTATTGCTCGATCAGATTAGTCAGATAATATCGTGAAGTTGGTTGGTAATCGCAGTTGCATCGATGAACATCGATATTTGGGATGTCCATTCGGGTTTAGTTTGCGAAGTATGACAATTGTTCAAGTTGTCATAGCTTATGTAGTTAATGAAAGTCATACACACAGAATATTTTTTGACGTTTTGTTAATTTATCAAGTTTCCAGTGTTTTACATATTCTGTCCAGTGTTGAAAAGTTATATATGTACGCGATAATTACAGAAAGAACGAAAGATGCTTGCACCAAATTGGAAAATTAAAAACTCTCATTGTTTCGGAGTCAATGATTAACAGTATCTTCAACTTCGGAAAATATATTGTTCAAACAAACATGAATACTTCAAATATCAAATTGTAATTTAGTGCGCGAAGCGCACATTCGGGCTTGCATTCTTAATTTTTCAGCCTATTCCTACTAAGAATCTATTTCTCGGCAATTCTTAATTCTCCGATTATCTCTTGCGACTTCCACTTACGTGGCATTCGCCTATATGCAATACAATCTTGGTGTATTGTCGTAAATTATATAGACAGGCTTTACACAGAAGTTATATCTCCAATAACTAACGTCGGATCACCAGCCAATGGTTGTATATCCAATTTGAACAAGGTTCACATTAATTGTCCATTGCAATAGATGACTTTCGGTACACAGTTATATTTATGGAATTAGTAAAGCAGTGTGGGATGCTTAGAGGAAAATATATTATGAAATGAATAGAAGAGGTCACGATCGATCAAATTTAAGTGATAAACGGGATATAGTTGACCCTCTGCGGGCCGTAAAACTAACACTTCATCTCCTAAACTGTTTGAGACATGACAAAATGTTTTACATTAGACATATTTTTTTAGGTAAGGAACAGCATTTATTAGATACTTTCTGTCCGATCTCTCATTTGTCTGACAATAAAGCGTTCTAACTGATTTCGGTTGTTTATAACGCTCTATCGCCGGAACGGTTACAGATACTCTGGGACAAAAAAGTCAAAAACACGAAATATGTATTTTTTAATAACGAACAACATTTATTTAATATATTTTTGTGTATCTACAATATTTCGTGAGATACCGTGTTAATAACAATAGAAATGAGTGTTATTTCCCTTTGACACTCCTTTCCGGCTTGGTCACCATCGAGAGGCATTCAGGATATAATTGAACATAGATCTTATAGATATATATATCTTGTTTATATCCATTCAAAATTGAAAACCATTGAAATATGAAAAATCAACAAAACAAAATTATCTTTCAAGGAATTCTCTTTACATCTAGGCGTCGATTTCTATTATAACTATAAAAAACTGAAATTCTATGCAAAATTAACATATACATACATATATCCGTAGGTTTATACATTTTGCATATATGAGCAATGTATGTGACATATAATTCACATATATACAAGATAAATATATGTCTTATCATACATGAGGGATTCTCTGCCAAGTCCGAGACCCATTTAAAAGAAGTTTGGACAAAATTCCAGGTGATTTATATGCTCAAAAACTGTTTCGGCAATTTTTTCTGATTTTTTCAATAATTTATTGGCGAGATATAGTATTTAATGAAAAAAAAGAGATATTGAAATGCCTCGAAAGTTTGATCGAATTTTTGCTAATCATGTTTATATTCGCGCCTTTTCGTCAGCTTCTCAATGGAAATATTTTCAAATTAAAAAAAAAATTGACCATTTTTCGGCCAAAAGACGTGGAAACATTTACTAAATGGTACTTTCCGTTCGTACGGCCGTTCTGATTTTCGTTAAAAAAATTAAGGAGGTTACCTACGTACATGATACTCATAAAAAACATGAAGAAGGGTATTCTATTTCATTATACTATAAGAAAAAAAATGTATAAACATAATTAGCAAAAGTTTGATCAAATTTTCGAGACATTTCAAAATCTCGTTTTTTCATTAAATACCATATCTCGCCAATAAATTATTGGAAAAATCTGAAAAAAAGTCACGACATAGTTTTTTAACTTCCCGATAGGAAGTTATTGTAATCACCCCGAAAATGAAAAGTCTCAGAATCATGAAATTTTCACATTTCTCGACGTTTCACATGCTCCTGATACATGCCCAGCACGGGTTAAGTATGTGTGTGTGTATGTGTATGTATGTGCGTCCGTATGCTTTTTGTTTTGGCAAACGGTTCCGGCAAATCCGCTGAACCGATTTCAACTTTTTTTTTCGTTCGACGCGTCTTACTGGGCTCCAGGTCTGAAAGTAGTGTTTTTGCAATTGTCCCATTCGTTCAATGGTTTCTATGAATTTCAATTGTTTATAACGCTATATCTCGAGAAGTGGTTCCTCTTATGAAACTAGATATATCATGTTATATTACTTTTTTTGTTAGGCATCATATTTTACGAGATATCGATAAAAAATCATAATAATCGATCTATAGTCGAATTTGCGTAAGTGATATACAACTTGACTTCATAGGTGTATCGTCACACACACACACTCACACCCTGTCGGGAAGTTATTGGTACGGCCCGTCCAGGGTCACACTCACCTCCCATTTATTTATTGAGCATATAAATGACCTGAAATTTTTCCAGAATTCTGAGAACTTTTTAAAATGGGTGGCTGAGTTGACAGAGAATCATGTATAATAAGACATATGGTTCTATATATGTGAGTTATATGTCACATATATCGCTTATATATGCGAAATATATGTGACTCGCACTTCGCGTGCGTGATTTTTCAACCTGGAAAACTTGACACGTTCATTTGTTTGCAACGAACATATCGGGAAATATCCGATAATTTCGAAGGTCTCGTAGTATTATAAGCGAATATTCCGAAGTTGAGTATATATACTCATTATACTATATATACTCATTATACTATATATACACTTATCCTAGTTTACCACTTTGCTCCCGAATTAATACGCGTTTGTATTTCTGTACTATTATAATTTCTTAGAACTCCGCTTTCTCCGTTACGAGAGTGTCAAAGAATATTCACTTATTATGTGAACGATTAATTGTGATAATAGAACATTTTTTAGGGTATACATTGGAAAGATATCGAAGAAATAATGGAATGGCCGTAAGACACGAGGCAACATATTTCATCGTGATTCCCTCACATTTTTATCCAGACATTGTTTTTATGCTCTCCTTTTTCCTCGTTTCATCTTCAGGAAGCTGTAATCGAAATCAATAAAAATATAGAACAGAAGACGAAGAAGTGAGGAAGAAGTTGGGAGGGCCCTGGAGGGGCCCAGTTTCCTCGTGACGAACGAGGTGGTCTCCCGGGCTCGATCTATCCTCGGTGGGTGGGTGAGCTAAGACAGAAAGAGGCACCCACTGATGGCTGTATATAAACTGCACATTCAAGATGGACGGGGAGAAACTGAGGGTGAGGTACGAGCAACTCTACCCTGATAGCCCCCTGACCCATGGCTATCCTTCACGAGCATTCGACTCGACATCCCGCGGGGATATCGCTAACGCCTCCCAGATATTGCCGGCCTGGCTCTCTTTGTAGACCATGTATATATTAAAATACACTCCAATCCTGGTTTTCAATTCCTCACATTGTTTATTGATGGGGAAGAATTCTTGAGTCAGGGAATTCAAGATCATTAGTGATTAGTGAAAATGAAGTATTTTTTGCCAATGGGCATTTCATAGGCAATGTTGTCGATAATTAAAAATTTAATTTATGGATTTTTTTCAAATACACCATATCTACTGCAATTAATGCAAACATTCCCAGGAATATTTTTTCCAGTTAATCCAAACTCCGTACTTTTAACCAATGCTTCAATGTACGAAAATATCCATTCTCCAAAAATCTCCAATTCCCAGGGTTGTTGAACCAAAAATAAGCAATTGACCCAGGATGAAAATCGACTGGTCCTTGACTGTGTACATACACCTCTCACACATGACAATTCTACGCATCGAGTCCACCCTCCCACCTTTACCACCCAGTGTAGTGCCAACAAAACCCGTTCGTTTGGTGGTTCCAATATGCGGCTAATTTGCACAACAAATAAAGCTTATACTCCGGATTTGCATGTGTTTGAACTGTGGTGTAATTGGGTGGTACCACTCTCTGGCCGTTGTGTCCAGCGTTCCCAGTATATCTCTCCATCTCACTGTCCAGTTCCTCCTCTCATCGTCCCTGTCACTGTTTTCCTCCTCCCCCATAAGCCCCCCTTACCCGTTGCCTTTCTCATTCGTGTGTATACATTGAAGAGCGTTGCATCATGGATTTCGCAATATCTCGATTGGCCGATGATGATGACCAGTCGCTGGAGGCATCCGTAAACACTCGATTGTGGCAAGGACCATAGCAGTGTTTATAACTACACGGAGAGAAAAGCATCACGAGGTTTTTTTTTTAGAGAAATTTCATCTATAAAGCAAATGAAAGGATAATAATGTCCACATAATGAAGTACTAAAATCATACACACAGAAAAACACCTAATTCGGTTACGTCACAAACCCAAATAGAGCCGATTTTTTCCAGGTACGTTAAGCTGGCACAGCCAATACAGCCCAATCGAATTTGACCAAATGATCCAAAAAGTATTAGTTTTTTACAAATTTATTCAAAAGAAAAAAAATTTTTTAACCCATTTTTTTTTGTTTTTAATGGCTGTGCCAGGATAAATGTAAGCTGGCACAGCCAATAACAATAAGGGGTAGTTTTTGTTATTTTTTTTTCTGAGCCCTGAGATAACTCAGAAATACTGATTCCGAGTTTTCTCAATGACTAATTAGACGAAATCATTAATTTTTTAATAAAGTTGGATAATTAAGGATTTTTAGTTCGGATAATAACTTAAGTATGGAGGGTGAGAAAACTCTAAAAACTTAGGGTGACCTCCAGGGGATCCCGTTAGAGTTTTCTCAACTCCCAGATATGAAAATTATAAACAATTTTTTTATAGCTAATAGTATGAACTTTTAGTTGCGGTCATAACTTGACTATTGAGGGTGAGAAGACTCTGAAAATTTGGGGTTACCTTCAGGGGTTCCCCCTAGAGTTTTCTCAACTCCTTGATATGATGAAAATTATCAACAATTTGTTGATGATTAATAAAATGATGTTTTAATTGCCGCTATAACTCGAGTATCGATCCTCAAAATGTTCCTCCTCTACAATATCGGACTCTTCCATCTTTCAAGCTCAAGTTATCTTCTTAATTGATAATTCATTCTTTTTATTAATCATAAAAAAAATTGGTTAATTATTTTCCTTATGTTATGTAATGAGAAAACTGTAGGAAATCCCTGAAATTAGCCTTCCAGTTTTAGATTATCCTCACAGTCGAAACTGACATTATCACCGTAACTATAAAGTCCGGTAGTCATGATTATTAATGCATTACCAATGATTTTCCTCATATATACGCGGTAAGAAAACTAAAGAAGAATCCTCTGGATGCTTCTTAGAAGTTTGAGACTTTTTTCCTGTTAGGAACCATCACTTCAATTGATTAATTTTTTATCAACAATTATTATCAAAAAATATTTGAAAAATCATTAATAATGTCTGTACGACTGAGACATGAGAAAACTGTATCGTAATCGACTCAATCCTCTCCTAAAAGTAGAGAATTTTCTTATCTCAAAGTTCAAGTTATCCCTTTAATTGATGATTATTTTATATTCATTACTCGAATTGAGAAATTGTTGGATTTCCTAGATATTGATAGTTAAAAATTTTTTTCGTATTTAAAGGACAACAAAACTTGAAAGTAATCCCCTGAAAACGTCTTTCAAGTTTGGGACTTCTCTCACCTTTGAAGGTTTAGTCATCACCTTGTTTGATGATTAATCTTTGTTAATTGAAAATCAGTTGAAAAATTATTCATCACCATTTCTACATCTGAGACATGAGAAAACTCTATGAGGATTCCTTGAACATCACCCTAAAATTTCAGAGGTTTCTCACCCTCGATACTCGAGTTATAACGGCAATTAAAAAATCATATTGTTAATGATTAACAAATTGTTGATAATTTTCATCATATGTGGGAGTTGAGAAAACTCTAGGGGGATCCCCTCCAGATAACCCTAAATTTTCAGAATTTTCTCACCCTCGATACTCAAGTTATAACAGCAATTAAAAAATCATTTTATTAATCATCAAGAAATTGTTGATAATTTTCATCATATGTGGGAGTTGCGAAAACTCTAGGGGGATCCCCAGAAGATAACCCTAAATTTTCAGAGTTTTCTCACCCTCGATAGTGAAGTTATGACCGCAACTAAAAGTTCATACTATTAGTTATAAAAAAATTGTTTATAATTTTCATATCTGAGAGTTGAGAAAACTTTAACGGGATCCCCTGGAGGTCACCCTAAGTTTTTAGAGTTTTCTCATCCTCCATACTTAAGTTATTATCCGAACTACAAGGTCAAATCCTTAATTATCCAACTTTATTAAAAAATTAATGATTTCGTCTAATTAGTCATTGAGAAAACTCGGAATCAGTATTTCTGAGTTATCTCAGGGCTCAGAACAAAAAATAACAAAAACTACCCCTTATTCTTATTGGTTGTGCCAGCTTAAATTCATCCTGGCACAGCCATTAAAAACAAAAAAAATGAGTTAAAAATTTTTTTTTCTTTTGAATAAATTTGTAAAAAACTAATACTTTTTGGATCATTTGGTCAAATTCGATTGGGCTGTATCGGCTGTGCCAGCTTAAGGTACCTATTTTTTCCCCATATATGTGGATATCCATGTATTGCGTAACCCAGCAATTTTGTAATTCATGAAAGTACATGACTTCGTTTTTTCATGGCATATAATTTTTTTCTGTTATGTGAACAATTAAGGAGCAATCATGGGTAGATGCTGCGATTGAACTCTGTGAGAAATATGTAGAATAACATAAGAAAACACTTGGGATATCACATTTGGACGACCGCGGAATGATTTTAGAAAAGTATAGACTCACTCCCATAAAAGGATCTTAAGGTATATTGATAGGTTGAGGTCGGAAGTACACCCTAGTCAAAATTCATGTTCATTTTTGGATTCCTAGATTATATATTTACAGCTTGGAAACCCTCTCAGTTAATTTTAAAAATAATATTGAAATTATTGCAACCGATATTAATAGTGAATGAACATTCATTTTATAAAAATTATTGATACGGAAAGTCATTTGCTTATCCCTAGACATTAGTAGCCTCACCGATAACCTAACCTAATCCACGAGGTCGATGCGCGGGAATTGTGACAGTTGTGAAAATTACCACAATGAACCAACTGAAGTGGGGCGGACAGTTCATAAAAGAAAAGCATTACGATCAACGTCGAAAATCGCAGGAGGCTTTGGCTAAAATATTAATATCCTTTCGCAATTATTATTGTACACTGGCGGCAATGTTTTGACAGCTAGCAGTGGCCATTACACTTTCAGATACTAGGGGAAAAAAATCACCAGATCTAGCCGCCATGACACTGACGAACCAGCGACGATAAGTCCGAGTTCTTTATTAATTGTTTCATTAAACCCTCGAACTTAGGATCATCTTGAACGTTCAGAAGATGTAGTTGAAAGCTTGTTCTATACAGTGGTATGTTTTTTTTATGAGGAAGCTCGTGAATTTTTCGCATAAATGCCACACTTCCGGTACAATTTCTCGATTTGAGACGTTTTTACTCTTGCATTATGTGACTTTCAATTAATTATATCTGCTTCATTAAACTTACCGATTTGTAAAAAAAGTCCTCAATATAGAGACAAAAATACTCTTTCAAATGAATACCACAATATAGGGTCAAGCTCGTGGACCCTGAACCTATCAATATACCTAAAAGCAAAACGTCTAATTGAATTCCTGCCACTATGAGAAAAGCGCTGGAGAATCATGAGAAATAGTTACTGGTTAAGCACCACATTCCGCATTCGTCAAAATTATGGTGTGTAGTTTTTTTAGTTGACCACATGTCTTAGTAAAGTGCTCAACATTACACAATAGCAATTCACTTCGAGCATTTTCCTATGTAGCTTGCAGAATTTTCAAGAAAGGGTATAGGCTCAGTTCAACCCTTGTCAGAGAGAAAGGCAGAAAAGTTTTATCGTATTAGGGTATTTGTGGTGTTACAAATTTTTGGTGATAAGTGGGAACAGTTTTAAAAAGTAGGGAATTGCTGACATCATCAAGACACCCAAGGGGTAGCACCGTCATAATTAAGTTATCAAAAATTCAGTAAGATTTTTACTCTATGTTGGCATCTTAAAATATAGCCAAAAACTTGAGGAAAGATAGTGCAAATTTTTCGAATTCTCGTGCACATCGATTTCCAAAAACGTATTTTAAGAAAAAGGCCTTCAAAATTTTAACATGTGGTATCAACCGCGGGAGACCTTGTCAAAAAAAAAAATCGAAATCTCGATGAAGAGATTTTTCCACCATAAATGCTCTTGCCTCATATTCTAGACAAGTTGAACTGTTTTTAAGCCAATAAAAAAACTGATTTTTTGAAAAAATCACACAGCAGTGTTACCCCTTAAGCTTTAGACGCCGAACTGCTATATACGTAGCAGAGTGTGGGACAGGTTCTATGACTATCCTTGAGACAACTCAACTCGGCGTTCCATCCTAAAGACAGTTCATCCCAATGACAATTCATCGTACAAACAACTCATGTAAAATAAATTTCCATAAAGTGCTGTCATCAAATAGTAATTATATTTCATTTAAATTTTATATAGATCAAATATAAAATACGAAATACTCAATCGCTATAATTAACTTCCCGATATAGGGAAGTTATTGTAATGCCCCCGAAAATCAAAAAGTTGTTTTGCATCGGATGTTCACGTTTTGAGATTTTTCTAACATTTCTAGACTATTTTAAACAAAATATCTGTATGTGTGTGTGTAGCTAGGTATGTATGTGGTCAAAAATTTTCGTTCACGATTTCTCGGGACTGAATTATGCGGTCCCGGTTCTGAACAATTCAACCGAAGCTAAGTCTTCACCTAACTAAGATTGGATTAGACTTTGGACGAAATTGGTCCAGTACATATGGGGCATTCCACGTGAAATCGTCGGACTGGGAACCCGATGGTCTCGGATTTGCATAAAAATGCACATATCTGTTCCTCAGCACACAAAGGAAGACACGTATTTTTTCGTTTTTTTAAATAAAAATTTTAACAACAATTATATAAACAAATGGAGATATCGCAAATACACAATTTTTAATTTGAATGAAACTTGAAATATATATTCTGTTTTGATTTAGGATCATTTTGAAAAAAAGTCGTTATAGGATCTCGTCAGGAGAATTTTTTATGAATTTTTGAAGTTGAAGTCATCAGAGAGTATTATTAGTAACAATTTACCACTGATAATTTTTCAAGTTATTATGGTGGTTTTCAATAATGTGAACAGAAAAAAGTTAAATCTGCATATAAATGACCCCGGGAAAGATGTTAATTAAATGGACAAAAGTAAGGTTTAAGTAATTTTTACAAACAAATGACCAAAACTTGAATATTATCAATTCTATGAAAAAAAAAAACATAAAACACAAAAATGTTGTACGGAAAATTCTGCGCAAAAAATGTTAACATACTTTTTGCGTAAAAATGACGGCTTTCTTGATATTACCACAGAAATGCTAATAATCAGTTCCCATCCCTCGTATTGACGTAAACCAATGTGGAAAGCTGCGATTAAAGTGACCCCATATTTCTTTCGCGCAAACTATTCTTGAAATTGAAAATACTATTTGGAGAGGGATGGGGGGGGGGGAGTGAATATTGGGCAATAAATATGATATACGTAACCTATTTTATGGCAGTTCAATTCTTGATGCAAATGTGATCATGTTACTCACATCGGATGTTACTCCAGTAGAAGTAAGTTTTCATATTTTTCAGTCACTCCAAATAGTATTTTCAATTTCAAGAATAGTTTGCACAAAAAAATATGTGGTCATTTCAACCGCAGCCTTCCACATTTTTTTATGCCAATACGAGGGATGGGTACTGACTATTAGCCTTTCTGCAGGAATATCAAGAAAACCGTCATTTTTACGCAAAAAGTATGATAACATTTTTTGCGCAGAATTTTCCGTACAACATTTTTGTATTTTATGTTTTTTTCATAGAATTGATAATATTCAAGTTTTGGTTATTTGTTTATAAAAATTACTTAAACCTTACTTTTGTTCATTTAATTAACATCTTTCCCGGGGTCATTTATATGCAGATTTAACTTTTTTCTGTTCACATTATTGAAAACCACCATAATAACTTGAAAAATTATCAGTGGTAAATTGTCACTAATAATACTTTGTGATGACTTCAACTTCAAAAATTCATAAAAAATTCCCCTGACGAGATCCTATAACGATTTTTTTTTTCAAAATGATCGTAAATCAATACAGAATATATCTTTCAAGTTTCATTCAAATGAAAAATGGCGTATTTGAGATATCTCCATTTGTTTATATAATTGTTGTTAAAATTTTTATTGAAAAAACGAAAACATACGTGTCTTTTTTTGTGGGCTGAGGACCAGATATGTGCATTTTTATGCAAATCCAAGACCATCGGGTTCCCAGTCCGACAATTTCACGTGGAATATCCCATATATTGTTATTAACTATTTCAATTGCTTATAATGTTCTACTGCATAAACTGTTAGAGTTAGCACAAAATTCATGTAAGAAAAGTAGTTCCCCACATAAAAATATGTATGTTATCCAGGATGACCCTTTTCGATAATTTGCATAATTAAGGACCTATGACCGTCTCAACAATTATATATGTAATAAGTGAATGAATGAACCCAGCGCTGTTGTGACGGTCTCAATCGAAGCATTTCCGTGCAGAATCGAGAGGATTACATTTTGCATGGCGCTCGGGCAGCATATGCGATGTTATTAACAATTGCAATTGTTTATACTGTTCCACTGGGTAAAATATTAAAGTTATCGTTTTTATTGCGGCCGCACCCCTATTGGCGTCTCACTTTCACTCAAGTAACGCGCATAAGTCTCATCCTCATGGTCACCATGCGTCTACTCAAAGACTCATAATTATCTGCTTCATAAATAAGTCAGTTTAGAATTCTCGAATCTGCAAGTTTTCATTATGACACTAATAGGTCACACTGATTAACCGGGGTATGTTGGAGAAGAATACATTTAGTACGCTGTGCTGACATACCACTTCAGGGAGTTTTGTTTGTGCCCCGAAGGGGGCTCACAAATGCTCGCACCACTAGTTTGATATTGTGAGTGTACCCGCTAAAGTATTTCACAATTATAATTTCGTTGAAGTAAGTAGCCACAACTGTCTTTAATCTTGTGTCATAGTTGTGGTATTTTCTTCGTTTCTTAACAGCTACATCACATTGACGGTATGGAAATCAAAGTGAAAAGAGAATGCCCTTCGGTAATCATCGGCTCCTCATCCGTACCACCCGCAATAGTCACATTGTTATGCTTGACGTATTGTCGTCAACGAATATGAAGTCTATATATATAAAGACAAAGGTTGCTGTGAGGTGAGTTGTCAAAGGGATGAGTAGTCTTGCCACTGTGGGGCACAATGGGTCAGGCAGAATAGGGAGGGGAAGAGTGTCCACGATTGAGCACGTACCCCATTGGACCCACCAATCCCTCAGTGTGCCCTCGCGGAACCTGTCGATAGTTACTCTCGAAAATTGCCACCGGTCGAGAGAAAAATCGACAAACTCTCGACTAACTGGCGACAGGTTCCGTTAGGGTGATTGACAAACCACCTATTTGAATAAATTGTAACCAATAATTCCTGTTGAACGCATAAAGCCAGTCTTCAACTGACGTCTCATGAAGTCATCTCGATCTCCTCAATATCGAATTTTATGCCCATGGAGAATGATACGTCCAAACCATGAAGAAATCCAGAGTTTTGAGGCATACTGTTTCTTTTTAGCAGACTCGGTATACCGCTAAATTCTAAAAAGAAAACTTTTTCGCTATTAAGTATTCTATACGGACTAAAAGTGAATTGAGTAGGAATGAATAGTATCAACGTCCCATTATTTTTGTTTCAGTAATTTTCGAACTTGAACAATTTGAACTAAGAGCAATTAATAGTTTTACCATTAACGAAAACATGGACAAGCAAAATCCTACAATGAACTGGTACGGAGTCCCTCACCCAGTAACACACGGTGGTAAACAAGCGCAACAACATAGTATCTCGTCTACTGCTTCTGATGACGTCATATCCACTTTGTGTGTGCGCGCTCGTGTCCAAATTTCATCGCATCCCACACACCTCCTGTCATCTCTTTCGCTCTTGCCCTCTCGGTCGTTTGTTTTGGCTTCTCTTTGATGTCCAGCACGATGCGAACAACTTCAGAGAGAAATCCACCTCCTCGTACCCGCCCCCCCCCCTCTCCTATCCTCATCCCCCTCGTCGCCACCCTATTCCACCTACTTCGTCCCACTACCGCTGGGTTAGCTGGCTTACGTATATCTGTATGTAAACTGCCTCTACAGGATCGTGTGGAATTTTAAGGTTTACGTGCGGGTTTAAGAATTTGTCTCTGAGATGGTGAACAACCCAAAGTTCACGCTTGACATTGGTATTTCTATTTTATTGGATGAGTTGCTTATCGGCTGCAGCTAACATCCTTGAGTGCACAAAAATTAACCGATGTTTAAAAATGAGTATTGCTGGTCTCAGTTTACACAAATTACGAATTTTTCAACAAACAGAGCTTCTGAACAATTACTTCACGACAGTAGCTATTATATAGGGTTGTGATATTGCTTTAAAATTTAGTATATATTGTAAAGAGTCCATGGGAAATAAATTATAGTTTTTCAACTGTCTTAATTCCATTGATTACATTTGGAATGATGTCAGGAATTTAAAAAAACAATTCTGTCCTATAAACTGGAAGTGTAATTATCCCTTAAAGACTGGTCTTTATATGAAATACAATAATTCAGGTGAAATGACACTCTTGGGTCGGTGAATGATTCTCCACCTACTTGCCCCTCCCCCCGTTCCACCATTCTGAAACATCGAAACAGTGGCATTAAATCAAATAACAGATAATTGCGGGGGTCTGAAAATGGGGATATCTTTTTGTGAAAAGACAGGAGTTCGGGTTAAGATAGATCGTAAAGTCCAAGTTATGGGTTTCTGGGAGATTCAACTTTCCACCCCGCGCCACCACCAATCTTTTCATCCCATCCCCCCACTACTGCAAGTGTCTAGCGACCTCCAGCACCACCCCACTCCCACCTCCACCCCTAATAATGGATAAAACGATCATAAATTCGACGGGAGAGCTTTTCAGCCTCTTAGGAAATATTAATTAAAATGTAATTGTTCTGCGCAGAGTTAGAGCGTTAGAAAGGGGTTATTTTCCTTGTTCGTGAGCATTGCTCTTACCTTATAATACTACCCTTTTCCTTATGCCCGTTTACAATACGGAGGAAATACAAAGAAAGAAAATCCTCAAATTATCATTCATTTCTCCCTAATAAAATGTTTCGTAATAAAGAAACGGGAATGGAGGATTGACATAAGGGTGCACGTTCCATATGAGAATATCAAAATTGCTAGGAGCGAACAAAACAATTTGGTGTCTTCTACAGAACTCTGAAAGACATCGCCGATGGTTTGATTATGTTGTTTATAAACATTTCGGCTTTTCCGGAATAATTTAGCAGTTCAATTGTTAAATTTACTCAAAAAAAATCACGAGATGCTCAACTCATTTGCATTGTTTTTGGTATTTTTCATCTTCAGAATGTTCCCCACTACTTCCAAGCAAAGTAATAAATGACAAAAATGCAATGCCTCCATTTGGAAGCAAATGTTATTTGTGTGGACAATCAACAAATTCCCAGCGGCATCATTGTCAAACTTTGAATATCTCGATATACTTAACGATAGTGGAGAATGAGGAAGTGAACTTGGAGTAAGTTGTTGAGCGATGTGTGGGATGTTAAAGTCGGGCAAGTAGTGTATCGGACTGTGTGGAAAAGGGGTTTCTCTTGCCCGAGGGGATAGCGTGGTCAGGGATACCACGGCGTAGTCCTCAGGATGTCTGAAACTTCACGGGCCGGAAGACGAGAATGTCTTTGAGTTGCTGGCATTTCGTGTCCTTCGAAGAGTTGTCTCCCTCCTCCTCAACCCTCATGCCGTGCCGGTTATCTTCCATTCTTCATGTGAAGATGGGGACGAGGAAAATGTACATGTCAGTACGAACTATGCTGAGGTAAACCTCGGGTATGTTAGACTGCCAGACGTTTATGCCGTCCGTTACTTTTTTCCGATTCCTCTAAGGGCCGTGGGTCGAAGGAATTGATACAGGGTTTATTCGGTTTTCCTTTGCGATCTATTTATTGGTCTTAGCCAGTGGTCCAGATATAATTTCCCCGTAGAAAAAATTTGCGGAAAAATATTCTCCAAAACAGAATTTTTCGGCTATTCATGTGGTTGGTGATACTCCATTGTAGGTTCTCATATTTTACGTGAAACTTTCGATTTTCTTCTAACGATATTTGGGAATCCATATATTGGGTGTCAATAACGCAATAGTACCTTTCTATATAGTGGCGTTATCGCATGACCTCGATTGTCAGATTCGAGTGATTTGGTTTTGTGCTAAACTTACAACATTCGAGGATTCAGTGGATTTACTACACATAACGATGGGCCGACAACTCCGTTATCAGCTATCCTTTATCCCAAGCTGGGATTCGTGATTCGCTAATGAGGAACTTGATTCTGGATAATTTGACCGTTTTCTAAATTATTTGGAGATTGGTTGAACTTTTCGGTCATTAACCCTGTGATAATGTGCTACTGAGGAACTGATCACGTGTTAATTTACAAATACTTCATGCCATGATTAGTATTTGAGTATACCCGAAGACATATCTGCTCCCATACTGTATTACAAAACATATGTTAAATAATCGTGAAATGGACATATTTTTTTCTGTAATTCATTTCTGTACCGAGGGAGCAGTCTATCTGTTATAGGAAAAATCCTATAACTATTCCGCAAAAAAATCTAAGAAACATATCAGCTGATTCTATGTGAAGGACATGATTGTAATAAATATTTATTGAATTAAATACAGAACTAACTTCGAACTGTTGCTACCGAAATTTAATCAGATCTATCATTGAAATATATAGCTCCGTAACCTCTACAACAAAATATGTGGAATTCATTCGATCAAAAGTGTTCGGCTAAGTTGATTATGGTACAAACACAGAATAAGAGCAATATATATTTTGTGCCCTTCACTTGGTTTTGGTGACGTGCCCTTTGCAGCAATCATGAAAGCACATCGCCGAGGAAGGAACTCAATCCATTTCTTGACCTATTTATAATCAACCTTCTTCCATTAGCACATACCTACTTCACTTGACCAACCCAGGTGAGAATGATCCAGCTTGACGATGGGAACAATACTGATTCAAGATTGGCGATCGAGAGTGGATTACCCAGAATGGGATACAGCCTCTTTCCATTGTTGAATGATTGATTGATCCAAACCTGCATATCAATGCTGCATCGAGCCTCGTTTAAGGATTGGTACAGCGTCGTTATTCGAAGTTTGATACTCGAACATAGAATGAGGCTTGATTCCATTATCAGCTGAATCATTGTCGCAACCGTCGATGGTAATGCTCTATCGAGCCTTGTTCCACACTAGTCAAAATATTGATTCATTAATTGAAAAGTAAGATTGGAAGTTATCAAAATCTCTTTAAAGGCCATTGGCCGACCCAGATGAACGGCAAATCCATAGAAAATTGATATTGGTATAAAAAAGTTAATCTCAACGGTATCAAGGTTATTTCAAGCGAACCCCATAGATTTTTTTATAAATCTGAATTGCGTAGTATTTTCTAAGGTTCATTCATTTCTATCGTCTTACTAAATCGTCAACACTGTTATGCAATGTTCGGTAAAAACAATGGTTGGTTATGTAATATCCTTATATGAAAAGAACAGGGACCATGCAATCGAGAGTAGAATCGACAGATTGACATGGAACTCGTTTATAAGCGAGTAATCGACTGTTTTACGACGAACATCGAGAAATCGACTGTTTTACGACGAACATCGAGAAATCGACACAAAATACATGAATTCTCATGAGCGACACTTGCGTAATGCGTACGTACAGTTTGCGATTGGGGTTTGGGCAGAAATATTTTTGCATCTGCGCATCTGCAAGGCATCCGTACTGTGGTCCCGGGCGATAGTTACGTATTCTGATAGTCTTAACCTTTTTTTCGTCCAGGCTACCATCCTCGGTAGCGGTCATTACACTAATTTCAATTGTCATGTGGCCCGCCATACCACTGATCCCTATATAACGTTATATAGAGATCAGTGCGCCATACTGTTCATGTTCAGTCTGATTGGCTTTGAAATGTGCGTCGCCATATTCCTCTTCGCGTGGGCTCATATTTTAAATTCAAAAAATTTACAACTTCATTTTTCCAATTCTAGAATTCAAGTTGACGTTGATTTTTTTTTCAAAATCAAATTTAATTCAAATTCAAATGCCAATCCAAAAATTTATTCCTATTTTTGAATTCAATTTAAAAAAATAAAACTAAAATTGGACTATTACAAAAATTGTTAATCAAAATATTTCAAATTCCAACTCATTTTCATAAGAAATAAGTTTATTTGAAAAGTTAGTCAACATCTTGACCGCTTTCGGCCGGGGTGGCGCTAGTTTAGTAAAGATTTCGGGTAAAAAAATTGTCTTTCAAGCAATCCCACCCGCCGCCAAATATCAACATACGTCACGTGCTTTAGGCTTTCTAACCTGGAATATCGAATCTCTCTCAACGACAAGTGAAAATAACAGTGAACTTAAACTTTGTACAGCATGAATTTTTTCCACAAAAATTCAGCATACAGACAAAAAAAATCGAGCTACTTTAAAACACAAGATAAATTAAGTGAACAAGCACAACAGGATACAGCTAACACCAATGAGTGTATTCAGGTAGCTGACTTGGTGCAGTCATATTCTCTGACTGATGGCCATCACCATGCCCAGGAGTTGCATCTAGAGAGACACCAGGACCTTCCTGAGCTCGCAGAAATTGGTATACACGACTTTGGAAGATTTGAGGAGTTCAGTGGTGTCCATCTCGCTAGTTCGTCACGTGATGAATCTTCACCTAGTCTATCACAGCATATAAACAGCCGTGAGTCGTCAAATTATGGATGTCAGGGCCATTCTTCGGATTTGAGTGGCATGTCAACATTTTCATGCAGATCCAGCCCTACTCGCGAGCCTGCAGCTGGTTTAGAGGAGATTAATATGACAAATCTGTTGAAAACATGGGCTATTGATAATATTGCCAACATGAAAACATGTGTCGTAACTAATTTGTTGAAAGAGTTGAGGAATATAGGCTATCTCGAATTGCCATCTAGTGCAGCAACACTCATGGGGTTTTCTCATGTTATCAAAAGTCTTCCCATGGTATCAGGTAAAATAGGAAACTCCATCTATTTAGGTATAAAGAATGGATTGGAAAAATGTATTGAGCCAAACGTCTTCACCGAATCGGAAATAACCGTATTAGTCCATATTGATGGCATAACCATTTATTCATATACTGATGGTGCACTATGGCTTATTTTAATAAAGCTCTACCATAAAAATTACACATGTACGCCATTTGCAGCAGCTCTATATTATGGCCCTTCAAAGCCAAAAGATATAGAACATTACTTGGGTGATTTTGTTGACGAGGTGACGAGTTTGACTTTAAACGGTGTAACAGTACAGGGGAAGTTTTATACATTCAGAATGGCTGGAATAATTGGTGATGGTCCTGCAAGAGCATACATTAAATGCGTCAAAGGCCCCACTGGGTACTATGCGTGTGAAAGATGCACGGTTCGTGGCGAGACAGGGAACAAAAGAAGGGTTTACCCAGATATGGACGCTCCGCAAAGAACACGGGAATCGTTCATTGCTCGTGTTGATCGCCAGCACCAGCCAAGCGCTGTTCAATCGCCATTGCTGAAAATTCGAGGATTGAACCCAATAAAGGATGTCCCCCAGGAATCAATGCACTTACTGTATCTCAACTTAATGAAAAATTTGCTGACTAAGTGGTGCGACAGGAGTAGTCAGCATAAGATTTCGGTCCAGAAACTGAATCTATTAAAAAAATCAATGGAACAGATATCATCTGTTCCAGAGGAGTTTCAAAGAAAAGGATTTAATATGGACTACTATGGTCGATGGAAAGCTACCCAACTATCATTCATGTTGCTGTATGCTGGACCCATTGTACTGAAAGACATTCTGTCGGATGATTTATATAATCATTTCCTATTGCTGCATGTTGGCTGTCGAATTCTGTGTAGCTCTGAGCTAGCTGTGGTTCATTGTGAGGTTGCTGATGTCATTTTACGGAGATTTTGCCGTCTAATGCCAACATTCTATGGAGCAGACTCACAATTGTTGCATGTACACAGTCTTATACACCTTTGCGAAGATGTTCAACACTTTCAGGCACCACTGACTGAATATTCAGCCTTCTGGGGCGAGAATTTTATAGGTAAATTTAAAGCTCTCGCCACCGGTTACGCCAAACCTCTCGCTCAAATAGTCAACCGCATAACTGCTCAGCGTCAGCAAACCCATGTCCAAGTTAAGAAAAAGGAAATTCTGCATGAGTGTATTCCCCAAAAACATGCAGTTGTCATCGTCAAGAATGGAATCAGGATGGTAACGGTTTCATCAATAAATTATAAAGACATGAGGTTCACTGATAAAAGGCCAAACAATGTCATACAGTTGAATAACGACAGTATTTTTTTCATTAACAACATATTTATGCCGGAAATGGTCGGTGGAAAATCCCCAAGAGCACAAGACTTTTTTCTCGAGGGTTATTACAGTTCAGGAGTAGACAACCTTTTTCTAGCACCCTGTCCATCTTCGGAGGTAGGAATCTCCAAATTAAGCCACTCAGGCAACGTTTGGACACTATTAAACTGGATAACATTAAGAAAAAGTGTGTGTACATACATCATTTAGATGAATGCTATGCTATATCTCTCCTCCATTGTTAATGGACGCCATCTCGTGTTAGAGGCACTGTCAGTGCATATTTGACAGTTAATGCATAATTCAATACATTAACCGAAAACTATGGTGCCTCTCAGTTTTCGTTCTCTACCTTCACTGTTGAATTACCGATAACTATTAGTACAGAATTTATCAAAAACCAGTTGACTAAACCTTTTGTTATTAGTTGAATCCGTCTTTGATTGAATTATCTAGGATCTTCTATAATTCTCAGAATTGGGACGTTTATGTTTATATTTTTTTGGTAGCTTTCATTGCAGATTACAAAAGTGCTCTAATAAACATTTCACTGTGTTCCTCAACTCCGCCCATTATCCTTGAGAACTCCACCGCAACCTAAATCGACTCGTCACGAGCTACCAAATTAATCACTTTTGATATTATATCTAATAAAAATTTCACTGTGTTCCTGAACTTCACCCATTATCCTTGAGAACTCCCCCACAACCTAAATCGACTCGTCACGAGTTACCAGATTAATTACTTTTAATATTACATTTAATAAAAATTTCACTGTATTCCTGAAATTCACCCATTATCCTTGAGAACTCCCCCGCAACCTAAATCGTCTCGGCACGAGTTACCAGTTTAATTACTTTTAATATTATATCTGATAAAAATTTCACTGTGTTCCTGAACTTCACCCATTATCGTTGAGAACTCCCCCACAACCTAAATCGACTCGTCACGAGTTACCAGATTAATTACTTTTAATATTACATTTAATAAAAATTCCACTGTATTCCTGAAATTCACCCATTATCCTTGAGAACTCCCCCACAACCTAAATTGTCTCGTCACGAGTTACCAGATTAATTACTTTTAATATTATATCTGATAAAAATTTCACTGTGTTCTTGAACTTCACCCATTATCTTTGAGAACTCCCCCACAACCTAAATCGACTCGTCACGAGTTACCAGATTAATTACTTTTAATATTACATTTAATAAAAATTCCACTGTATTCCTGAAATTCACCCATTATCCTTGAGAACTCCCCCACAACCTAAATTGTCTCGTCACGAGTTACCAGATTAATTACTTTTAATATTATATCTGATAAAAATTTCACTGTGTTCTTGAACTTCACCCATTATCTTTGAGAACTCCACCACAACCTAAATCGACTCGTCACGAGCTACCAGATCAATTACTGTTAATATTATATTCTTACTGACGAAATTAATCAATTTGTCATTATATAAATGAACCTTTCCATGGAATTAACTACTGAATTCATAAATTGGAGATTGCAATCAATGATAATTTCATAAAATGCCGTATAATCTATTCGTAGATCATTCGTCATCTAAAATTTTTAAATTTCGGGCCATTCGAAATTGGCGACGCGCGCCGCCTTATCATCAAGATGGCGGTCTCACGCGGCAAGCCGAGCTTTTCGGTAGCTAAAATGGGCTGTAATGCCCTATCATCCTTAATATTCAGATAACTATGACCAAGGAATGAGGCGCCTACACCGTTCGTTTCAACGGGACTATTGTTTGAGATCCTCCGACTCTGAAGGTAGAAGGAAGAGCCAATGGAGTCCAATCTCAGTAGCCGAAGCCAAACATATGCTCAAGCAGACTCGATCTTTGTTCGACGGCTCTACAATTGTTGAAGAATCAGAGGAGGAACGAGCTTCAAATGGTAAGTTGATATGAAAAAACAACAATACAACATGCTCATTGAATACTGTTCATAATTATGTTTTTATATAAAAATACAATAGGACATCGTCCACTGTTAGATGTACTCCTATTTCGCAGCAATTTCAAGCGAAGCATAATGATTATTTCCCTCACGTCGACGTTGTTCTTTAGATTCAGAATCGACTACAGGAAAGTCCAATCGTAAAAGTCCCCCAAAATCTCCAACACTCTCATACAAAACAGACGATATGCAGACACCGATCAGTATGGTTGCATTCATGACAGTGTGACCACGTCCTGAGTCCCCAAAACTCTTTAGGTATGAAATTTGTAGGAAAAAAACACAAAAAAACTGTAAAATATTATAAAATTCATTATTCTGTTGATTTATTTCAAACAAAACCAATCATAGATCCCACCCTTCAACATGAAGACCTGCCCACATCGAAAAAGACTAATGATGGTACTCCTGATACAACGATTTACGAAACATCACAGAAAATTGACCAACATTCACTGCGAGGTATCCATTTTATTATCAACCATGCCTCAAGTTTTTTTTTTTATTTGTACTTTGTAGCGGTCATAACAGTAGTTCATCCGTCACCTAGTTTCGCACTTACAAACACTCTAAAATTGAAGATTTCCAGTCATCAAACGAGTTCATAAAACTGAAATTCTGAAAAAAATTCATTCATACCATATTCCCATATATTAAGTACTTTACGAACACTTCCTTCTTATAAATAAATAATGGACAGTGGTCAGAATTCAGTAGATCATTACGCGCCAGATATAAAAAATGTTGTCCATTTTTTCATATTACTACTTTGATCATACTACGTGTGCAATGTTATGATGTGAGGGCCAAAAACTGCGGCAAGGACGTAATAGTACTTTATGAAAAACTAATTCCGCCATTAAATTGAAAAAAAATGTCGATTCAAGAATGTAGTGTGACTTCCACGTTTCTTATCGTAGTTTAAACAAATTCTATAAATTTCGTGCAATTGATGATATACTTGAATTCGTTGCACCTACATAAACCTGATTTCTGTTAAAATTCTGTATATAAATAGTTTTATTGGCATCTGAGTAATGATATTTTAAGTAGAACATTCAATGCTTATCAATGAATAAGAGCAATTTACTTCCAATTCTAACTTGCTAATAACTTAATTGATCTTTTTCAAATGTTGGGTCCGTTCAATTAATACAATCTTCTATGTTTATGTCGATTCTCAAATGTGAAACAAGCTTTCAAAATTCTAAGTCATGAAATTGTCGTAAAATAGTGAGTAACCCAATATGCTGATGTGAAAAGGCTTATAGCGACTGAAAATTGGTAAAATACCTAGATATGCCTCAACAGCATAAATTACTTGTCTCCAGACAAGCGTTCCGTGAATTCGCAAGAAACCAACTTCGGGGCTGATGATAGTGACAGTACAGGGTTATCGGTAAATCTGAAGGGGAATACACGAACTAAAAAACGTGTGCCATTCAGAAGAAAAGATCAGGGGAAAAACCTGCAGAACCACCTACCTACTCATCGCAGAGTTTATCAGCAAGAAGTTGATAGTGATACAGATTCTCCTCATTCTGGATGGAGAAACGCTAGACGTATGCCTCCTCTCATATTAGTCTATTGTAATGTTTATCTTTTATAAAATCTGGGTGAAGCATGTGACTCATCTGGTCTTGTTAACATCCAGGAATTCAAATTTTCAATAATTTTCCCAACATCAAATCTGTTGCTTAAGCCTATAACGTAACGTATGATATTCCAATGCATAGATGAACTACAGAGAAAAAGTGGTAGCAGAAAAGCAAAAATTATCAGTTCTTCCGATGAAAAATCTCCACTTAGAAGCGAGAAGGAACAACCGAGGTCTATCAATAGTGAAGACTACACACGTCTTCAGCAGAGAGGTCGAACTCACGCCAAATTCGCTTGGTCAGCAGTGAGCACTGGGAAAGACTCCGATAGAGGTTTGAATTGCTAGATAATGTTATTGCATCCACCTTTAATTGAAATTTCTGTACGGGATTTAATGTTTTTTTTTCAAGGTGGAAATGTGGGATCTGAGAAGCCTCCATCCTTCAAGTTAAGCAGTCCCTTTGAGCAGTTACCTCGATTTCGCAATTCCCAAAGTGAATCAACAAAACCCAATCAAAATTCACGAACGCAAGAATCAGAAGAATTATTCAACACAATGGCTCCATCCATGAAAGGTATAATATTTAGATTGTGATGATGATAGATTTTCCCCAATGTAACACTCGCCCATTATATTCGATTTCAGATTTTGCTCGTTACCTTGATCTACAGCGTGAAGCGGACACTGAAAAATTTTTGAAAACATTCAACAATGTCAAAAGAAGTATTTTGTACGACTTGACTAATATGGTTAGAAACCTGAACGACATTATTACTGCAACGCACTTCGCAAACTCGATGAGTAACTCCTCAGTTAGGCCCCTTATCAGCGAAATCCTGAAAGTCAAATTTCCCATCAGCAATTATGAGGATTACATTGCATTCGATGATTCATTGCAAGCAATCCATGAAGAAAGAAAAGACGAGGAGGGAAAAACCGTGGAATATTCTGGTTTGCAAAAACAGAAAGCCTTGGTAATTATTGTAGTTTAATTCTGGTAATAGTATTACATAAACTCCAGACTATTCGAGCTCTAGGAGAAACCCATTTACCCCGAAACAATGGGTTTGGAATTGATATTTCGCGAGAAGATATTCGGTTTTTTTTAACTTCCCGATCTAGGGAAGTTATTGTACTGGCCCCAAAAATGAAAAGTGCCAGATCGATGAAATTTTCACGTTTCTCTACGTTTTGCATGATCCTGACGTGATTCCAGAAAAGTGTCTGTATGTATGGGTGTGTGGTGTCTGTGTGTGTATGTGTGTGTGTAAACAAAAAACTTTGTTTAAAGTTTACGGTGGGACCACCGGAGGGATCTCCTTTTTTTTTGATTGACGCGTTCCAGTGGTTTCCAGGTCTAAAAGGAGTGTTTTGACAATTGTCCCATTCGTTTAATTGTTTTTAACCATTTCAATTCTCTATAACGTTGTATTTCAAGAACGGTGATAGATACCGGAAAAAGTGTTCAACAAAAAATGTCCCTCTCATGAAACTACATATTTAACACAGTAAAAAGAGTCAATTTTTAATTAACTAATGTACCCGCAGTTATCGATGTTCCGAGGTTGGGTGGGCACTGAGGACACCTGGAAGGACTGTGTGAAAAAGTGCATAAATCGGCTGCTACAAAAAGATGTTCAGAAGTACTACAGTGGTTAAGGGCGGAAGACATCGCTCAGCAAAAAGGAGTCTTTCAGCAAAACTGCAACTTATGAATGTCTAAGAGGTAAGACTTAGACTATTTCTGAGTTCAGCAAAAGAGTGATTCGCTCCATTTTTGTTCACAGATTTCTTATTGAAGAAGTTCCCTACGATAGAGATGAACATCATCCAGTATGGTGGGCATCATTTGCCTCAGGCCCAACGTAAAGATTGATAAGTCATAGTTAGATATAATATAGATATGATACCGAAAAGCATTTAAAAATGTTATGCACCAAATGTTTAAAAATATTAAAGAATATAAAAAATAAACTGGGGACCATTTAAGGAAATTATTGAGGAATCCATAAATTATCGTTGAATGCTTGATTCAGCATTCACCATAATTTCGAAAATTCTCTGTAAATTTTCTTTAAAAGGAAAGACTCCGGACTGTGCTAGCTTTTGTCGCAGTTTATTGTTTGTTGAAAAGCTTCTAATATCTAAGATAATGTTCCAAAATATAAGTGTTTAAAACCGAGTGTTCACTTGCGAAATAAAAAAAAACGTTTTGAAAAATATGAAAAATAAGCTGAGCGTCATATAAATATATTATTGAAGCATTAATGCGACTGTTCCACATTCATTCAATCTTGGTTCAGTTCTCGCGGTCGAGCCTCGATCAGCCCTGAACGAGGCCTGATTCAATCTTCATTCCATTGTTCGTTTTCACCTGTGTATTACGCTCGATCAAGACTCTATCAAGGCTCGATCGAGGATCGATCCCCGAGTCTCGGAACTTAGTCAGGTTTCTAGATTGCAACCACTTTCTTTCCATCGTGGTTTTCCAGCCTCGATCAATCTTGATCAATCGTGGATCAAGATTGATGCAATCCTCATTCCATCGTCACTTCTCACCTGGGAAATATTCTGTTCAATAATGAATTGTCCAATACTTCATTATTTGTTATATTTAGTTGCATGGAGCGCGAATGTGGTGATGAAAAAACATAATTGATTCCTAGAATACGTTCTTGAATTGTCTTGGAAGAAATGGAATGTTTTACACCTTAATGTGAAAATATTCGTCTTCAGACCGAATTATTTTTCTCGGTTGTATATCAAATGAATATATATATGTGTGTGTGTGTGTGTGTGCTAATTACATTATTGTTTTTGAATAAAATCAATATATTATATACATCGTTATTAACCAAAAACGCTCATTATAGAGTGAGTTATCGTCTTTATAATGTGGCCTAACATCATCAAATAATATCATCATAGTTAGAACTAAAAAATGTGGGTAATAAGAGTTCTTCCCTGCATAGAAACAGGCATTTTCATAATTCAGGCAATATCGCCCATTGAGGCTCAACAATATAAGAAAAAGATGGGCCAGATCAATAAAGATGATAGGGCATTACAGTCCATGGTAGCTAATAAAAAATATGGTGCGTCTAAGCTAACATCGCTATTCCCCAGGCTAGAGAATTATCACTAGCAGTAACTCTCTCATCTTGACAACGTTGCAAGGAGCGTCCAATCATGGGCCCCTCAACGTATACGAGTATATCTATGTGTGTAAGTCGAAACGTCATGACGTCAAATGATCCGGGTAAAATTGTATTTGCTAAAAATGACAAAAAACTCTTCATATGGAAGCGAAAACGTGTGTCGGAAAATTTATCAACAGAGATTGAGCCAGGTGCAAGTGGGTGAAAGTAGTAAGGATTGTGTGAGTGTACAAATAAGGAAGAAAATGGCTGAGTCGGACATAAGTTTTGAAATTATTTGTGATACATTTCGAACTCATCAAGAGAATGGCATAAAAGCACTTCTGGGTATTGATGAGAATGAGGTTATAAGAGTTACAAAGAGCAAAAAAATTATCCAAAGCATTGTTGATTTTTTAAAGAAATTTCCTGGGGACATATAATTCTATATTTAAATTGAAGTTTACGAGTTGTGTGAGGTTTGAGATCCATGTCATGGCTATAAAGACGTTAGAAATTTATTATGTCTCCAGACACTTTTGTTATTTGTATGCTGTGACTGCCAAAAATTAATACAAATAAAGTTGGTTTGATAAAACGTCATCTTTGGTTACATAAATCCAATGATCCTATGCCTTGACCTGTGGTAAACCGGTATACCACCGATAGACACTTGAATTTGCCGCTACTGCCGCGCGTCACTGCGGCGTTGTCACGTTGAACGAGAGGGAAATTTTTTGTAACTAGACGGGTGAAATAATTAATTTAAAAATCGCAAAGCTTCCTAATGTTTTTATGAAAAAAAATTTAAAAAACCCTAATAACCTTTGCGAGTACACCCAAAAAGTTTCAAATTTTCATCAGTTTTTTTAAAGTCTACAGATTTTTTTTAACGCTGTTCCCCATAAGAACCTATGTTAATTTCAAACTTGATTATCTCCTACAAAAGCTTTCTAAAGTACTTGAAATTTTCACTGAATGTTTTTTAGGGGAACCTTAAGACAAATTATTTTTTTTCAGATTTTTATCACTGTTTTTGACGTGATGCCCTATCATCCTTAAGGTACTTTGTAAGCCTCGTTCCGGAAGTAGGCCTCAACTCAGGTTCATGATTTAATAATTTTTTTTTTGCTGTGAAATCCGTTTTTGAACAATCAAATTAATTGCAAAAATAATGTAACGAATTTTAAGATACATTTGCGCTCTTATTCAGAATGTTTTTATTCTAAATTGGTTGTATGGAAAGTATTTTGAAAGCCCTAGTGGTCACTAGGCGAATCAACCTAACTCAATCTCCTAACTGAATACGCGCCAACATCGCGGTATTTATGAATACTCAACCTCAACAATGGCACAACCAGCAGAGAGATGGAGATTAAATGGAAAATTGATTGGAAAATCCCACAAAAATCCGAATCAAGATCCAGATCCTTGCGTTTTTTCTTTTTCTTCATAATCCAATTCCGATTATTAGTTCCTCCATGCAACTTGGTGACAGAACGATAAGTTTTTAATAAATTGTCGGGACAAATGGTAAAGCATAACTAGTATACTTATTCTATTTTTCATTGTGTAAAACCGAATAAACATTCAGTAAAATTCGAATTACACAATGGTTCTGTTGAATCTAATAAAATTGGTGGAGACTTGTGATAGGTTACGATTTGTTTGCATTTGGTAAGAGAATCAACGTAGAAATACATTAAAAAAGACTTTTGAAAAATTATATAGTCTACTCAAGAACGAAATAAGCGAAAACTATACAAATTTCGTTGGTATCTCTCAAATTCCACATCCCACAACCCGCACTATTTTGACAGCCGTGAGCCGTCATGGCACTTCTCAAACTCTAGGGGAATTTCTAGTGGAGTGGCCATTTTTTGGACAAGCCACAATTACTGAGGAAGCGATTCGACAAACATTCCCAAACGTTTTTCATAACTAATTCCTAGGCAAATTAAGCCAATTTCAATGAGAATGTGAAACTTTTTTATAGGCAATTAACTTCCGCTAAAAAATCGAGATTTTCGCTCCACTCCCCTTTAATCATGTACTTTTTTAGGTAATAGGGAAAGAAATGTCAGAAACATTGAGCAGGCGCGAGAAAGGTTTTTTCTTGCAATCGATACAAAAAACAAGATGTAGAATGTAAGTGACGAGGCTTACAAAGTACCTTAAAGGCTTCCGTATCAGCGCAGCGATGCAGTCAAGAATACGAAATATAAAAAACTTTTATACCGTAATGTTGACGAAATCTACTAATCATGATAGTCATTTTTCATCAACTTCCGCACTCGAATTTCACCCCTTGTATTATCAGTGGCTCACATATATGTGTCTAAAATGGTTTTGCAAAGACGCCGACAAAAGGGGAAATTTTGGGTTATTGGTAGGCACCTCACGCAGTCATTCCACTATTTTCACCATGCGAATGATGACGACGACATTTTCTCTCGCCCCATCTGTGATAAATGATCGTACGCTATTATATCTTTTGGTATCCCCGAAAACCCATAGAGAGTCAGGAGATAAAGACGTAAAAAACCGAGGACAATTTAATCCTTCATAAAAATCAGTTAGAGAATTCAAAAACTGATCTCTCGCAGTACCTTTTCTTCAATATGCAATTTAGTTGCTTATTCTTTGTGACATTATTCAGTGAAGGACTATCAAGTGAAAGAAACAAAAAAAAAAGATGAAAGAGCGGGCAAAAAATTGAAAGAAATTGGCGGATGGTAGGTGCGATCGAACACCAAAATCCAGAATGAATTTATTCATGACGGAAGAGAGAAAGAGAGGGGCAGAGTATAAATGCAAAATTGGCAATACATACGAAATCTCCGGGGTTTCAAGTAAAAAGGGGTGAATACATTAGCTCTGGAAATTAACCCCTTTGAACTTGCTCTGCAATGGCATAATTGGTGAATACAGTGCAATAATTTCTTGGGAGTATAGATGGCAAGGGAAATTCAAATATTTTCCACTTGCAATTGGTCACAGTATTGTGGCATTTCGTCTTTGACCTGCAGTGGTTCCACCTCTCTAACTGCCGTTTTCTGATTTGAACAAAAATCAGAATATATGAGCAGTTGTCAATTCAGAATGTTCCAAAATCTCAAAATCATCATGCGATGCTTATTGAAAGTTGTCAATTAATCGTCGGCCGTGGCTGTGTGTTTGAAGCACGGGCTTTTAACACACGGGGTCCAAGCATCGAAGCACCGTCCTAGGAGTCTCCTTTCGACATAGCAATGTGGAAGTGTTCAGGTGAAAAACATGGATGTGTAAATCGAGGTTCTCCATGGTTTTCCCGCAATTATTAGATAAACTGAGGAACGCAATGTTCATTGAGACTGAGATCAGACTGAGTGCTATGGGAACTGATAGTTCCTTGCTAGAGCTGATTTTCTGTTATTGGCATGCCAAAAGGCTTGTAATGAATTACTACATATTTTACGTCAGGTGCTTCTCGAAGGAACCCATTTGATATAAAACACTATTGAACTTACTAACTCTTAAGCATGGAATGGTGTGAAGATATCTAACAACTGGTTCTCGTGACGTGTTTTGTCGGCGACGAGACGTGACATTTGTTCGAAATCATTTGTGTGAATTACTTTTTTTTTGTGTATTCAAATCGGTAGAGGGAAAGAGGCAGAGGGTTACGCCCTTCAGTCGTGAAAGTATTCGGGAAAAATATTCATTTTTCGTCGCTAGTTGTTCTGAGTTAGAAAAAAAGCCCCCCTCCAACTCTTCAGGTCTTCCGAAAATGAATTTGAATTAGCACAGTTCTGTTTGAAATTTCAAAGTGTGGAGATCATTTTCGATTCTTCACTAAATATAAAAACGTTCTGTTTTGCTTGCTTTCGTCGAGAAAAAATCATGTAAACAATAACCTAAAAACAATAAAACAATAACAGTGGCTTTTCTAATAAAATCAGTGTTGTATCCAGTTATTTACCAATTAAATAATTAAAATAAACTGTTTTTCCGAATAAATCAATATCTCAAATGATATTAATTTGGTAGTTTGAGTGTACCGAACTTTTGTAGGTACATGACGGGTTCCTGGAGCAGTATGAGACAGGTTAAAAGGTCCATAATATCGAACAACTTCTTTAAAAGCGGGAGTTTCGGGGATGCCTGAATTTACGAGTTAACTCAATTCGACAAATTTAAGATCAGTTAAGGTAGGCGGTATCTGTACTGAACCGCCATGAAAAAGATAGGACACTCGAAATTGATGAATGTCACACAAATGCCAGGGTATATTCCATCCATATAGTTTACAGCAGGAACACATTGTCTTTTCAATAGGTCCTTGCCTTTCATTCAAATTTGGCAAAATTCAGAAAACGGCGAGTATAGTGCGATCCTTCACGGGCTAGCCATATAACCTGGTAAGTACGGAAACCATCGAGCGAATGAGCGAGGAAATAGATATGGGGAGAGAACAATTTTAGCAGGGTGCAATTGCGACGGTTATGCGCGAGCATGCGGCAGACATCTCTCCAAGGGCCAGAATTTATTCTACTACATGCAGACACTGAAGCAATGAAAGATACTTTGTTTTTATTTCGTCGCATGCGGCTGCATATAATGAAAGACAAACTTATCGTAAATTTTTGTTCACTGTTTTATTTATACTGATTTTTTTTGCAGGAACATATGGAGGGGATATCACTAACATGTATGATAACAGTCAAGTGAGAGTGACCCTACGCGTGTCACACAAACCACTTTTCGGTCGAAGTATTGGTTGTCATTTGAATTTTTAGATTTTTGAAATGTGTCATTTGACGAGAGCAGCAATATTTATTTTAGATTTTTCTTCTGATTTCCCGTTATTCTTGTGATAAGACACTCGAGAATGTGGAGATGTAATGAAAAATCAAATTTTCATTTTTGGGATCAAAATATATGTCTATCAAAATATATCAATATCATTTCAATTATTTCTCAAAAGTCCGATAAATGATACTATTCCGAAATGACCTATATGCGACAACATTCTGCCTTGTAACAATTCGGATTGATCGGCTGACCATTAATTATTGAAGAGTATTACGGTTAGACGTTGGACCCTCACCGACAAAATCTGCATATCATACCGGGCGTTCCCAATTACGTAATTAATCGAATAAAAAGTGATTCCCTGTATGCACAGCACACAGGCACAAACTGGTCATTAATCATCATCTGGGCATTAGGAATTGCGGATGCAAAATGAGTATATCTGATTGACCAGCCCTTATGAATTCTACAAAGTTGAAGGGTTAAACCGCACTCGGCAATTTCCGATTGCTTTATTGCTCTGGTCATTGCATTAATTGTGCTATGTTTAAATGATTACATTGCCTAACTTCTGTCGTAAATAATCTGGTAAAAATTCATCTTTGTAATGAGCTTTCAGTCGTATCGTTATTTTTGATTTTTTTTTATATTCTGTTTTTTTGTTATTTTATTTTTATTTCTGTAGCAGATGGAGGTCTAAAAGATGCTAGGTCTTCGTTAAAAATTTTTTATCAGAACAATTGCATCAAACAAATTTATGAGCATGATTACCTTGGAAACCAATACAGTTGAACCTTATACCTGCGTATTTAAGAAAAAAAAATAATCATATGATCTGAAATTTTGTTTTGTTCATTAGGGATATGTGAGCTCATAGACCATACACTGGACCGCATTTGCATCATAAGACACACGAAACCTATGTCCGCACAGGCTACTACTCGAATTCGAAACCACTCTTGCTCAGTTGGGGAGTTGAACTTAGGAACCTAAGGGCACTTAAACTGCGCACTTAGCCCACTCGGACCTGAAATCGGTAGGCATTTAAAAAAAACTTGCACTCAATGTTTTCATAGTAATCATTAGTTGAGGTTAAAGATTTTTAAAGGGCAAAAAAGATGACGTCAAGATATTACTGCGATGGTGAGAACCAACCACCGAACCATCTTAACCTAATCCGAGCCTAGCCTATTCTAACCTAATCGTGCCATCAAAATATTTAGTAAACGAGGTAATTTCGATTGGGGAAAAATTAAACGATATCGACCTATTGAAGGTCATACTTCTATTCCAGTTGTTCATTTCAGAGTTTTTGGGGCAATTGATCGAAAGCGTATCTTTAAAAAAAAAAATTCTCCTTTTATTTGATACTATAGAGAATCAGAGAATCTTCAGGAGTGAAAAAATACACATCCATCACTCTCATGAGGAACGGTAGCTTTATTCGTTATCGACATACGGCGCGCGCCAAGTTGACTTTTTTTTACTCTTCTATAAGTTTCACTTCACCCCGACAGTTCCTTCGGACGTCAACGTTGCGTGATTGATTTTTATACTATGCGTGTTACATATGTTACATATGTGTGTGATCCTCAGCACATCGCATTCGTCTTCCTCTCCCATCGTCACACAAAACCCATTTGACTCTTTCCTATTTTTTTTTAATATACGTTGTAGGAAACTGTGGGTGGTCGAAAAGTGGTGCAGTCAACTGATACACATGTTCATCAATTTTAAAAGGAATGTCCCACATACTGAGGGCGATAACGTAAGTCATTAGTGGAGTTGTAAAGTGGGATATTTTTTTCCTCAATTTTTCCGTGTAAGAGAATAGTTTTAAAGAAAAAAATCAAGATCACTCGGAGTGAGAGATTTCTGGGATTCCCGCCAAGTAGTGGAAAATTTGGCGAATAATTGATCTTTTAAGTTAATGATCACCATCGCACTTCCTATCTTTAATATACAATCTTACCATCCAAGAAACTATGTAATGTTCTGCTCATTAAATTTAATCATCATGAGATGCGTGGAATACAATATATTAATTAGAGTGTATACGTATGTGGATCTTCGAATCTGTCCTGGTGGGTTGAAAACCAATTGCAATATACGGATGAACATGTTTAATAAATAGTTCCCATTGGTAAGGCTGTAGTTTACACCATTTTGAAATTTTTTCATCACTATCAAGGTCGAATGGAAAAAAAGACTAGTGGTGTGTGCGCCACTCGGGGCACAAACAAAACTTCCCGATTTGGTTTTTCAGCACAACCTACTAAATTGATTCTTCTCCAATATACTACGGTTAATCAGTGTGACCCCTGTTATTATCATAACGAAAACATGCCTATTTGAGAATTCCAAACTGACTCATTTATGAAGCAGATAATTATGAATACTTCAGTAGACGCATGGTGAGCATGAGGATGAGACTTAAGCGTGTTACTTGAGTGAGAGTGAGACGCCAATAAGGATGTGGCCTCAAAACAAAAACATTAATATTTTACCCAGTGGAACAGTATAAACAATTGCAATTGCTAATAACATTGCATATACTTCACAAATGCCATCCAAAATGTGATCCGCTCGATTTTGCATAAAAATGCTTCGATTGGGAGCGTCATGACAGCGCTGGGTCCATTCGTTCACTCATTATATACATAATTGTGGAGACTGCTATACCTCCTTAATTATGTAAATTATCGGAAAAAGGTATTGTACATATATAAAATACGTATTTTTATATGGCAAACAACTTTTCTTATATGAATTTTGTGCTAACTCTAATAGTTTATGCACTAGAACATTATAAACAATTGACATTGTTAATAACAATATAAGTACTGGATCACTTTTACTCAAAATTTAATCAGCTATAAAATATTCAACTGTGACATTGAGTACCTGGATTACAACATTTTTGTGTGAATAAACGTTCATTATCACTATTTTCGATTTTTGCTCAATATTAATTTTTCAAAAACAAGGGAACTACTCGATGGATTCGATCAAAAATCAAATCAGCTCTAAGTTACACGGAGATGCAGAGATTCTAAAAAACCATTAATCGAATTGCACGATCCGTTTCCGAGAAAACGTAAACGAAAAATTTTGCCACATACAGACGAACACACACACACACACACACATACCGACACTTCTCTGAAATCACCTCAGGATGATGCAGGTGTCGAGGAACGTGAAAATTTCATCGATCTGGCACTTTTCATTTTCGGGGTCATTACAATAACTTCCCTAGATCGGGAAGTTAAAAATGGGTGAAAAACGGAATGGGGAAAAAAAGGAAAAAGGAAGGAGCGTTTCAAAAAAAAATCTCTTTCTCTTATATTTGAGTTTTTAATAAAAAAAGGACAATGCAAAACATTTCTGTACCTTTCATTTCTCATAATTCCAACTGCATGTTTTTATTTTATAAAAATGACGAATTTTCACATTACCAATGTATTAGTTTGATCGTATCTGGAATATATTCTGAGGATTAACACACTACAAGTTTGAAAACCTGAAAGTTCACCAAGAAATTCGGAGACGGTTACACTGAGAGAAAAATATACTTCGGCCCAACAATTTCATTTTTCAGAGTAATAGGCATTCCTAAAAAATGAAATTTCGTCGTTGCATTTAATCTCTGACAATTACAATTAAATGTAATCATGTGAATCGCTTAACTCCAGACAATTATATGACAACTGACCTGGGTTGTACATTATTTTTATTAATTTTTATTAATTTGAAAATAAAAAATTAATTAATTCGGGATTCTTAATTATTACTGTACAAATTCACCTAAAATCCTCTGTCTCATAAGTATCACGTAGAGTTATATGATTAACACCATTGGTAGTTAATTAATGTCACTTGGGTTTCACTAAAACAATAAAATCCATTTTTTTATAAATATCTATTCCTCTGAAACAGGTGAATATTGGGCCGAAGTATATTTTTCCCTCAGTGTAATTATTTATGAGAAAATGCTGACGAATACTTTGTGTTGGGATTTAAACGAACTATAAGGAAATGGTTTCCTACATCTCCCTGCTCAGATAGGTGGAAGTTAAGTCTAGGGACAATAAAAATCATAAGAAGAAGAATGATAGTTTTATAATCATAGGAGCTGCTAAATAAAGGGAAGGTATATGTTCCCAATTTTTAACTTCCCGATTATTCGGGAAATTATTGTAATGCACCCAAAATCCGAATTTGTTGTGTCATTATCTAACTAGGGTTTTAAGGGGTGACCCCGGTGAAACTTCGAAGTCCTCGCAGGGCCTTCGGACCCACCAATCGGGTTTTGATATATAAAGGCATATCCAAAAAAGTAAGAAAAATTCCGGACCCAACCCATTTTGCCCCATATGCCCATACGAAACATTGTTTTTCGTGTTTTAAGCTTCAAAGTGCTCCTCGGTCCGCAATTTTCGTTCGCTTTTAATTTATTTTTTTTTTCAATATGTTCGTCATACTCCAAAGAACAAAGTTAAGCATCCGTTTTATTCTATTCGCTTTACATCATGAGAAAATGATTTGTTAGTTTGCGCGTTTTTTCCAGTTTTTCGAAAAATCTCAAAATTTCTCGTTTTCACTAATGGATTAATATAATCATACGCAATAGGTCTTTATGACGATAAAAATGATGATAGAATTCACATTCAGTACAAAAATTATACTACTTGCATCTGTCTATGAGAGAAATCTGAGAAAATACAGACATATATGTAGTAATATGCCCATGTAAAAATACAAAAGAAAATCATAAAATTCGTTTAAATCTTGAACAAATAATTTTTCTCGTCATAAAAGATATATTAGGTGTGATTACAATACCCTATTAGTGAAAACGATGAATTTTGAGAGTTTCCGAAAAAAAGAAAAAAAAACGCGCCAACTAACAAATCATTTTCTCATGATGGAAAGCGAATAGAATAAAACGGATGCTTAACTTTGGTCTTTGGAGTATGACGAACATTTTGGAAAAAAAAGAATTAAAATCGGACGAAAATTGGGAACCGAAGAGCACTTTGAAGCTCAAAACATGAAAAACAATGTTTCTTATCGGTATATGGGGCAAAGTGGGTTGGGTTCGGAATTTTTCGACTTCGAAGTTTTACCGGGGTCAGCCCTTAAGTATACCAAAATGATCCCCGTCAAATTCTAAGTTGGCATCTTTTTTTTCCTCCGTCCCTCTCATTTGTACGCCCCCAGTAGCGGCCGTGTAAGCCTTCAGGGGGCGTACCGGACACCCATGCGTCTGGGGTCGACTTTCGCCATTTTTAGGCCATCGTATTTCTAAACACAGGGTAAACCTCCAGAAACCCCTGATGGCCGGCGCCTATGATGGAACGCACCCCCCCCCCCTGCGTCGGGTTAGGTTCCCGCTCGGCCGGGCGGTCTCATTTTATGGGTACCGCCGATAGCACAGACGGAAGTTCCTGCATCGGTCGAAATCCATTTTGAAAAAATATGCTCCGGCGGCCGGGCACGAACCTAGGACCTTCGGACTAGTAGGCAGATACGCTACCACTACGCCAAAGCCCCGACAATATGTGTGTGTATGTGTGTGCGTGTGTGTATGTGTGCGTGTGTGTATGTGTGTGCGTGTGTGTACAAATTTTCGCGCAACGATTTCTCATGAATGAATGAAGTTATGGAAGTTCTCAAGGTCGCGTTCGAAGCGTTTGCATATAGCTTAGAACTGATTAGATTTTGGATGAAATTGCCCAGGTAGGAATGGCAAAGGCTGACGATGGAATCAGCCCTGTGCAAGGTAAATCCAAAATGTCGTTTTTTCATAATTCATGATTTCGATTCAATGACTTGGAAATATAGTTATCGTGATAATAAATAAATCCATGACGTTTGCTCTCAAACCTCTCAAACTCAGCCTGGATCATGCTTGTACCAGCCCTTGTTTCCCGTGGCTGCCTAAATTGGATAAACATGCACTAATTAATCATTTCGAGATTCAGGGGTTCATTAAAACTTTATGCTCGAATGAATAAATAATAATAAATACTCATAATGCTAATCATAATTTAAATGCTTGGCATTGAAATAAAAATCTAAGTCAAAAAACACCGTAACGCTTTTATACTCTAAAACACTACCATTTTAGAACACTGATAGCTTTCGGATGAAATTGAAATACTAGCGGGGGTCCTACAAGGGCCTATCCTCTCCCCCGTACTATTTAACCTGTACATTGCTCCTGTTTTTAGCAGAATTCCTAGAAATCTATCTATCGCTGGCTATGCTGATGACATCGCTCTGTACTCAGCTAGCAAATCGATAAATAAAGCCGTCAGAAGAGTCGAAAGCGCAGCTGCTCTTAATATCAGTGAGCTGATGAAATGAATTCATCAGCGAACTCCGTTAAATACTTAGGTTTATATATTGATTCCAAACTTCTGTGGAAAAAATACACAGACGAAATTAAGTTGAAAATAAAAATTATTCTAGTAAGATTATGTAATTTGCTAAAATCACCTGCGCTTAGCCAATCCCTAAAACTCACTTTATACAAAGGTTTAATTAGACCTAGTATCACATATGGTTGTCCCGCCTGGCACAATGCAGCAAAAATCCACTTGAATCATCTTCAAGTTATCCAAAATAAATTTTTGCGAATAATAGGCAAGTTTAGAAGAAGAACCACGATTTTGGAAATACGCTGCTCATGGCGACCATAGGTGAATTTATCGATAGAATAAATAAGACATTTAAATTTCAGCTAAAATCCCATCCTAATCCCCAGCTCCAAAACGTCAATATTGACAAGCAATCAAATTCGTCTCGCTGACCACCTGTCTGTCCCACCTTTCCGTATATCCCGCTCTCCCCCTCCCCTCATGCACCCATCAATTATAAGGTTTTTTAGAAGTCATTTTTCCTTATATCGAGCCTTCCTGTAAATGATCACAAATATTCTGTAATAATGAAAAATTAGGTTAAACTTTAATCAAATTAGATATAAAGCCAATGTCTGGTGATCTAGAGCGTAGCATTTAAGATATTAATACTGTATATAGTATGTATATATGACAAATATTAATAGACAATTTTCAAGTCAAGTCAAGCTCGATAGCTAAGCGGTTAAGGTTCAGGGCTAGTAATGAGAAGGACCACGATTCAAGTCTCTAGTCGGTCCTATTTTCTATCCACCCCGAGGAATTCAGATGGTTAATAATCATATTTCAACCATTATTCATGATTAATTAGATGATTTACTGAAATTGATGTGAAGAAAAAGTGAAATTTAATTTAATCCCAGGCTTTTCTGAGACCCATTTAGCCAGCCTGTTTTGAGGCTTGGAGCCCGAGCATTGGCGCTCAGCCTCAATCCAACATTTGTCAGTCCTGATGAAGGGCTGAACAAGCCCTGTCCCGATCGTCAATTCCTACCTGGGTGGTGCAGTATGGCTATTGTTATTAACAACTACAATTGTTTATTCTGTTCTAATGCAGAAACTATTAGAGTTAGCGTAACATTTATATAAGAAAAGTTGTTCCCCATATAAAAATACGTATTTTGTGTGGAATGACTGTTTTCGATAATTTGCATGATTAAGGAGGTAGGACTGTCTCAACAATTATGTACGTAATGGGTGAACGAATGAACTCAGCTCTGTCATGAGGGTCCCTATCGAAGCGTTCCCATGCAAGATCGAGCGGATTACACTTTGGATGGGATTCGGGCAGTATATGCAATGTTATTAACAATTGGAACTTTTTATACTGTTCCACTGGGTAAAATATTAAACTTATCGCGGAACTTCTCAAAAGAAAATTATTTCTTATAGGAAAATACACCTCTTACATGCGTTGATTTTTTTCCATAATTTGCATAATTAAGAAGGTATGGTCGTCTGAGCAAATACGGGAACAATACATATCACCAGGGTTGTTCCTTATACAAAAATGCACATTCAATATGACTTTTTCCAACATAGGCTAGAACAGATCGCGAGTTGAACTAGAATATACTTGGCGAATGAATATGTCGACAATTGCCAGAAGGATCTCAAAGAGCGGGATAATTAAGAAAGTACGGAGGTAGAGAGGGTAACTAAGCGGACGAATGCCATCAGTTGAATATTTTTATGGAGCGTAAAAATACAACTTAATCGATCGCGTGCAGTAATTATTAGTCGCAAGTTCAATTATTGATATCACTTTTGGGGTTGCCCATCACCATGGTTGCGTTCTTATGCTGTGAACACACATTTGCATACCACTAGTTTACATGTATAATCATAATGTAAATAATTACAATCTATGTGTCCGATTTTATCGTTTCGTTCGCATTAGATTTCCAAGTGGCATCTGAAGAGGATTTTTTTTTCAATAAATAAAGTACCTACTTATTTATAAGTTGAGAAACTCCGGAGAAATTTTACAATATCTTTACTTTGCGATTGATCAAAAATAGTGGTGTAAAGACTTGATAATTATGCAAGTAAAACCGGTGGAACTGTCAACGCTACAATAGTTTTTTTTTCTCTACGTGCATAGAACGAATGATGCGACTGCAATCAGTAAATCTTTCGAAGGCTCTGAAATTTACAAAGATTGATCGAAGGGCTTGCTCAGTGGATATTTGAAATTATTTCTAAACCTTTGAGCTATCGACTTTGATTTATAACCAACCCTCTTACCCCAGCAGCATCCGCAATCATTATTTTCTACTGCGGGTTGGTAAAAAGTGGCCCAGAGGGGCCCCCGAAAAATGCCAAAAGTGCCTTTGGTAATTTACCCACACGCGCAATTACCGAAAATCGTCTAATACACCTTGCGGCTTATGATTTCTCATTACAAGTTATAAATCTTCCGTTGACTGTTGTGGTTTTGAGAAATCATATAGCTAAAAGTTCAAAGTTGTTTGGAGCCTCGGGACTGAATATTCTCCATGGCCCGATGTATATATAAATAAATAAATAAATTAGTGCCCTTCTCCTTTTCTCTCTCTTCCTTCACATTTTCTCTCTCTTCCTTCACATTTTCTCTATATTCATTCGCTGAGAAGTGGGCAATTATTATTGGTGGCGATTACGTGTATTTTTCTTTCGTCTCCAGAAGTTATTAGCAAGAGGGTGGAAATTGCCTCAATTCAACGAGAGAGTCATAAAATTCATCCGTCGAAACATTCATTTTCATTATTCGGCAAAGGTTATTAAATGCCTTTGGTTATTTAATTATGGATCTCTCTTGAATTTTTTCTGTGCTGCAACCATGCTAATACTTAATTGTTATTAATTGGTGTATTGATTTTAAGTATACTACTTTGCAGAATTATTTTCCATTTTTTTAATTACGTTCAATTTCTGTCGATACTTTATAATGACTTGGTGAATATTAGTTGATTAAAATTGGAAGCGAATGACTTTATTTCCCTTCATTAAAGTAATTAATTTAAACTCTTGTTTAGCTTTGCTCAGTGTGATTTGATGCGAATCATACGTGTAAGAGAGATTTATTAATGTTCATACAAAATTGTGTGAGCCAGAGGAGCAATTGAAAAATTAAATCTAACTAATAGAGATTCACAAAAATCAATCAGCTATTTTATTAGAGGATCTCTTCAGATACCTGGAGTTTGATTACCAATCGAAAAAAAGGAAAGAATCATTTTTCGTACACCAAATGTACTATGGCTTCTCTTGGAAAAACCTAGAAATGAACGGTGTACATAAACTTCAATATAAGCTCACTATATTTTCAATATATAAATGCAAATACTCCATGAACTATTTTCCCTTTCACTAGTATCGATTTATCCCCAATATTAAAATTATCGCAATATTGTATTATCGTTATAATTACAGATCATTCAGTCATAACTTAAAATTCCAAATTAAGAAATTTGCTTCAAACAATCATTAAATCTCAATCGCGTCAGTTTTTCAATGAAAATGTAGGTTTATATGTTGCTTATTCACGCTGGGCTTATAATGATCGTCATTATCGCCCGAGTGTAATTTAATTCGTTAAAATTTTTATGGCCACCTTAACAATGGCGGTTTCTTTTCTACTCCGATACGATGTTGCGATAGAGCGAGAGGGGTATATGTAGCGTTGAGCTGGTTGGCGAGTGGCATGAGTTCAGATATACAGACTGCACCAACAAACTGCCCATAATTACAAAGTTCCATAGAAAATTGCGTCCATTCGAAATCCTTAAATGGGCCGCGGCATTGTCTCGAAAAGATACTTGCACTTCGCCTCCACCCACCCCCCTTGCCCAATATATATATATATCCCCTGAGCGAGAGAACGTTATGCGGATACCAACGGATGTGTGCGAGCTGTAGATATCTGCAAGATTGAGAGGTGAATGGGAGAGAAGGAAAATAAGTGAAATAAAACGAATGAACTGGAGAATCCCTTGACCACAGTGAGACGTTTGATTTATAGCTTTTACAGGTTTGGAAGGAAAAAATATGAAATAGTTTTGGGGATGATGATCGTATACGAGATAATAGGAGCACGATTAAGGATTTCTATAGGGGGGAGGGGGAGGCAGAGTCTTTAACTAAAAGAGGGAAAAAATGGAGATGGGGGTGACGAGTGAATATAGTGAAATATATCAAATCGTCCAATTATTTGTCCCACATGAAGAAAATAATCGTTGGTCCTAACGTCGGGATGGAACTTCGGGTTAATTGAATTTTCGATGAAATCAATTCAGTCAACGGTTATTGATAATTTTTTGTGCTTTCTTGAGGTTTAAGGTGGGAATTGTTGGATATATGGAAAAACATGCACAAGTTAAATTTATCCTATAAGTATGAAGAGGTATCTGACATTGTCCATTCTCTAACGCTCATAATTGAAGGAGCAAAATTAATATCGGAAGGCTTGAACTTTAAACCAATTCATTAAGCAGACCCATTTCAATGAATTTTTAAATTTGCATATTTTTGTCTTGGCATAAATAAAGTCGAGTGATTCAATAAATTGGATAATGCACGTTAATAATCCGATGTTTTTCACAAAATTTCATTCGAAACATTGTCATTGTTTTTATCATGGACCAAGAGGACTGAGTGGTCGTGTATATTTTCCAAGCTTAAAATACGCATACGATCCCATGTGGAAGAGTTTAATGATTATTGGCGTTTCTTAGCTCATCAATTATTCGTTTTGTCTTTAAGCGGCAATTTTTCAAATACTCCTCTTCAAAATAAATTTCCAATATTTTCTGGACCGAAAAATACAATACGATTGATTTTTTTCCCGTGCTCCAAGATGGGAAAAACAGCAAATTAAACGTGTCAAATTTGATTTCTGACTTTAATAAAATGTTATTTAATTTTCCATGCTGTTAATGTTATCCATCGCAATCCATGCACAGTATTAGTTGAATACGTATAAATGTGAAACTGGATGAGATGGAATCGGAAAGAATTGCTAAATTCACACAGATTTAAGGAAGAATTTATCAATTTTAAGGAGCGACAGCCTGACAGATCTATAGTCGTTGAAAAGCTTTAAAATATTTCCAAATATTTTCCGTATCAAAATATTGATTTTCGAAGAATTGCAAATTCACGGATATAATTGTCTGGATTGCTTGATTTCACTGCCAATTTAATGAACAATTTAACTGAATTTCCCATCAATTATTGACAGTTCATCGGTTTTCAGAGTTCTTAACCCTAACACTAGCTGGGCATTGCAATAAAATGGGCCCTTCCACCCTGAACTCGATGCGTAAGTCTCAAACAGAATTTCTTGAAGAGTGTATGAGTGGTGCGAACTCGATCAGTAATGTAGCTTTCGTTTTAGATCAAAAGTTTAGTAGCGCCGGGTAGGCTAGGTGGAGGAATGCGGCGCATATCTAGGAGATCCGGGTTCGAACGTTGGATGAGACTATTCAGTATTTGTTTCTCTCGAAATTTGTTTTTTTTTTCTTTCGTTTGTTTCAGGTCACTATAGAACAACTATGATTATGAGCGACCACCTTCTCTTACATAACTTATATATACGTATTAAACACCAATATTGTCTACATTGTCACATTATTTCACAAAGTGTCATTTAATTTTCACACATGTGTCAATATGACAGTGTACTTCAAGAACTCAATCGTCTTCACATGGCCCTCTGGAGTATTCAGCAGTTTTTCCACTTCCGTGGAAGTGAAATTTGGTGTGTCTTCAGTTCTTTTGCCATTTGCCACTGCTGACTCTCGGGTCCCGGGCAAATTTTTCGGGTTGTCGTTGACTTGTCAGTAATCATCATTGCCAATGGTTATCTTTGAATCGCCTTAGGTGTGTGTTCCTGACAGTGCTTCATGGAGTTTTATTTTGAATTCATCATTTCAGTTGAAATTTCCTGTAAATTACGATTCCTGATTCAACTGGTTAGTTAATTAAATTCTACAAATTTCTCAGTGATTTCTCCACGGCATCTCTTCGATTCTTTCCAAATTAAGAGAATTTCAGATTTGTGAATTTTAATAAGTCCACAATGGTGGAAAAAAAAATTTTCCTCTGAAGACTTTATAATCGCATATTTCTGCGATTTTTGAGGATTTTCTGCAAATTTCATAACATTGTACACTTTTTCTCGAATATTCTGCACTACCGGAATGATTGGGTTGAGTTTGTTACACAAGTTTGGTAAGCATTACTTAATAACGAGTGAATTAAAAAACTAGGTAATATTTTCATTATCGAAAAATATTTTACAGCGTTCTTTAATATTTCATAGCGTAACAATAACTTGCACCTTTTCCTAGGATTTTCAATAATTGTTTAGAAATTTTCACATTTTTCTAGAATTCCCTAGAATTATTTAAATCTAAAATGTTCTGACTTTTCTGTAATTCTCTAAAAGTAATTTTGTATATGGTATGCTTGCATGTGCTAAATTATATACATATTTTTTACGCGCATATTTTAGTGGTCTAATGAATATGTACATATTTTATTCGTCATAACGTCATATCATAGGCGTCGATGTAAAGATATTAACGTTATGTCCGAAGATGTTAGGTGTTGAAATTAATTAATAGCCTTTCCTTGCAAAGCAGCAGTCATCAAGTATCAACGCAACCATAATTGTTGCTTAAACATCAAAAACAATACTTTATAATTACTTTAAATTTCAAAATTTGGGCCGGATAAAGTGTTTTTTTTTGCTCCATTATTTCAATATGAGTAAAACTGCTGCTGAAAGTCATCGGATTCTCCTGGAAGTTTACGGTCAACATGCCCGATCTGAGCAAACGTGTAGAATGTCGTTTGTGCGTTTAAAAATTGGTTATTTCGATCTAGAAGACCAAAAACGAGCTGGACAGACAAACAAAGTTGAAGATAAAGAATTAGAGGCATCGCTCGATCAAGATTTAGGTCGAACGCTTCAGGAATTGGCTACATCATTGACAATTGATTTATCAACAGTAGGAAAACGTCTTAAAACTATGGGAATTATCCAGAGGTAGATTTTTTGGGGGCGTAACGATAAAAAAAATACAAATTAATTCCAACTGCGAATATTGATTTCATGGATCCTAGAAAAATTGTCATAAAATTGAGAGGAGTACCAAGGGCCCAACCTGGAGCAAAGAGTACTCCCTACCTTGTTATAAACATTTGCTGCAAATATCTTCCGTAATAATTCTGTCGTATATTTCTTAAATGTTTGATAGCAGTAATATACTGGAAAAATATAGACTAAGGCTTGAAATGTCCTGAATAAATCAACCGATAGAAAAAACTTATTGTAACGGGTTCAAGTTGGATAATGTTGTCTTATAAGTTCGAATTGTTTTTGCCTTATTAACTATAGCGTTGCGGCAAATCGTGTAATCAATAGTGTTTTTTGTATTAATAGAGTTGCTAGGAACGCAAGAAAAGAGCTGTAATGGAGTTGTGGAAATAGGAGTATGGGGTGATTGCTTCCCCATTTTTATTTCCATTTGGTCAGCATATATTATTTGTTTTCCAATCGTATAATTTTATATTATGATAGCATGATTAACTAAAGACTATAGACGTAGTCCAAAAAGTACGTTCTGATTAGGTATACTGTGTGAGGATGACCTCAGTCTACCGTCCGCGACACATTATTCTTGTCAGTATGTTATAGTTGAGAATTTGTCACAAAATTGGCAAATTTTTATCTCGAGAGACTAAAGCAAATTTCACCCGTTTTATTTCTTTTTTCTGCCCAGAGTTATTACTCGTCGTCAATTAAGATTTTCAGATTTGTTATGAGAAAGAAACTAAAAACTGTGTTTTTGTTGCATTCAGAAATATTAAGTAAACGACCAGACAAATTGTAACGGTTGTTGTTATTATCAGCTTTGGAAAAATCACCGACATCCGGAAAAATTAATATTTATGATTCAATAATCTTGGGCGTAAAAGTTTCAATGTTCAAGACAAGGTTTTCAAGCCGCTGCCTGTTTTTTTTTGTATTTCCCCGGTGGCGTATCGTAATGAACACCTCTCCGACTCGAAGATTATTCAATGTTCCATTTTTCACCGTGTAGGGATGTACAATGCGGCCATGCAATGGGGATATGGTTATTTTCAGTGTGAAAAGCCATGGAATCCCGTAAATGACCGCATAAATTGATACAAATGGCTGGAGCCCCGTGTTTTATGATAACATAAGGTAAATGCACGTCTCTCCTCGAATGATAATGATTATATAATGAGCGTCATACGGCATATTACGAATAGAAACGTCACATTTACGGTAATACCCATGCATTAACCATTACTCCGCCATTTTACCGGGTACACACGCGCACCGGCCATTTTGAATTCATTTCCACCAATCAAGCTGGCATGCTGTTCATTTTTTCCTCCTTCCGCATAGTCTTCATTCACTTTTTATTCATTCTCCATCTCCCCGCTTTCTCAATTCTTGTTTCTCTTATATTTGTAAAACGATTCACTCACTCCCATTTTTTTCTCCTGCATGTGTATATATATTCATGGATTAGAACAGCCACTTGGAGGCACGTACATATACATGTCTGCAGGATAATTCCATAACATTTATTTTGCCCTTTCCCGCGCCACTGGACGTGCGCATGTCAGGTAGAGAGAGAGTCAGTGGAATATTTTACAATCTTCTATATAAGAAGCTGCGGATCCCGCACCCCCTTGCTCCTCTCGTTTTAACCATCAACAAACGTATAATTTAGCCACGTTTAAAACTGTAACCTAACACGACTTATACCACGTAAGGTTGAAAGTGAGACTTACGAAAAGTACTTGAATATCGATCCAATATGGCAGCCATATAAATAATACTAATGTAATGAATTTTAACGTATATTATTAGTACGAGAATTTCTGTACACGTGAGTCACTGAAGTAGAAATGTACTCCTTAGAATGAATCAATTTATTTTTATTATCCAAACATTTTATAGGTTTTGTTACTGTATTTATTACTCGCAGCGGCACTCAGTTGAGTTGTAACTACTAGCAGTTTTGAATAGAAATTACGGCTATATTTCTACCTTTACAAATTGTATTGCAACATATAAATGGTGAATATTTCTCACGGTAATATAAATCATTCCCTCGAAGAGATTATATGTGACCTCCCAGGGTAATTATTTATCCAGTGGGAGAAACAATTTTCATATTACGAAGTCGGTTGCATTATAATATTAATTTTCAAATAAATTTTCCGTCCGAAAATTGACAACCTGAATTGGCCATTAAAAGGTATTTATTAATTGTACCGATTTTGGGTGTCCCTCTGACATTCCCACCATCTTGCAGAACTCCTAAAAGGGAGAGAAGAAGATTATTAACTTTAATTACAATCAACAAATATTTCCATTACTCGCACACTCGAGTATTCCAGCCTTTATCCTGATAGTTGGACTCAAAGGGTTGATCTATGCCATCATGGAAGACGGGGACAGGAAAGGGTTTGGAATTGAAGGGTGCAGCAGTCGGCTGTGTGGAATAGTAACGAAGAGGGGGAGGATGAGGATAGATATATAGTACTGTGAGCGCAGTCCATGGAGAGGAAGCAATAACCTGATTATAACTTGAGAGATTAGGTCCGGATTCGATTACCCAGCAAGGTATCAAACCGTTAAACAGTCTCCGTGCTAATCAAAACCGAACCTCATTAACAGCTAACCCCGAAACTGGGCGTCATACCGGCGGGTTGTTCATTGCGTTATGATCGCGTGACGAATCATCAATAGTTTTTCCATTTTTACGAAAAGTCCTTAGGAAGTATGAACATGCATCTACCCGTAGAAAAGTAGAATTGTCATTTGGGATTAGGAATTATAAATGACGATTCTGGAACCGTTAATTACGATTTCAGAATCGTGAATCACAATTTCTCAATTCGAATTCCGATGCTGGAATCGTACATTATAATTTCAGGAGCGAAATTTACAATTTTCAAAATCGTAATTTACAATCCTGGAGATCGTAATCTACGATATGGGAATGGAACTTTACGATTCCAGAATCCTAATTTGCTATTTCAGAATCGTAATTTACGATTTCCAAATCGTAATTTACGATTCTAGAATCGTAATTTACGATTTCAGAATCGTAATTTACGATTTGAGAATCATAATTTACGGTTTCAGAATCGTAATAACGGAACTGATATTTCCATTTACTACTAAATGTTTACCACATATGTACTTTTTGGGGATGAACGTTCGCATCCACTCGCGGGAAACCGATATGGCCTGCAAGTTTAGGCGAAATAACGTAGACAATTTCCATATTGTGCCACGGAAGTTTCGATCAAGAATTTTACCACTATGATATGCATAAATCGATCCCGTCCACTGGAATGGCTCATCGGCGTACAAAACAATCAAATTCACAATTACTTATCCGTTGTATTTTCTCCGTATTCCTTCATTACATATTAGCCTGGTGGGTAAACCGGAAGTCTAGCAAATGGATGAACCCCTCAGGCACTTATATACTCAGCCAGTGACTTTGGGATGAAGGTTAGTATACAACCCGAGAGTCAAGGCATACGCATAGCTGGCTCGACATGGCTACTTACAAGCAAAGCAATCGAAAGAGGAAATGTTGTGGGGCAGATTGTGGTACTTGGGAGATTTAGAGCCGGTTGCGGCGGGCAATCTGTAAGCTTTTGAACGCTCAACATCTATCAACAACAATGACACATTTCGAAGATATTTTGCAGTTATTACAAGTCCATAGAACTCATTGGAGAATGTAACAAACATAATCTACTGCGACAAATGTACAGTCCTAGCATTTGTGTATATAACTGAAAATTTGTTGTCTTTAGTTTTCATGCGAAATTGTGAAAACTCTATGTCTGGAATAACTTGTGTTAATGAATCTCAATGAAAACTTTTTTGCAGAACTTTATTGTCGCTATTCGTCATCAGACTCCAGAAATATCACATCCTCATATGAACTTGATGATGTACATGAGAGTGCTTGGCAGTGAATATTTCAAAACGGTGTTTAAAGAACATTTTCTAATATGGCTCAAAAATTTTGTTTTTAAAATTTCGATTTCCGCCATTTTTTTCAGGTCTTCATATTTAGGCAGATGGAAATTGACTTGAAACATTCATTTAAAAAACGTTAATTAACAAAAAAATCTAAGAAAAAATTAGTATGCGTTTTGCATCATCTAGCATCGAGAACAAATTGTAGGAACTGAATCAGACAAGGTCAGGTTTCAAAGTGGTAAATTTGGTCTGGGATACTCCATATACATGTTTATTACATATTACATCTCGCTCATCAAGATTATACTATCCGTGTGTAATCGACGCCAAGATAAAATGTAAGTTTAGTTATTAAGTGAAAATCGTGCATGGTTGTGATCATCCAGATGAATATATTGAACATTCCAGTTTCTGAAAACATAGAAAAATGAAACCTCATTCTTTCTTTCAACATGAAAAATAGTTAGGTGGTAGAATTACCCTCAGTGATCACTATGCAGAGGTGATGAAGATAAGGAGATGATCAATATTAACTTGTGACTACTGAGGTTATATTTTCACATTTATACAATGGCCTCAAACCTCAGGAGCACTTCTATCTTTGAAGAGAGAAGACATGGATACGCGGATCAACTCATCTTCTTCGGCATCTGAAAAAGCAGCTGCTCACTGAATTACAACTCGAAAAATAAATTTATATGCCCCTGATGATTACTCTGTAGACGGATGTCGAAACGTTGGGCCTTTCATGGGATCTACCATCGAGAATATCACCTATGAACACTGAAATAAACGTGTATCCCCTGGGATGAGAACCTGGTGAAGTTGATCCCATCATCTCTGAATGAACAATTTGTAATGGAGCAGTTGCTCTCCTCCGCTCCGAACGCAAAGATAATTTAGTGAATTTTGAAAAACATGAGCTCGGGAGTTAGAAGCTCATATGTATTATCTCTTCATCTTAAGCAACTCTGTATAATAATGACTGCTTAGGCCAACTCTACAATCTATTTATTTTTTCATGGTGTTTTCATGGAACAATAATTCAGTTAAAATAGTTTAATAATTACCCTTTGGTTTATCAGAAGTTAAAATTTTTTTTGTTAATTTCTGTTGGAAATTTAAGAATTTCTACGAAATTCGCCATCTTGAATTGAAATCAATGTCACCTTAATGAGACGATGGTATCAATTTTTTTTTTCCAACAGTGTGGAAAGTAAACCGTTCCTATTCAGTAACCACTGAATAGAGTATCAAATGTCTGTCATAAAAGGTTGATTTCCATGTTCACAGACCCTAAAATTGGGAAATGACAGATATTCAGAGACCTAAATAATAGCGTGTTAAGACGTAATGACACGTCAGTATACGGTTGATACATTTAAAGGGGGAGAAACCGGATCCGGTGGTTTGCCAATTAGGAAGAAGTGGGTGGCTCATGTAGCATCACTTTTATTTGCTCAATAATGCCGCATACGAGAATCCTGAATAATATTTTCGGCTTGAAATTCAAAAGAGAAAGGTGTAGCTTGCAGATCGTCCAGCATGATAGAACTCTCATACGATTTTGATGTCACACGTGCAAAGGCACATTAAGTCAATTCGGCATTATTGAGACTAGCTGCAGTTGTTCAGATTCTCCTGAAAAATGTGAGTCTGTTCATCTCCAAGGAAGTGAGTGCAAATACAAAATAACTTTCCCTATTGGTAATAAATAACGCACACACATTTTTTATTTACCAAAATTATAAGTGATATTTTCGTCGTCCTTCATTTACCTTTCCCCTCATGATAGTTGTCTACCCATCTATATCTAAAATCCTAAAGGGAATTGATTGACCGTTCAATCACTCGTGACGGTTGCCCGCAAAAATTAGACAGGGAGCGTTTCCTTTTCGCGCCCCCACCCGTCGTGCCGCCTTTTTTTTCGCACCCTAATATTACCGATGAAATAAAAGGCGTTGAAGTAAATCGAGGGTCGATAAATCGTGCCACCTTCTGGCGCTAAAACGGCTGCAATCATTTTTACTTTGGGAATTTCAACGACGTTGTAGAAAATAGAGGAGAGCATATGGTTAACTATCAGTGTGGGATGGTTCTTATTTGGATTTTAGTGGAAATGGGAATTATTCCCACTTGCTACTGTTGTGATGAAAGGAAGTAGCGGAGACTACTTTTTTTCGTTAATTCACATAACGATAACTTGAGTTGTGGGTAAACAGCGATGGAATTTTGAGAGCTGGAGCGGTAAAGTCACTACTTCTTTCTCTTCTTGAAGGATAGCAAAAGATGATTTGACACGGAAAGAAATATCCGCCATTCTGTTTAGTTCGTTTGATACTAGATTCCTGGATAAGTAGTGGGTGGAATGAATGTAATTCATCGGGATCACACGAATAAATTAGGGATTTATTAATTGGTATTGCGGATGGTCTTCATGGTCTCTTGGCCGCTCTCTGTCTACCCTACAGTTTATCCTCACCCAATAATGCTCTCATCCGCATGCACCATACATCTTATAGACACCCATAAGATTTTTTTTCGATTTCCGGTAGTTATTGTAACGACCCCGAAAATGAAGAATGAAGCTGTCACAATTTTTACGGGTCTCAAGGTCTCCCGTCTCCAATCATCTCTGACCATTTTCGAGCCGTCATGTGGATGTTTCTTCCTGTTTTTGTCTCACTCTCTCTTTTATACTCCCAACCGTAGCTGCTCTTGAACATTTCTTCATAAGGGAGTACACTGAGAAAAATAGTCGGTAGTATAGATCGTATTCAGATCGTTTCTACCAAATCTTATGGTTGCCCATGGGCAATCAGATATACGGATAGGTTAACCGTAAGATTTGGTAAAATCTTCTACCAAAGATTTAGTAAATTTAACCAAGCGCGTGGATTGAGTGAACTAAAATATTATTGAAAGGATCGGTTCAAAAGATCGAAAAAAAATGTTTTTTTTTAATGTTGCTATATTTATTATTAGTGCTCCTTCAAGTGTTTTTATCAACGGCGGAGGTCTATGACTGTAAACAAAGCACTTTTGAGGAAATTACATTAATGCTCGTACCGATCAGCGCCACTGGGATTTGAATTGAGCATCTCTGGGTTACGAATTCGCCGCCTAACCAACCGGGCCACCGTAGGCATCTTAATATGACTTTCAAAACTGAAGCAGTATTTCGAAATTGAATAAATTCACCGTTTTGACATGAAAATTGACAATTTGTTCCATGCAATTGAAGCACTTTGATTCATAAAATTTTTGGAACAGTCAAATCATCAGCTCACTCAGATTTGATGTACATGAAATGCATTTTTTTATCTGTTCTATTAAATAAGTTTAATTCAGTTTGTGTTCGGAAAAATCTGGTTTCATTAATATGCCTGTAAATATGTTCGAATCTTATTGTTAGAACACTTGGTCACATTATTAATTATCAGATGACCTTCACGAGCGAGCAGGTGACCAATGTAACTGAAAATCAAAGTAAGGGCAACTGCAATTTGGTAACATTGCATATGCGATGTTTCATTGAGCCGACTTGGGTAGATCGAGCCGAACAAATGCTATGGTCAAGTTTACCAAATCGAAAGGATGGCGCTCACCACCCCATGTTCCATTTAACCCAGGAACGGTCAAAATACCCTCCGCTGCTTTTACCAAATATGTAAGGTTAATACTACTATTTATTTTTCTCAGTGTACTGGACAACCACCCATGCGGCTAAGGTTGACCTGCGCCATTTCAAGCCATCGTATTTCTAAACGCAGGGTAAACGTCCAGAAACCCCTATACTCCGATGGCGAGCGCCTATGATGAAATTCATCCCTCCCCCACGCGACAGATTGGGTGTCGGTGGTAGCACTCACGGAATATTCCTGCTTTGGGTCGGAATCAATGAGGAAATGTTTGATCACGAGAAATACTGTCCAATGGCCGATTGAGAGCCCAGGACCTTTGACGTAGAAGGCGGATGCTTCACCCAGTACTTCAGACTGCCGACTAGATGTAGTGGTTGTTTATCCGTGGTGGACTAATTTTCGTTCGTGTTTTGCTCGGAACCATCAATTTCAGATAGAAATCGGATACCACCTACTTTATTCACAATTTAATTGTTTATAAGAAACTCTACTGCAATTTTTCGCTGAAATAATTCATTGAGAAAGTAAGGGACAATTGACGTTTCTGATTAGATACAGTGTTCAAACACGTCTATTGACTGATGTTGCTATGTGCGGGAAGTAGATCCGCGCAGCAGTACTCACTCCACATGTACTACATAGGATTCTTTGGAATCAAATATGGTAAAATTTTTGCTGGTGCGTTAATTGCCTCCTGGAATATACCACCTCCACGTTTTTCAATCCAAGGTTTGGTTCCAACGAAACTACCATTTTCAACCGTCTTAGGGTCTCAAACAGAATTACAAAAAATCCAGGAAGGGAGGGGGGGAGGGGAATTTTGCGTGCCCACCAAACATAAACATCGCCTCTTTCTGTATAGGTGCAAAATCAGTGAACGGCGGAACGAACTAGCGCTGAAATATCCACCACAATGTTCTCTCACTGGCCGACCAATTTTTCAACTGAGAAAATACATATAGGACGTATTCGTGAGTACAATAAGGGTACAACGTTTCGTCGCGCCTTCTAGCGCCATTGAGGAAAGCCTTTCCTTGTAGCTGGACACCTTCCGGCGTCCTATCGTTTCCGTTTTCCAAGGCGAACCCCTTCACCACTTATTTCCCTGATGGTGTGTCTCAACTGCTGGTGCTATAGCCGTTCTAGGAGCCGTAGAGCAGCGGGTAAAGTGCCACGGCTCGTTTTCAGTGGGGCTATTAAAGTCTTAGCGAACGATTATCTTGACGTTACGATCGTGTTCAATGTGTATATATTCTGGTGAATAAATGCAAAGTGTTGCTGAATTTAATATCTTCCTCAGTATTTTATTTGCAACTCAATGGATATAATTCTTTTCCACTTTTCGATAATTGAAGTTTTTTAGTACTCGAAGAGAAAAATTTAATAGGGGTTGTTAGAAAGCATGTGAACATTGATTTTTAGGCAAAATTTTACATTTTTGCGGTTTGCCGCATAAATTTCACCACTCCTACCGTCTTTTAGTTTAGTACTCCACGACCGCCGATAATTTTTGACAAATTGTTAAACATGGAAATTTCTCATCAAACGTTGAAAATCCAATGTCTTCTTGTGGGCTGCAACTATTCCATATAGGTTAGATCATTGCATATTTTTTCTGTCTGATGTCATGAAAAAATTGAGAATTCAAAAAGCGCTGGTGTTGCGACAACAGCGCGGCCTCCATGATATGCTGGTCTCCATGTGGATGGGTGTTTCCTCCGTGAAAATTCTAGAAAACTTATCAGCATCATTAGCCAGATCAATACCCCTTAATATCCATTGCTCCAAAAAGGAGGATTGCAATGGCCAGAATAGTGCATATGCCCCACTCTCATCCATGATAGCGCGATAATAACAACAGGGATGATGACGATGCGGTCATCGCAGCGATGTTCAGCAGTCAAGTGAGTATTGAAGCAAAAGTGGAGATTGGGGGTGGGGGAGGGGTGGTGAAGCCCAAGTGGGAGAGAAGATAGGGATGAGTGTGAATATGCTGCACACCGGGCAAATCCTAATAGAATCGCTCTGTGAAACGCTCGCGGGAATGAAGCTGCGGAGAGGGAGAGAGAGAGGGCGAGTGGGGTTATAAAATTGAGAGAGACAGAGTGATGAAGGTTTAAGCCACATAAGCGGCCGAGGAGTGGTGACGCGCAAGCAGGTAAACCCTCTGTTGTAATCAATATTAATTACTCGAGACAATGAAATCTCATTGGACTCGATCGTTCGATGTACCGGATCCTCTCACTGGGAGAGAGCATTGGTGCGCAAGAGATGGCCAACCTGTATATGTTTAGCTTCACGGGGCGATGGGGAGAGGGGTAGGACATACGCGAAAGGGCGTTGCAAATACCCCCCTCTGCATCCTAATATTCATCGTATGTGAGTGCATGCGGGAGGATCATACGATGGAAATGCACGCATCATCCTCACTCGACCCTTTCTCACTCACTTGCACCCTCTCACTCCGGGGCTGCCACATCGGTGTCTACGTTAGAGCGTAATCTATTGTTGTTGACGTTATGCGTTATGCACACGAGATACCGCACCGATGGGTTAGCACAATATCCAGAATGTAGAAAAACAATAACAGATTTTCAGAGGGTAGTGATAGCAATTGTTTGTGACAAATTTTGGGGAGGCATTATTGTTCTTTTTTCAACTTTCCGTTGGACTTGCTGACATCTTGAAACACGCAATTTGAAATATCTGTTCAAAAATATACGAGTAGGAAAAATTACTTCCTGATATTCATGAGTTGAACTGGAAATCGAGTATGCTAATGCAATGATAGACCGCGGGTTTGAATCATATTTGTGATTTCGAAAATGCAATCATTCGTGTTACAGAACTTGTTCCATATAAGCAGAATTTATTGGAGATGATCGACAGTTGTGGCAACGAGGAATCTATTGATTTACACAGATATAAAAGAGCATAATTGACAGAAAGGAGGTGCCCCCTAGCACTACTTTGTCAACACGACTCCCTCTAATTCTGATAGAAATATTGCATCACAACTAACCGTCTCTCCTCAATTGGTACTGCTTGCCATTTTGATGGCGCTAGATAGAGAAGAAACACATGTGTACAACCACTCAGTTAATGACAATTTTCATAACTCAGGTTTTTTTTCATGACAAAATTGACTATTAAGATTTTTCCTCTGACAATTATTTAAAAAAACGAAATAATAAATTAAAACAAAATCTCTTAAACGAAATAACCTTGGCATTATTCGCATTTTAATACTCGTGTATTTTCAACTAATTCAGACTGACGCGTATAATAATAATTAAAAAATCACAAGTAATAATCTGGATGAGTGGTAACCAGAACTGTAAATAAACTGAATATTTTTCAACCCTGAATTTTTCTTTTACTCACCAATCGTTATTGTATTGTTACCGCGTTGTTTCATTAAATTTTTGTAACTCTGACCTTTTTTTTATCAACAGTTTTGTGATTTTTCAAATGGTTTTATGCTAATGCGCCGTTGGTAACGTAAGATTCGATTTTCGTTAAATAATTTTTCTCAATTCGAACTTTATTTTCAGAAATTTATACGCACTGTGAGAAACTTCGCTTGTAAAGGTAACTAATTACATAGTGCTGAGGTCGCATTGTATTGGATACAATATGGTTGGTAACAAATATGATTTTGGTTCACCTTTCATTACTAAAACTGTATTACACTGTATAGGATGAAACATCCCTGTATTTGAGTAGTAACGATAACACGAATACACACGGGACGCAGTACTCAATTTATTAGGACGTCCCGACCAGAGAATGTTTTGTTATGATACGCATAATTAGACTAGTCCTAGAGTGATGTAAATTCTGACAAATCTGTAAAACCGCCAATCTGTAAAACGGCAATTCACCGTCAAATCTGGGAAAAATAGCTATTTCGCAATTTGGATTCAAACCCTGAACGGGACGTTTCTTCCTTCAGCTGTGCACCAGATTGTTTCAATTGATAGGTGGAAAGCGATTTGACCTCGAACAATATAATTTATTGGGGCAGGCGAAGACGACGTCAAGAAGAATAAGATTGGAATAATAAAAGGGTAAAAAAAAACTAAATGAGAATAAAATACACCCATCCACACATATAATCGTAGAATCGCATTCACGATTGGGATCGACGGGTTTATCCCTTGGCGGGACGGTGTTTTTTGCATAATGTTGTGTTTCTGAAAAGGGCGCACATGTATATAAAGAACGAGAGTAAACCCGATACCAAAAGTTAATTCGAGCGCGAGAGTGCTTTCATTCTCCTTTTTGATTTCGTGTTTTCTTTCAAAGTATAACTATTGGGTTACGCCTCGGGTTAACAGTCTCGATTTATTTGTCCGCATCTCCACTCGAATCTCCTTGGATTTCTTTTATTTCTACCGCATTACCCTCCGGGGGTGGGCGGTGGGCAAGAGGGGGGGGGGGGGGGAAGGAACGGCTTTTTGCATTCGCTGAAAAGTCATTTTAGAGTATTATATGATGAGCGATAGGAAGGCCCCCTTTCATCATTGAATTTATGTTTCGTAAATGGCGGAAGAAGTTTAATGAAAATTCATGTTACGCTTCGCGAAATTGTAGACTAAGTAATTTCTGATGGGGTTTTTTCCACAATTACAGCAAAAAATATGGTTGCAGAAGATAATTCTATTCTCAATTAAATTCAATTAAATCCGTTAACATTGGTGGAAAAAATCATTTTGAGATTCGAGATTCAAAACCATGTCTTTTCAAATCTGGGGACGTGGAAACCTATGAAACTTCGCCAGAAATGAGTCATTGCATAGATAGCGAAATATTTTCTCTATAGTGAAATGGATACCAAAAACTATTCTGCGGCAAATTTTCTACTGCACGATAGGCAACAATATTGATGCCAAGTGAAAACTGACTTAAACCGTTTTATCGCTACTGAACAAATCATAAAATTTATCGTATATGATCGGGTATTTTCTTGAAGTAACAGAGCGTGTATGTAAATATCCCGATAGTCACCGATTTTTCTAAAATTATAAGCGGAATTTTTACTCGAGTTATTTATGTGAACTGCCACATAATGAATACGTAATTGCAGCAGTATAAATGTGATGAAATGAAAATAGTGTGGGCAGTTTTTTCGAAGAAACAATACCAGGAAATCTACTGCTTGTCTCTCCTTAGAAATCGAACACACATATCACTTTTTCACAAAAAAGTGATGGAAAGAAATTGCGAAATACTAATTTGTGCTATAAGGCTTCTTTGATTGTCACAAATGTTCAATTAAATAAAAAAAAATAATTATAAAAAAGTTTAAAATTTCTTATTTCCTGGGCAATGAAACGCAAAATCTGTTTTGCGTTTCGGAACCTTCGGCGAGCCTCGGTTCCGACTTGCCATGCCTCGTGCTGCAAAGTTCACACTCCTCGCAAACCGCCGCTTATCGCCCGAATTGCACATACTATTTTTTATTACGTGGGCCCTGAAGGGGTGGGGTAAGGAGGGGGTCCAGGAGGCGAACACCCCCCCCCCCCCCCCCACTGCCAAAACAAAAAGTCTTTAGAAACAAAATTATTCATTTTGTCAACACAAATATTTCACTTTGAACAGTTCCCAGGATTGACAATTAAATTTGGGGAATTTTCATCACTTTCATCACTGTCACGGAATAATTGTAGGCGTCCATATGAAAAGGGCCCTTGTGCGCGATATGGAGTTAGGTATATGGGTGGATTCCTGACGAAATTCTGGAAATTTTAAGCGCAAATTCGACTCAAGTCCGACGCGGAAAGAGTTATTCTTTCGTTCGAAACAATAAAAAAAAAAATTATAATTCCAACCCAACTCACAAAAATGCTTATATCTCGGGAACTAGGAACGCGCATAAGGGCCCTTTTCATATGGACGCCCACAATTATGTGTTTTTTGGGTTCCATCTTCCACTGTTCGTTTTTTTTATTCTAATTTCACTTATTAGTTTGACAGTTGAAGTGTGGCCTTGTGTAAATTATGTCAACAACGTAAATTCAATATGGTGGCCTGAACTCCATGACAACGAACGTAGCGCGGCAAACGTCAGAATCAACTTTATCTCCCATGGGTGATAAATGACACCTTACCGTTTGCCTCTCTACTTTATCTCCCTTGGGCAGCTACTTATCGCGATGCGCTGCAAACGCCCCTTTACCCCTTCTGGGTGGAGGTCCTGTAAGAGCCATTTATCGGGCCCCAGTAATGAAAATCAATGTTTTTGGTCCGCCTCGAACAAACTAAAACAATGTCAAGTAGTGAGTCCTATTAAATATGAGTTCCTCTTACTTCATTCTCCATTATTTACTCTACTCGATTTCATTTGTATTTTTTTTTCTTTTTTTAGTTTACCCCCCCCCCCCCAAATTTTGTCCTACTCCCCAAGACCCGATTTTTTCATAAATTTGTAATGTTTTGGAAAAATCTTGTAGGTCAGCCGTAGAAGCTTACAAATTAGTCTACATACCAAAATTCTGTAAAGAATGATGAAGAATAAATTGCCCTCGCGCATTGCTAGTTTCTTATTTTTCCTACACTTTTTTGTCCGGGCAGTGGGCTACTTTTTTATGTTTAAATACGGCAAATGGGTTTGATAATGCTGCTCTCACCCTCCCGGAATTCCACCAGATGAATTAGGACTCCGATTGGTACTTAATCATCCTGAAAGGATCAGAGAGTAACCAGCACTGACCCAACGAGCCGTACGATGATCCGCAAAACGTCGCCGCAGGCCCCCCCCCCCCCCCACGAGTGAAGACGTTCGTGACGTTATATATTTTCAAGTAGAAGTGATCGACAATAAAAAAAAAGGAACCACAGAGAGCATCATATATCCCTGGAAATTCAGGGATAATCATCCCTGGGTCGAGACCCGTTGCGATCCAACGTGCATTAGTTCCACTCTCGTTCGATTTCCGTGATGCGAATAATTAAGTGCTTAACTGAGAAACGATCAAGGATCATTTGCCAGGAGAGCCCCCCAATTTCATTCTCTCGCGGGGGGAATCAAATTTATTTCGATCAAAGGCAGAAAAACAGCCGAAGCCTTTTTCGATGCCATCTGTCTTTCTCATGTAAGGCATTGCGACTTCTCACCTTCCCCTGGATACCACCTGTCTTATTTACGTGATGGTAGTTTGCCAAACTTTTCTCCACCTATTTTTTCTATTATTATGCTATCATGCCCTGCATCTGATTCTGAAACTATTGGGCATGTCTTACTGCGCTACCCTGCCTATGCATGATATAGGAAGCGGTGTCTGCAGCTCATCACCATGGATCCAGAATTTGACATGTTGGTTCTCGATATTCTTGACTGTGACGAGCTGGCTAGCAGCCATAACCTGTATCATTTTGGTTTCTGTTTCTAAGCTTCTCACAGGAACATGGTGATGTGGTCTTCGAAAATATATCTATCGATATTTCATTTTATTGGTCGAATTATTTTTTCAACTCAACCACAAATTAAATATTTTCTTTGAGATTATCTAAGAAGTATGGCCTACGCTATTCACCAACAAAATCCTTTGTGCTCTGCTCACCCCTCGAATACCCACGCGTGAATTAAATACCATGGAAAAGAGGGAATGTCTCCCGTGCTCAATGGGTCATACGATACTACCCGGATGACATCCGACATGAAGATCCTTTATTTACTTTTTAATTTTTTTTACCAACGTGAAACGCGCGGGGGCCACCTGGGTGATGCCCGCATGACTGATTTCCTGATGGACGGGCTAATAAATAACACCAGTTCAATCAGAAATATAACCCATTATTTTTGTCTATTAATTATCAGAAATTGAAGAGCGACTAACATATATGAATTGTATTCATGTAGTAACACCTCGTTCAGATTAGCTTGTGAAGTAATTCCTGATTCACAGGTGAATTGCCTCCGATTCCGCGTTGTTCTTCGATATATGTATACAGAGTTTTCAGGTTTGAAAATTGAAAAATACAGGCAGCCACACACGGGTTAAAACCACCCAATTGGTGGATTAATTACTATCTTTACCCTTTAATTTTCATCGTCTTTTTGAGGCCCAAAACAATCGTAATCCCCGGTTTTCGGATGACATAGCATCTTAGAATGAACCAGCTTGCAAAAAACGTCACTACACCTCCACATACCTCCATAAATGGCCTGTGTAGATCGTCGCGGGTAAAAATATCATAATGAATTTTCTTGAATCAGGAAAACCGATTTGTTCGTGCATTCACTCCGCTCACCATAACTCCATAAAATTTGTTAATTGTAGCACGATTTTCTTCGTCTGATAGCGATAATAAAGTCAGAAATGAGGGAAAAAAATATAAATAGACAGAGATAAACTGGATAATCGTAGTACTCTGTATGCTAAGGTAACTCTGACATACGCGTGTGCGATATCTTGCACGGTGTCTCCTCGCGAGTTATGACTCGGTCGCCGCCTTCGTCATGCGAGAATCGTACGAAAGCTAAGCTCCATCCACCTGTTCAACGATTACAACCAATATAGACTCGAAAAAAGGAACTGAATATGTGGGCTTATCTCGAGGTGGTGCTTGTCGCGTCGAGACTCGAGCCGAGTGCGAATTAATTAATCGCGTGTTTAACATGCTTAATCCCGCTGATACTCCAGACGCGGAGGGGCGTCAGGGGGGAGAGGTATGGGAGACGAAGAATGGAGGGAAAATGATCGACGAGACTAGGGGCGGGTACTCAACAATAAGAAGTGGATGCGAGTGGCCTCTTTAAAATCCTTTCGAGTTCATGTCGAGTGTTCACTCATTTGGAAATGCCGGTTTTAAATTTCATTGACATGTTTTTGCATTTTTTATCAATCACGCGTAAATGTGTGGCTGGCAAATCAACGCTTCAAATTGAATATGAAGTTTTCCTAAGTTTACCTAAAATTTATCATTTTTTTTTTAACTTCATATATTTGTTCCTTCACAAGTAGATTTTCCAGCCAGAGTGTTCCGTGTTATTTTCTTGAAAACCGACGAATAATTCTTTCTCTCTCTCACACACACATACATAATTCAAAATAGACACGGTCTTAGTCACGTTGGAGAGGTTTAAAACAGGAGGACATAACGGAAAATTGATGTTTTACTTTCAAGGAGCGAAAAACATTTTACCCTATGAGTTGTTTACAAAGTGGAAAGTTGACATTACACCTTTGCAAGCACGTGCGGCTGATTCTCCTCGCTGACGTGAAAACGCACACGGAGGAGAGAGCAGCAAAGCGCGACTATTCGTCGATGGGTTATCGCGCTATTATCACGTAGTCGTGCCTACCTATATTCCTTTACCTCGGACATATCTAGAATCGCACGTATTTACTCACGTGATAATTACAAGTCTGCGTCCACCAGAGTTTCGTGATTGAGGAAACATTGAGTCGGCGTGACCCCGGGGGTCACCAACATTACCTGTTTATTCGATTTATTCGTTTCACAGTATGCAGAAGAACATGGTTTATTCAAGAAGATTTTTCTGGTATGAAAGTGATTCCTATCTGGACCATGTGGAAAAATATTGAACTTATGTTATCAAGGGTCAGGGGAATTAATTTAATTTGCGAAAATTTTTAGTAACGGTCAGCAACCATTTTGGAAAACGAGGGATTCCCTTAGATCGAGGGATTATTGACCTTATTACACGGGAAAAATTGTCGAATTAGTTTTCTTTTGTATGAGACATAGCTGAATCGATTGCTTCAATGTTTTGTACTCCGTTATAAAATTTAAACAATCTTCTGGCCGATGTTAATATGGTTTAATTTCCGATTCTCAACGACCAGCGCAATGGCATTGAATGCACTATATTAAACTACAATCGGTTAATTAGAATTTGTTATCCTCACTAATTCCATTTCGATATTGGTGCCACGACTTTTAGATGTCAATGGTCTTGAACCCACACATAATGAAATAACTGTTTATATAATAAAATCATTCATATATATAAAAGAGGAAGCGCATATTGAAGATATATATAGACTTATGTAGTATAATAGGTAGACTTATGAATAAAACATACTTGGATCATATGCAGCGGTAAACTGTGTCCAGCAAAAAACATCTGGCTTATAAACCGAAAAACTTTGCGAAATGTATTTCACATAGCTCTTTTAACTCACAAATATATATCATATGTATCTTAACATATCTTTGAAGTATAGACCATCTTATATCTTACATTTGAAGTGTGAATATCTTCACATATCTTTTTGCTGTACTATATCTAGCCTAATGAATATATTGTATATGGGGCATTCCACCCCAAATTTACCTCTCCGAAACCTGACCTAGTCTAATTCAGTTCATATATTTTTCTCTCGATGCTAGATAATAAAAAGAGCATCCCAATTTTTTTGTTAATTTTGTTAATCAGCTACAACGGAAACATTGTAATTCATTATCAATCATTTTTTTCTATACTCATAAAAAAACTCGTCCAGCACCCCCCCCCCCTTCTTCCCCCCACAGAAACAAATAAATACCCGAGATTGAGATAGAAAAAAACTAGAACAACACAATTAATTTTGATTCCTCATTATTTCTTCTAACCTCGAAATTGTCTTGAAATGCGGCTGAGAAACACCACTTGGGGCCCAACAAACAGGTACCCCGGAGTGACTTGGACAATTGGAGCTCAATCGAATCGAATCGAAAAGACTATCGCCGCTGCACAAAAGGCCATGCGCATCCCAAAGGCCGCCAAATATTAATGAAAATGTGAGAGGAAACAATGGACCTGGGCATCAGCGACGAAATATCAATTAAAATTAGGTCCGGCTCCCACGTGCCCCACCTTTATTTCCTCACGTAGAAAAAAGAATGAATGATCCAAACGAAGAAGTTGAGGATGATGAAGACACAGGTAGCAGTAAAACTAATGAATTTTCACTCCTTATCCACACAAAACTCGACGGGTGAACCTTTCACGGAAATTCTGAGCTGTTAGGCGGGTTGAGCGAGAGGGGAGTGGGGAGAGGGCAAGGAAAAAAACGGGGGGGGGGGGGGGGGTGAAAAGGACAGCAAAATAGTTAAGATGGGTTACGGGTTGCTCTTCGAAGACGGAATAACGTTGTTAGTTGGTACTAACTGGATAAAAGCGACACAAAGTAGATCGTCCAACAACAAAACAACTCCCACGTTGCCGAGCATTGTCGTAGTCCGATGGGGAATGCTGTTAGTGTGACGGTGGCTGGTGGAAAAATGGATTATCATGTGATAAATTTGAATAATATTATCATTCGAAATGATATGGAAAGCATGAGATTTCTGCGAAAAGAATGTCTGAATAGACATTTCATTTGGGGAACGGAACCAGTGATGGAAACTCCTACATGTTTTGTTAAACCACGACTATTGATAATTGAAATGTTCTATTTGTTCTTTACATCACGCCTATATTTGTATTAGCTGTTCTAGCTCGAGACCGGCTCCACTTTTTCCTATGGAACAGTTTTGGGGCGCTTTGAATGCCCCGAAATGATTCTTAGACCGTTTGATTCGTAAGTGATTTTTTTGGCGGGGACAATCAGTCTATGTGTTCGAATGTGGTTGTGCCCGTAAGAGGGACACAGGAGAAATTTCCTGATTCGTCATTGTAATTTGATAGATTCTTTGTCGAAGATTTTTGAAAACTGTGAGTATTCTGGGTAACACGACGGGATGCGCGCGCACCTGTCTCAAACGCACAAGCACCATCCGCAGATTCTACCTACCGTTACCACTCGATTATGCAAGTAAAAAAGAAATCTAAAGTTGGAGTGTCTACTTTTGTGTAAGGTAAATTTCTATTTTCATACAATTATACTATCTACAAATATTCTTGATATATGGCGTTAGAAAGGCTCCAACTTGTTTATAACAATTGAAACACACATAACAATTCGAACGATTTTATTCCATAGTTAATCAGATCGAGGCTACTGGAAGACACATTCACACACACACACATGCATCAGTTCGGTATTTAAGCGGTTATCAGGAAGTGAACTGAGCAATTATTGATTTAACTTCAAGTGAACTTGAGATTTTTTTTCACAAGGTATCACAATGTAACTGTTAGTCTTTCCGAATATTTTACTTCTTTCAGTTAACTTGAAATATCAAAACGTCAAATATTCATGTCGTTACTACCACGACTTTCAGATATATTTTCAGTTTATTTACACGATTAATTGTACTGATAATTGAAGTACATATGGGGAAGGTAGCCGATTCAGGTATATAACGAAACCAGTTTCGGCGAACTCTTATCCGCGAATCGGGATATGTACATTGGGTATGTATAGGCAGTCGAATTTCTGTGGAGAATTTCAGAACTATTAGAAACTTTCAAATGTGCTGTTTATGAAAAAAATGGTTCGATTTATCGGAAAAACTGTGCAATACAATTGTTTACACCAGCATCATAATTTTTTAATGTGTGCACACTGGCCATTTATCAGTATGAGCACTAGATTTATTCACGGGCCTTTTTTTCGTGTATATTCTCAAATCGGGATATCCATATTATCTTCAAATCATCTAAAACAGTTCCGAATTTGGTTTTATAATAGACTCGAATCGCGTTTTCTTTTTTTAGAGCGTATAGCTGTTTGTTATTTATTTTTTTTTTTGCCTTCTGGGCGCATTGCTGAAGGGAGAAGGGCTCTTACAGAATACATTAGATAGATACTTCGTAGTATATACAAGACAGAGCATGAAAATTTCGCCGCGAACAATACCAATGATACAAATAATAATAGTAATTTATTATTATTATTATCACGAAACGTACTTTTTGTTAAGTATTGACACAATTTTTCATCTTAATAGTTCTTATAATGGAGAGCTACAATATTTTTCTCAGAATTTTGCGCGGAAGATATTTCATCACTTTAAGTATATGGCGGCTTAAAGTGTCCCGCAAGTAGGCTGGTGGCTCTCCTAACTGTTTACAACAATCGCAATTTCATTTTCATGGATGTCATCCAATAGAGAAATTACCTGCAGCCCAGATTCACGAAGTAACCCCATTAACAGATGCATTACAACCCATTCGGCACGGAAAAAGCGGCGTAAAACATATAGCTCGGATACAGCTTTTTGACCGAAATAATATCTGATATATATCTTGTTTTTACACGAAATATATACTTAACGTGGCTATATAGATTTTCCAGATATATAGTGGATATAAGTTTTTCGGCTAGGGTATCGAGAACGCCTGCATATGAAACTCATGGTAATCCGCCCTGAATAAAAAAATCGGTAGTTTTAAACGGCACATTGGTCGTCTGGCACGTTACGTGAAGTGCGTTGGGGTTTCTATGCTCTTTATTCGACATGTCCACTCGAGTCATATTAAAGATGCCCTGTGATTGGCCTTCTCGGCCAGAGCCACCTTCGAGACGTCACAGCTGTTCTCGAGTGCTTTGCAAAGCGGTCGTTTTGAATATTCGATAATTAAAAAGTAAAGAACCAAAGACATTGTTTACTAATATTTTTCTATGTATTATACCTTTCTTTCAAATTATTATTGTTCTTATTTTTGACCTTTTATGTATCAATACATACGAAGAAATGTCTTTAACATTCTGACCGTTTTGGGTGTAAGAACAAGGAGGTTGGTTAGTAAACGGATTAGTAACTCGAAGGTCTTGAGTTCAAATCCAACTCGCGCCGATTGATAGGCACCAATGCAATTTATTTACAAGTGCGTTGTTTATAGATGCATCGGGACCTCCGCCTTTGATCGGCAAGTTCCCAAGTATCGCTGACATTTCAAATTGAAGGTGAATTAGGGCATATCAAGAAGAGATGAACTGGAGAGATGACCCCAGATAGGAATTGACGATCCGGACAGGGCTTGTTCAGCCCTTGATCAGGGCTGACAGATGTTGGATTGAGGCTGAGCGCCAACCCTGGTTGAGTTCTTATCCAGACCCCAAATGATAACGCGTTTTCAGGCTCGGGCCCCAAGCCTCAAAACAGGCTGACTAAAAGGGTCTCAGAAAAGCCTGGGATTGAATTAAATTTCACTTTTCACTTTAATGAATTTCAGCAAATCATCTAATTAATCATGAATAATGGTTGAAAAATGATTATTAACCATCTGAATTCTTCGGAGTGAATAAAAAAAAGTAAAAAACAAGCAGGTGGTCCTCGGGTCCCCCCATGAGAATGTGTCAAATATGTCACAGTTTTCTTTATTTCCCCCAATTTCATTGGTGGTAAGCTTCCGAATGGTCCGATTGCACACAAAATGAAAATGTCCTAGTATTTCAAAACCTTTTCCAAGCGAGCGGACGCAAAAACAGGAATATCTCATATTACCCAATGTAATTGTCTCAATGTTGTTCAACGAGTTCATAGATCTCGTTAAGGCTCATATTTTCCTATTCTAAAAAGGGCAATGTGCGATATATATCGATTATTTCGAAGTCTGTCACGCTGAAATGCGCGCGCAACCGCTCTGTTGATCCTTGTATTCTCTATCTCTCTCTGTCTTTATATATATAGATATGAGAGTTTCAATCAAGGAAATAAATGGATTATCGGAATCGAGCTCGAAATCACATAAGGAAGGATAGGTGGCCGCGTAGCGGTCACCACCTGAACTAGTGGAAAAAAATGGGATACATACTTATCGACAAATGAAGTAATGAAAAAACCGTAAAAATTAAAAATTTGAAATGTAAAAAATTAATCATGCGATTGAATCGCTATTCAAAAAAAAAATCAAATCGGTTGGATAATTTTTGAGATATTCGCAAAAACCATTTTCAGAACAAGAGCGATTTCTCAGGAACAGCTGAACCGATTGAGCCCAGATTCAATCCCAAACATTTCACTACCCGGAGGAAACTTCGTGCCAAATTTCAAGTCAATATAATCATTTTTGAAAATGCTAGAGTGAGAACAATTATTTGTTGGAAAAAACAGAAAAATTGAAATATCTCGAAAACTTTGTACCGACGGAGATACATGTTTTGACTGATATGGATAACGCTCGTCGAGACGAACATTTTGAAAAAAAAAAAAATGAAATCGGTCAGATAGTTTTTGAGATACTCGCCAATAAAGTTTCAGAAACAACTGGCGATTTCTAAAGAAAGGCTGGATCGATTGAGCTGAACCTTGGCACGGACTTAGTCCTCACTAATACCTATAATGTCCCAAAATTTCAGCCCTTTCGGAATAACTTGAGTCAATTATTCTTTCAATTTTCTGCAGCGTGACCACCGAGTGGGCGAAATTGACCATGCGCACATGCACACGAGGTGCTCAAATTTTGTATTTTTGCGTTTCAGACCATTCTACATCATTTCCACGCAAAAATGGAAAATCGAAAAATCCCACGATTTCAAAGCTTCCTCTTCGGAAGCAAAAAACCGGCCGACTAGAAACTTGAACCATGGGCCTTCTCATTACGAGCCCTGGACCTTAACCACTTAGCTATCGAAGCATAGTTGTAGAAAAACAGTGTTTTAAAGTATAAAAGCGTTAGGGTGTTTGTTGACTTGGATTTCTATTTCAATGACAAGTATTTAAATTATGATTAGCATTGTCATTATTTATGATTATCTATTCATTTGAGGATAAAGTTTTAATGGACCACTGAATACCGAACTGATTAATTAGTGAATGTTTATCCAATTTAGGCAGCCTCGGGAAACAAGGGCTGGTACAAGCCTGATCCAGGCTGGGTTTGAGAGGTTTGAGAGCAGAGGTCGTGGATTTATTTATTATCACGATAACTATATTTCCAAGTCATTGAACCGAAATCATGAATTATAAAAAAAAAAACACATTTTGAATTTAATTCGACATCTTAGGCTCGGCTGAGCCTTAGGTGAGCCTTGGGAGATCCAGCCTCGATATACACAGCCTGAACCGAGCCTGATTCAGTACTTGCAACCAGCCTCAAAAACGACCCCATATTCGGGCTGGAGTGGACGATAAACTCAGGCCTGGTTCAGGCTTAAGACGCTCAGCCTGATAAAATCAGCCCTTGCACAGGGCTGATTCCATCGTCCGCCTTTGCCATTCCTACCTGGGACGTGGAATCGCGCACATCATTTCAATTTTCAAAGTGTAATAAATTATTTAATTAAAAGTTTTTCATCACTTATTAATGAACTCTGAGCTATTATGCGATAAACTATTGTGGAATAGAAGTTCTAATAAAACGCAGCAACTATCTAATAAAACAATCTAATAAAATGGCAAAATGTTGCCAACGTTCCGAGTGCTCATACACTGTTCTCCATGGTCAGTTTACCCATCTGAAACACTTAGTGATGGTGCAATTCAATCATGGTTACTCGTAAACGGATTGACCACATTTATTGTAATGACCCCGAAAATGACAAGTGCCAGATCCATGAAATTTTCACGTTTCTTGACGTTTTGCATCATCTTGAAGTGATTTCAGAGAAATGTCTGTATGTGTGTGTTCGTCCGTATGTGGCAAAGTTTTTCGTTTACGTTTTTTCGGAAACGGATCGTGCGATTCGATTAATTTTTTTCAATCGTTGCGACTCCGTGTAACTTAGAGCTGATTCAATTTTTGATCGAATCCATCGAGTTGTTCCCCTGTTTTTGAGAAATTCATGTTGAGCAAAAATCGAAAACCGTGATACTGGACGTTCTTTCACACAAAAATGTTGTAATCTAGGTACTCAATGTCACAGTTAAAAGATATAAGCATATGTTATAACTGATTAAATTTGGAGTAAAAGTGGGCCAGTACTTATATTGTTATTAACAATGTCGATTGTTTATAATGTTCTACTGCATAAACTATCAGAGTTAGCGCAAAATTCATATAAGAAAAGTTGTTTGCCATATAAAAATACGTATTTTTGTAGAATGCTTTTTTTCGATAATTTGCATAATTGAGGAGGTATAGCAGTCTCCACAATTATGTATGTAATAAGTGAACGAATGGACCCAGCGCTGTCATGACGGTCCCAATCGAAGCGTTTTCATGCAAAATCGAGCGGATCACATTTTGGATGGCATTTGTGCAGTATATGCAATGTTATTAGCAATTGCAATTGTTTATACTGTTCCACTGGGTAAAATATTAAAGTTTTTGTTTTGCAGCCGCATCCTTATTGGCGTCTCACTCTCACTCAAGTAGCACGCATAAGTCTCGTCCTCATGCTCACCATGCGTCTACTCAAGTATTCATAATTATCTGCTTCATAAATGAGTCAGCTTGGAATTCTCAAATAGGCATGTTTTTGTTGTGATAATAACAGGGGTCACACTGATTAACCGTAGTATATTGGAGAAGAATAAATTTAGTAGGTTGTGCTGAAAAACCAAATCGGGAAGTTTTGTTTGTGCCCTGAGTGGGACACACACATGCACACACCACTAGTTTGGAATTCGCATAACGTCTAATTTGGGAAGTGACCTGAATTGACTGAATATTGTGATTGACCCGAATTTTCCCCTAAAAATTAGACTATAATTTGTTGCAAGTGAATATTCATGGATGGAGTAATCTTTTGACGGCGATATATCTTGGGATTTTAAACAGAAAATAAACCTGCAGAAAATTTCTACATTTTTTGTTTCGCATGGAAATACCATATTCTTTTATTTCAAAGAATATTAGATTATCCGTACTAGCAAATAATACTATTGATTTTATTAAAAGATTTTTGCTTCTCAATTGCTCAGTACATCTGTCTGGTTATAAGAAATTGAGGAATATTTAGCATATATTGATGTGACAACAATTGGATTGACGCCGAAAAAAAAATCACGAATTATTTGATAACTTACAATACTTCTTTAGTAGCCAGTAAAATATCTCACATGCAAAAATAATATATGGCATGGTAATCTTAGGTGAACTCTCCTTCAACTAATTTCCATGTTTTAATTATCAAACCCATTAACAAGAAAATTACAACAATATCCTCTTCGTATTTCGACAAGTCTCAACATGAACGTAGTTGCGCACAAAATTCACGCGGATAATTCGATCAATTAAATTGCAGAAGCCGTTGATAGCCTCTCTGCAGTTATATTAATGAAGATATTCAAATGAGAGAAAAAATAACGAATTAAGGAGGGAAGTGCCGAGCACTTTGGCGAGGAAACCCGAGAGTGCGTGACTACTTAGAAATATTTTTATTACAAAAATAATAATAATATAATCGCGAGGTGAGGAGTACAAATTATGTTGTGCGAGTAGGAGGCCATCGGTGCTCTTTTTTACTTAAGACTCTGGTGTGAAGAAAAAAGAGAAAGAACCCGATCTGTCATTAGCGCAGCGTCACTTAATTCACTTGTTTCTTCAGTTTTCACTTGGGATGAAATTAGAGTAGCGGCACGGATGTCATTAAGAGCCTTTTACATTGCCCTCAAGACCATTAGGACCCCTGTTGCTTCTTCGCCTATCTCTGTTTATATGGACTTTTTTTTCTCCGTTTTTTTATTAATAAAAGTATTCTTTTCCGTGGTAACCAATGAATGGAAATTAATTCAATGAATGGGAAACATCGGTTGGCGCTATCGTCAAGGCTAATGCAGGACCAATAATGTCGTATATAACTCCTGCTGTGTATTCCTGATGGGGAATTTTACGGATTAACTATGGGATAATTAAGTTAACTCCTGAATTTTCAACTATTTTTTGACGCATTAATTTATTGGACGTAGCTTCTCCAATTATTTGTGTGAAATAGTAGGTCTCATTAACAACTTGTAAATCAGAAACTGATTTTTTGAAAATTATGACATCGTTAGAAGGAGAAGCAATGCGATAGAGAATGAAATCATTTTAATTTATGACTTTTAGAACATATTTTTAAGTTATTTTTGGAGATTTATTCTGAAATGTGAAACATTGGGTTCGTCACCTAAAAGTCGGAATTTTATAATTTAAAATTGCTGCGATCGCATGGGCCATTTAGCTTCATTACATAGCGAGAATACGTAAATGATTGGACCAAAAAATTACCTACAATATCCTCAGACTGAGAATCGGGCACATTGAGCACCCGAATTAACTTTCCTCCTAATGAAAGAAATTCCAGCTTCATGTAACACATTCACTGCCTCACCTATGAAGTTTACGTATAAGTTCCCGTGGGTTGAATGACTGGAATCATTTGAATCTCTGTTATTAGACACCAGAAATTTTTGTGGTGCAATGATGGTAATGGATACTGCGTGATTTATGAAATACGGAAAAGTTATTCAAGGACGAAATAATAACTAAACGATTTAATATATTTGGACTCAAAACATGTTATGTAGAATAAATGGTGAAAATGACTTTGTAAATGATCATTGATGGTTTAGTACATTTTTCGGTTTGTGAATTTTAAAAAGTCCGGAAGAGGAGTATTTACAGTGCTTGAATCGTTGGTACTGTTTCACTCCAGAATTATATGAAGTTCAAGCATCCGTTCAATAAATTCAAGTTCTATCAAAGCTTTTATTAATTCTTATAATCGCATAATGAGCTAGATCGTAGCATTAAATAGAAATTGCATCGCGGTTTCAATGAAACTGTAGTTCAGGATCACTTAACATTCAAAAGGTATGGTAGCAAATTTATTTTCTTACTATTTTCATAGATAATAGTCGTAAATTATTGCTTTAAATATGGTTGGAAAGGAAAATTATCGGCGATTTTTTGAAGAAAATTTTATTTATAATGAAAAGTTATTTTCTAATTTTCGCCCAAATCCACTCTTTCCTCAGATACACCGGAAATTAAACAAATAATAGAGCCAATTTTAATGCTCTGAAATGCGTGCCAACGAGTCGATTCAGACCTTCCTTTTTTTTTCATCACATGCTCAGTTTTTCGGCAATTGTAAACAAATAATTTGATAGCATGCGACCCACGTCCACACACACGGATATGTGTTCAACAAATAGTTGGGACAAATCCTATCAAAAAAAATTACTTATAGTGTTGATCATATACTAACTTGCCCCATCAGGAGGTTAATAATATTTTAAAAGTAACCCGATCATTCATGCTGACCATTTTGAGCTAATTGAACTTTATCTCCATTATTTTTCATGTGAATATACATTATTTTATCACTTACATACCTTCCATTTTCAACGTTTATGAGGTTCCAAATAATTGCCATCCTCTAACTTCTTCATCACAAGTTTTTTTTGCCTTTAATGCGCTTCGCTTCTTTCTCCAGGAAAACGTGATGTGTACTAAACCAACTACCTAGACTATCTGAAGGAATGCCAACGGCGTAATTAGGACCACCCGTTTTCGACCTAATCACAATAGGTCTTCCACCAGAAAATCATTCTTTTTTCCATCTTTTCAATCTTGTCCCTCGGATATTCCCTTGGATTCATGTGGTATAAGAGCAGGTATCTGATGGCGCGACGGGGGAAGGGGGGGGGGGGAAACGAATAAGGGAGAAAAAAGGATAACTGTAGCGCTGGACCATCGTAATAATCGCCCAGGACCATTAAACTAAACCGGGAATAATATTATATCGAGCTTATGGGGTTGGTGGGGTGAGGATGGGCGGGGGTTAAGTGAGACAGAGAGCAGACGAAGGGGGCAAGGGGTGGTGGTTTTCGATCGACGGAATATATACACAGATATATACATTATATATAGATATATACATATATATCGAGAGAATGCCCGATGTAGAAAACCACCGGCAAAGTTTTGCCGAGAGTGTGGGTACACAGTCTGAGCCCATGCTAAAAACTCCTTCTCAGAACTAAGTAGATTCGAATTTCGATACGGATGATCGGGCTGAATACAAATTACTCATATATTGGAGCCCAATGCAGAAAGGATCGTCCTCCGGCGTAATCACACGGTGGCCCCGAAACTCCAAGACTTGATGATTGTGCATTCACCTTGTTTTTTTTCCAACTCCATTTAACTTATTTGGAATTTTTTTATTTCAAAAAATTAATTCTTTACTATTTTTTCTCGTTTATTTGCAGATTTGTTAAGTGATACAATTCCACTCGCGCAGAGAATGGTTTAGATTTAAAAATTGCCATCAATTCATTAACTGTGTCGCGTTTTGTTTCAAGGATTTATTTCATTTATTTTGAATGGTTGACATTGGAGTGATTTCTTTTGCCGTTTTATCAGTGTACCTAATTATCAATATATTTAGTTCACCGTGATAATTAAATGTAACAGTCAATTTCTATTAATTCACCAAGCGCGTCATTTTCCAGCGAAGGCGGTGCTGGAGTGGTCGCAGGCTCATCTCAAATCCAATCATAATAATCCAATGGAATCGATTCCGTCTGCACGTGGGATTGGTCCACGATGGAATCTCTCTTCTCAATCCTCTCTCTCTCTCGTCTTATTGAATTTCTTTTAAAAAAACCTTGGAGTCATCGCACGCGCCTCGATCATCAGCCTCGCGATTGACCAAAAACCGTTTTGATCTCTGATAACTCCCTCCTCCTCCCCCTATCCCCACTCTAGCCGCCCAGTTGACCCGCACACTCCTCACCGCCCTCTACCATCGTACTAAGGGTATTTGAATGCATCGTAGCGAGTTGCAACACCCAACACATACAGCATAAATAATTAATAGTAGCCAGAAGGTTTACAGGTTTTCCCCCTTCAGCTCGAGTCAGAATACTGACGGCGTGTTTTGTGGTATCGGAGGCTCCGCCCAGTGAGAACCGAGAGACTCCTCCCTGCCTCTGTAGAACACTCGAGAATACCTCATTCTTATATATATATTTATATATGTATGTGGGATTCGGTATGGCAATAAATATTGTGAATTATTTTCACGTTTTCTCTTCACTCTCACAAAATAGGAAATCGAGATTAAATAAAAATTATGAAAAAACAGCGAGAGTGACACATAAGGATCACAACAATAACTTCCCGTTTTAATTCATCTTTCGGTATTATGGGTTTTCCCAAAAATTTCCCCGACAGCTCCAATAGCTCGCCAATGAGCGATTTTATAAAAAAAAGGTATTTAATATCTTCTCTAGAGAATTTCATTCGGGAAAGAAAACCATTTTATATAAATTCGTTTTGTTCTCTGGACCACTCAAAGGTTATAGTGAAATAAATACCCGTAAATTTTTACGTTGAGCTGCCGACGTTTCGAGCACTGTGTGCGTTCCTCGTCAGGGTTCATTTATTCTTGAATGATATATGTAATCATCCGTATGATTAACAAGCAGTTTGCATTAAGTGAAAATGGATATTTTTTTTTATCAGTTTCTCGCCAACTGGCTTATTGTCGAAACAAATTCAAACTTCCCAGTGGTTCGATTTTTTTTTTCAAAAAAATAATAAAAAAATACGAGAAAGATTCTATCCGAAATTTGTACCGCTGCAGCATTCGTGAAGATGCATCGATTGCGCCTCGCAGCCACCCGATTGCATAATTTGTCCAGGGGAGATTTTTATTTATATTTGTCCCATTTCTCTGTACCGGCTGACTCTCGAGATAGCTCGAAATTTCAATAAACAGGATATGGGTGCGATAGCGTACGGGCTGTACCATTGGAGATTAGCGATCAACTTGGAGATCATCGTATGTCCTAAAGTGTGAAACTCCAGACAGAAAGTCATGCGATATGAACCATGCATTATTTATTGAATTTTTTTGTTTGAAGAGTGAAATCAGCAATTTTTATCTTCATCTAAGTTATGCGAAACTGATACAGTACTTTAATGGTTTACTATATGTATGAACACATCTTTACTCGTCCCAAAAAACAGAAAACTCATCCGAAATTTGCTTCTCAATGAATCCAATTGAAGACTTGTTTGATACAAAATTGTTATCATTGGAAGTAACTTGCTACTTTGTGGTAATTGCCAAATCACTTATTCCGACTCAGTTTGTAGTCGATGAGACAACAAAACATTTGATCTCAAGTATACACGTTCTATTGCCAAATACATCGTTACTTCACACAGCATCTGATTTCTTAATTTGATGAAGTACAAGATTGCTGGGTTATTTATCTTACTTGAGAAGAAACGATCTTAATTGAGGGATCAATCTAATTACTAGTTACTGCCACCAAAATTCAAATATTTGTCACCTGTATGGTTATATTAATTTCATTATATTCTGTTTTGGAATAAGTGGCATACCATTCAATCGAAGAACGTTAGCAATACAATTACACGATTTCTTGACGGACGAAACTTCTATATCTCGTTCACTCCTAATATCCAGCATCAAGGTATTCACACTTGACAATCATCATGAATAGAATTTCTTGTCACAGATAAACTCACTCAACGGACTCCAGTTTTTCTATTAGCACACCGCTATCGATGCATATAACTATAAGCCTTGAACGATGATAACGCAATTTTGTCTTCGACGGGCAGGTATCGTTAGCAGTACTTCCCAAGCGGGAAGGTGAAGATCGATGGCGATTTTATTGGTCCTCTTTGCAGTTACGATTGATGTCCAATGCGCTTCTGACCACATACACGTATAGACGGAATGTCTTCCATTGCGACTTGCAAATCATGTATTTGTCTCGAAAAATCCATCTATTCATCTCCTGGGTGCGTGATGTCACCCGATCGCTCAATCTTCCACAATCAGAAATCAAGCTCACTCTCTGTAAACATAGTTTCCGTAGTTTCTGTAAACATAGGTGAATGTAGAGCTCGACCGTGATGATTTTAAATCAAGGATGTTAGTCGATGATAATCTATTTTAGCTTACGAGTGAAAGGATGCGTTTGAGCTGACTACGGTTGACTAGAGAATAGGAGCTACACTCACTACTATAGGAATTGCACTCACTACGTACTGCGCATGTTACCCTTAGACTGATGCAAGGCGACTTCCGGTCAACGAGGCTATTAACAACTGACGTATTCAAATAAAACCAAGCCGATATTCGGGAATAGTTAAGGAGTCACATTGGTTCAGTGATGATTAACAAATGGAATTGCCTGAAGCATGCATTCGGTAACTATTTAAAGACGGATTTATGCACACTGACAGTATTGTTACTTGACGCTTAATCTCAGTATTTACATTTCATACTCTACTTTAAGTAGTTCGGCTTACTTTAAATAGTCAGTCTACATACTGTACTGAAGTTGTGGACTACACTCAGAATGTAAGAACCCATCAGGGTCCAGGGTTTTCAGTAACGGTGCAATTGAATTCGTCAATGCAACTTTTATTGGTTAAGCTTTGAGTAGAAAATTGTCCTCTCTTCGCTAATTTTACAGCTGATATATTTTCTCGTTAATATATTATTTCACTTTGAATTTCTGAAGTTACCTAGTTTTTTGGATGAACAATTCTGTGCTTTCCATTGCACATATACTTGTTTTTAATTCCACTATTTATCAGAAAGGAAAAAGTTGTTTTGCAACGAAAAAAACACTGCTGTCGTTTCGTACATAGATATTTTCGGAACAATGCCATTCGCAGAATTTTATTTTATTTTTTCTGCTCTTGAGCTTTTTACTACAAAATGTACTTGACAATTCCAATGTGGGTTGCACATGAAAACATATAGAGATAAATTAATATTCCAATTTTCAGCGAATATCGATCAAATTCCTTCACAAATTGTAAAAAAATGATCAGTCCGATAATTTTTTTTCTTGATAAAAATGTGCTCTTTTACATATTCTCCGAAAATTCGAGGGCGAATTTCATACTAGAATGTGCAGAAATTGATTAGAATTATTCCGATTTACTAAAATGGAATGATATAAATGTACTTTTCGTTACAAGAGTTGAAAAGTTTTTTATGCCGATTGGCGAACACTTTTTTTTGTCACTTGGTGCGATAAAGTGCCATTGATGCCTACGGATGAAAATACAATTTATTACCATATCACTAGATGTACACAGAATGACGTATAGTGATTGAGAAATTAATTTGTCAAGAAGAAGTTTCTTTCTACACTGCCATAACGACCGTTCATTTTTCACATTATATATATAACTATATTTTGATATGTTGTGGTTATTGCAAAACCGTAAGATTGCGATTGATAAATTACTAAATTGATAACAATACTAAAAATAACAGTAAACATAACAATAATAAAACTGATATTGACACCAAATTTTGCAGTAGGTTCACACAAATGGAATGTGTATCAGGTTTCTGGAGCAAACAGAACCAAATTGGAAACTTCCGATTTTCTTTTAGTTTGCAGCGGAGTTCAGTCAAAAGTCAATTGATCATTTCAATTGCAATTAAAGTGCAGAGTTTATTGCAGATCCGATCCAATCGTTTTCAGGGAAAATGGGAAAAAACGTATGTAGTTTTTTTTTATGATATTTCCTGATAAAAAATGCTAAAATAAAAAATATATAAAATTTAAAAAATTTGTCAATAAAAAAAATCCTATGACTATCCTATGATCTTTATGTTCTGAGCACATTTAGGATGCCATACATCCTTTTGATATTTCCAAACGCATATAGAAATTCGTGAGCAGCCAAAAAATTTCATTCTGGTCGTTGACCGATAATTGGTGGTTTGTGCCATATATATTGTTTTGTCTTTATTCTTTTACGGGATTTCAAAAGTTAGTGTTATGCATTATATTCCCATCTCTGAAATTTCTCATCCTTCGCATCTCCTTCAGACCAATCACGAGCATCAAGAGCATCGAGAGTCTTGAGGATATATTTCAGGAGGCATTTATTCGTGAGAGAGAGAGAAAGGCGCAATGTCCACCATCATGTTCGCGTGCGATGAATGAGGAAAAATTCTGGAATACTGAGAACGAGTGTCTGGTTATTCAAATTTCAAAATTGGTATTTCAGTTAATTGTTATTGTAATTGGCCGGGAGGAGGGGCTTGAAGGTGATGAGGGAAATTACTGTGCTTTACGGATTTCAATTAGATATTCGCAGTATTGGGGTGAGGGATAGGGGCAAGACAGAATGATGTTTGCGGAATTTTGAGACATTATTCTCAGGTGAGTTGTGAATTTTTTGTAGGTGAATTTTTTACTTGTTATTTCTGCATGCATCAAAAATAGTTTGTCCTTCATGCAAACGGATCGTGATTCACCGAAGTCGATTCGATCGTTCGCTCTAAAAGTTTATTTTACTCCGGTTAAATCAACTCGAGGAATGGTGCATTGTTAGGCTTCAATTTTATTCTATTTTTTTTTGTTTTTTTTTTTCAAATATCTTTAACGCATTCGATCCGCTGAGGATATATGGGCTTACGGACCATATGCCGTACCGCATTCGCAAGATAAGACACAGGAAACCACAGAAAACCTATGTCGATACAGGCGGTTACTCTATGAGCAACCTCCCGCTCATGATACAATCCGAAAAAATTCTCGGCCTGTTGGAGATTTGAAAACATAGAAGAAGAAAAATCTTAAAGAGCATAGAACCAGGACAATCCCCCGCCCACGGTGAAATACAACAATTTGGCACCTGTTCGGTGTCGACTAACTGATACAGAACTCTGTTACATGGTGAAAGAGTTATTTGACACCAACAGTTTACAGCAGCATCGTGATCGCCTCAGCCAATGATGTGGGGACGGAATTCGTACGGCATATTCAATTATTGGTGGAATTCCAAAAGATATTTTAGTTTGTCGTACTTCAAGTGTTACTTTTGATGCCAAATTGACATTTATCGCTCCTATTGACAGAATTGTTACACCTGGGAGAGCCTTGACGTAGGTGATGCGAATATCGACCCTCTTCCAAAACATAAGACTGTAATCAAAATATTCTCCTGCTGTCTTGTACACACATTCAAATATACCTCAATTGTATGGCCTGCATCATATCAGGTACATATTAGCAAGCTTAAGCGCATACCAGAGCATTTTGTTACATCACTTGAATTTATTCGAACCTATTCGACTACCTTGCTGTGCTTTATGCTAAGATATAAGCTACATTGGCCTATTCTATTCTATTTTTCTGGTTATTTGCTTTAAATCAACTGATAGGATAAAATATTTGAACCGAAGATCGAAATTCAAAAGAGGAATATTTCTATGAGACAATTTTACGGGGGAATTTTGTTGGTAGACGGAGAGTCAAATACAAGGTCAATTCAATCGACATAAAATGATTCTGGTTTTTAGGCATGGCGGAATAATGGAATTTATTGCCAAGAGGTGGAGGTCTTTCCCACTTGGCTGAAGAGTAGTTGGGACAAGTTGTAATTCATTCGGGATTTCCCGAGATTTTATCCAACAGGACAGGTTTAGATGGTGCCACTAGCGGAGATGACATTTATGTAAAACGGACGGGAGGGCCCAGTGCGATAATCGTGAGGAGTGGAGAGGTTTGGAGATCGGGAGGTTGAGAGTGGGAGGATATACTGCGTCTGCAAGCTCAAGTTAAATTCAAGAGAGCATTTTGCGACTTTCTGGAGAGGAGGGGGAGGGGCGGCAATGTGCTTGGAGAAATAGGGAGTCGTAAAAAATAATGACCGGAAAATTAATCGAAGTTGACATCGAACGGACGCCTCGTATTCGCCGAAAGTTTCGAATTTCGTACAAGAATAAAACGAATGCACGTAGATTGACAGTCTTCATTTGACATAAAATAAATTTCTACAATATCGAAAGTTGAAAACCAGAAAAAAGAAAAATCTTGCATTCTTTTTTGTTCTAATAATATTCTGAACGTTGCCAAATGATTTATTGAATCGATTGTCAAAAGAATAATTTTAAGTTGGAGCAGTTTTTAGGTTCAAAAAGGTCAGTAGCGTGGTGAAAGTAGATTTTTGTCGAAAATGTTTTTTTTAGCGGAAAAGAATTTTTGAGTTCTCGCTAATCACGCAAACATTTTAAGAAAAAAAACAACTTTTTTTCATAAACCCAAGTTATTTATAAATATATAAGGTTCATTTATTCAAAGTCGATGGAAAAAGAAAAAAAAAGACTGGACCGTCCTAGTTTTAGGACCATTTTGCAAATATCGGGATTACCTAGGGAAACATACTAAGTACTGTTTATGGGTGCAGTTGCATTGTAAATTTAAGGTAGCAGATATTGGTAGAAATCTGACTTTCACCTAAAAAAGGAACTGCATCAACAAATGGGCCAGGCTTGACACAGCCTCGTTTTACCTACCCTTAGCACATGTAAACCTAGCGGCTTCTACCCATCATGCCACTCGACACCTAGGGGTGGCGACCTCGGAGTCCACTCGAGTCCTAATCAAGGGATTGCCAAATTGCCAAGACTCACTATAAATTATTGATTGGCCCACTACCTATTGGGGTCTACTCTGGCGATCGCCTGGTCCGACCGGGATTCAATCAGTCCTTGCATGCCAGCTACAACTGTAGGCTGGTGCAGGATTGGATACCAGGATTCAATGTTGATGGTGAGTTGTCAAATGACCGAAGCTTGATGCTACCCTTAGGTGTAGCCTGTTTCAAGCTGAGTTCACCCATCACTTGAATGCCAATTATAGTTATAAGCTAATCCAAGACTGGCTATCAAGCTTTTATGTGAATTGTAAGTTGGGAAAGACCCGAGGATTAGAACCACGGTTGGACAGTGACTGTTAAAAGGTTAGATTTATATCTCGTTTATTATCGACTCACATTACCGGAATATTATTTTTTAAGTGTATGAAGTATATGATAATTTATACGAAATAATGATTTCATTATTCCTTAAACCGACAGTTAATGGCTAATGAGTCGAGAAGAATTGAGAAGAACTTCGTTGACAATACGGATTATCCTCGAAAGTTCGTAGATAACGATGAGAAGCAGTTGTAAGAAAGTAGGGTAAAGGCGACTGAGTGAAAAGGGGTTTTGGTGGGGAGAGCAAGTGGTGGCTCAACTAAAAGAGAGAAGCTGGAAGAATTAACCCCTTCGGATTTCTCGGCCCTGTCCAAACAACCCTTTTACCTAATCATTTAAGTGATTCACTCGAATTTAGACTTTGGTTTCAACTCACCCCCTATACCAAAGAAAATGAGTTTTGTTATCTCGTGACTCCTCAATGATAACATCCCGTGTTAATCATTATTCTCAAATCATTTCTGCATGCAGAAAAGGGAAAAAAATGAAAGTATACACTGAGATGTAGATGAGATCAACGTTCCGATACGTTAAGTTATTGCAATGAATCCGGATATCAAACATATTATATACGTGAAATTTTCTTTTCGGGACGGTTGGTACCTGTTCCGTTAACAGGTGTGTGGGTGTGTGTGCGTATGCGGTCGTTCAAAATTAGAACCGTCGCATAGTCTAATATTCCACTGAGGGAAAAATATACTTCGGCCCAATATTACCATGTTTCAAAGAAATAGATATTTATAAAAAAATGAATTTTTAGTTTTAGTGAAACCCAAGTGGCATTAATTAACTACCAATGATGTTAATATAATAGTATAACTCTACGTGATACTTATGCAACAGAGGATCTTAATTAAGCATCCCGAATTAATTAATTTTTTATTTTCAAATTAATAAAAAACTATAAAAATAATGTTCAACCCAGGTCAGTTGTAATATAATTGTTTGGAGTTAAGCGATTCACATGATTACATTTAATTGTAATTGTCAGAGATTAAATGCAACGACGAAATTTCATTTTTAAGGAATGCCTATTACTCTAAAAAATGAAATTGTTGGGCCGAAGTATATTTTTCCCTGTGTCTTATTCCAATTGGTATTGAGAATCATCAGGAAATGCCAGGAGTTTTCCGAAAATACATACTCTGAAATAAATGAATATTTGGTAACCATAATTTGTTCGCGGAGTATACACATCTGGAGCAGAATGGATACATCGCTTTCCATCTTTTTTTCTACCGAAATTGAGACAAAAGTGTCTTTCTCCCCGCAAAATCCGTCATGAGATCCTACTGATAATAGCCGAAGGTGGCCAATGCAACCCCGAGGCCACCGTTCTCTCTCTCCCGCCCTCACTGGACCATCATAATCCCGGGATTTCTTTCCGATATTTACACTTGTGTTGGCGGGAATACTCCTCGCGGCTTCCACGAGCAAATAATCCAGAGATAAGGCCAGCACCTACTCGGACGGTGTATATCCTGGCTTTTGCTGGATGCAACCGCTTATTAGACCTTTCTGCATCCACCAGCGCTAAGAAGTACGCGGAGTAACACGTTTGGGATATCGCATGGCTCGCGCGCCTTCTTCTTTCGTATTACAGTGGACGGTGAAAAAAAATTGAGGTGGGATTATGGTAAGAGTTTCGGACAACGTACAGTCGTTTTACGCTGTAACTCAAGCGAAGTTGTACCTCCCTTTATTATTGGTATGAATTGGCTATTTTAACACTTCACACATAATTCCAATGGGGAAACTTTTCGGGATTGGCCGAGATGAAATTATAGGTATTTGAGACTAAATCTGCTTATGTGATAATAAACGCGAAATTGAGTTTGGGAAATTTCATCCGTGGGTTACAATGAGCAGATAAAGCTCTCCACGTCACGCCGTTTTTTTCTTTTATGACGCTTCACGCCGCGTCGATCGAGATTCGAATATTCTGCGAATCCGATTATGAATCTAATTATTCATAGGACTTAGACATTAGACATTCCTAATTAATAATATCCCGCGATTATCTGATATGTTGCAGCTATCCATATTTGAACTGGGCGCGAGCGGCGCTAGAGGGCATTAGCGAACGCTCAACGTCAAAGAAGATTCAGTGCGATGAGAAGATGGCGCCCATCACTGAGCTATCGGGATCGAATTATTTAGATTTATACATGTACGCGATTGGCAGAAATACTGGAGCAATATATTTCTAGCGCTGACATTGAGAGGAGCAATACGTTGTTTTTTGGTTTCTGTTGCCTTCACTTGGCCTGAAAATTATAAAAGTCGAAAGACGATGGCGTTCAGACCTTAGCGTAACCTCTTGAGGATTAATCCTATGGTAAAAAGGAGAATGGTAAATGGAATCATAAGAACGGTCAACATAGAAAGTACAGTTGAACTTCCATAATTTTATTTCAGGTGGGGGCTGAGCCTCACGGACGGATACCCCTTACGGAGACCCCCTTCTTCGTATTGACGCGCATGTGCGGAAGAAAGACAGAGCGTGCGTTTCAGACGGAGAGCCATCATTTTCTGTTAAGTAGTGGGGGACAGGTGCTTCCCCGCTGAAAGCAGAAAGAACAGCTTATTATCATTCTACTGTACAGTCAAATCCGGGAATTCGATCTTTAAATGCTGAACGAAATTAAAAATAGAATTGAAGCGATTTCTATAGCGAATCACCCATTTTATTTTTTAACTCACAAAAGATCCTTTCTGAACAGAATTTTATAAAAATTAAGTCAAATCAGGTATCTCGCATCATGATTAAATTTCCTGAATTCACTTCAGCCATTTTTTTTCAAACTCATTTAGTATTTAAATTCTTGGGTATTCATTTGATACAATATACAATTTGCTTCGGCCATTATTTTTACATAATTCCTTTTCGTGGAATTGATGTCCTAGAATGGATTGATCTAGAATCGAATGTTCTATCGCACTGATTAATTAGGACCGTATCATCGAACCTTAATGATGTGCTACCCACAACACCAAAGCTACGCAAAATACACATCTACCAATCTCCTGAATGTGGTCTTGTTTTTAAGAAAAAGATTAGAATCCTCAGTGAAAAATGAAAAAAAATTGAGTCACGAAAGAGACATTGTTGAGCAAATCGACTTGTGCCCCATAATCATAGGAACCCCGGGGGGTCACCGGCCGAAGAGAAAAGTTTCACTCACTGTATCAAGATGAACCCGGGCTTCGTGACTCGCTGTATTTGTTCAAGAAAATCCACCACAGCATACACGAGTCTGTCTATTCTATTTTATCATTATTAGAACTTTTCTTTTACCCCTTTTTCCACGTTTATTATCCTTACCTGCCATCCATATATCCATGGGAAGCGATACATAATTATATTATAATAAACTGTAGCGATGAGGGAGTCGGTGGAGAAGAGGATAGCTAAATCGAAAAAGGGTTCAAAAGCCTATCTCAACGTTTTCTCAAGTCTAGCCATTTTACTCGACTGCGATTTATCCCTTGAATGAGGAGGGAACAGAGAGACTTTTGATGGAATAAGGCCCTCGATGGGTTAATTCGCTACGAGGGGGCAAAAGGGGTTTATCATTGTCATCTTGAGCCTCGAGAAACATTTCTTGGGGAATAACTTTGATGGGTTTAACACTCCAACGTTTTCTGACTCTACTCTGCAGTAGAATAAATCGATCTAGTCTTCACAAACTGCGAGACAAGACGAGACGAGAGAACTTTTCTCCTCTCATCAAGAGTGCACTATTCGGTCATCCCATAATACGAGAGAAAATGTTATTTCTCGTTGCGTTCGAAACCCGGAGATGCTCTCGTCTCGTCTTAGCTCGTCCAATTCCTTTCCTGTTTCTTTAACAAATTGAAAACAACAAATTATTATTTGTCTCGAGTTGTCTCGTCTGAATATTTGAGTAAATGTAGTGTTGTCGCATCTTGTCTCACTTCTCGCCTCATACATCTCGTCTCGTTTGTGTTCTCTCCTCTCCCGTCTCTCGCAGCATAACTAACTGCATCCCTCAGGGTGTTGATTCCTTCTCTCCGTGGAAAAAAAAGTTCAATGGTAATTCAGGGGGATATAAATTTACCAAATTCATTCTGTCGATGAGGCTTCACTCGATTCTATGCAGCAAGTGAGAAACTCTTTTTTTTGTGATATATATGGTATAATAATTCGTCGATATCAGGTGCCTTTAATCACCTTAAATCCACATGCAGAAGGGCCCTCTCCCGCTCTTCAACTTCAGGGTTATCTTAATCTTTCGACAGCTGCCCAGCGGTATTTCGATCATATTTATTTCCTTTTTTTTTATTATTATTTAGCTCTCGTGAATCAACCATCACTCGATGCACATTTCATTCGGTTATTGCATGGGAATGCACTTATTCGTCATTTTTATTCACTTTTCACCAGTATCTCAATGTGGTAATAATGATTTTTTCAGGTGATAAGCTGACGGACGGATATGGTAATTGCTGTTTATTCTTATCCGAAAGTGTCTTGTGATATTGCGAAAAAAATATGAGTATATCGAGAGAGGTTGTTTCATGTTGAAAAAAAAATGAAAAATCAATTGATTACTGACATATTAAGTCTGATCTCCATGTTTGTCCCCATTTTTCTCTGCTTCAGGGAAAATAAAATTCATCCTGCCATTCTAAACTGTCCTTTGGGACGTATGTACATCCCTGCAGAAGGCAAAGTGCATTATACTTCAATATTCGAAGGGGAACTACTGTATAACTGGCGTTTTCAACGGAGAAAAAAAAATGGGATGAACCAGAATGGGGGAGGCATTTGAGAGATAACATGCACGCTTGAATTTCTGTTGATCGGGGGAAACTCGTCGCTGGGGATCCAAAAAGGGACGTATACATGGAGGAAAGGCTAAATGACCCCATGGGACTCAACGTTTCCGGAGTTGAAGAAGCCTAATCGATTGGGTGGTGGCAAATAAAATTGCAGGATGACAAATCTATGCATTTCATTCGTCCATTGGCTCATCCCGGGCTCGTGCACTGATGGAAGAGAAATGATTCCGTCGAGTACTTGATAATTTTCAAGTGTGGAATTGTTTACGCTGAATATAAAAGGCGTGAAGCACAAATCTCAAAGCGAATTCATTTAGAAGGAAATTTCGCATAATTTTCTTTCTCAGAGTTGTCCTTTTTTTCACTATGTTCATGCTTCGTACAATCCAAATTTGAGATATTGTAGACACGCATTAAATAGCAATATTGAGCTGGTGTGAGGTCCTAAAAAAATTTGAGTATTCAATTGATGTTTTTCTCTTCATAATGATAATTTTGGTTACTAAAACTGGGAGATACCCTTCCCTTTATCTGAATACTACTACGGTTTAATTGGAAGTGACTGTTTCTATGTAGGCTCTCAGTATTTATAGAGACTTTTCTAGGGCGGCTGATGCAGGAGCTCACGCATATCACGGTGACCATACAATGAACTATTTTTCCTATTTTGAGATATATCATCTATTTTCTGAATATTCTTTGTCCCTCTCCGTGAGCATTTTCCAATCATAAATACCTTGCCGGTAGTAAATTCATCGGACTTGGATATTTTATTTCAACTTTTGGATAATAATGATTTTGCGTGCTGCAAGGACTGATACGGTTCCTGCAAGAAGAACCTACAGTTGAGAGCTTCGGAGTTGAAATACTGAGATAAGGAATAGTCAATCTAATTCTCGGCATCGTTGTGCTGAGAAACTTTTGTTATATAACTGTTAAAAATCGTGGCAAATTTTGGTATGGGTTTTTTTTAACTTGCGGATCTAGGGAAGTTATTGTAATGACCCCGAAAGTGCCAGATCGATGAAATTTTCACGCTTCTCGACGTTTTGCATCATCCTGACATGATTTCAGAAAAGTGTCTGCATATGTTTGTGTGTGTGTGTGTAAACAAAAAAATTTTTTTTAACGTTCCGGCGGAACCACCGAAAGGATTTCCTTTTTTCAATGTGGTCTCCAGGTCTGAAAAGACTGTTCTTGCAATTGTCCCATCCGTTCAATTGTTTTTAATCATTCTAATTGTTTATAACGTTGTATCTCGAGAACAGTGACAGATACGAGAAAATGTGTCTAACAAAAGTTTTTCCTCTCATAAAACTACATATTTCATTATTTATTACTTTTTTTGCTGGGCGTCATATTTTACGAGATATCGCTAAAAATCATAATAATAGATCAATAGTCGAATTTGCGTAACTGATATACAACTTGACTTCATACGTGTATCGTCACACACACACACACACACACTTAGCTGGATTATTAAAACTATGACCTACCTAGAACAATCAACATCAGAAGATTGTCATCACAACCACCCGTCAATTCACTAAAATTAATTTCTACTGCTGTGAAAATAATATATTTAAATGATTTTTCAATTATTCTTTCGTATGCAATCGATTGACATCTGGCGAAAAAACAAGTTTATGTTTCATCGTAACTGTTACTGCACCAACCGAGTGAATTCCCTTTGTGACTGTGGGATGACAATTTCACGGCATTTAGCCGCGACAGGACCCGGTCCACCCGAACGAGCAGAACAATACGAGAGGTGCCCAACGCTGAGGGAGAGGAGGTGAGTTCAGCGAAGCACAGAGGCGCTTTCTGCCTCCGCACACCCTTCAAACTGTCACCACTCACACCCCAGCACCACATACACATTTCTCCAATGCGTGTTTTTTTTTATTTTCGATAACATCCCCGCCCCCCCCCTCCTGCCCAACCGCCGGTCCTAGCTTGTTTGTTCCATCGGGAAACAAAAGCGTTATTGCGGAAATTAAATGACATGCGGAAAGGATAAAACCGGGTTCAGGAAATTGTCGGATTAAAACATTGAAATTAAAAGGCATGAATATTGTTTCCTTTGGCATTTTATTCTCTCTTCATTCTCATTTTTTTTTAAGTCAAATCTCACGCAAAAAACTCCATTTCTCATTACAATATACAAGGGGAGCAAAGTGAGATAAAAATTACCCTTCTATTCAGGAAAACTCCGGGATATGCCATTGTGAGTATTTTTTATGCATGACGTAGCACAAAAATTATTGAACGAAAATTATTGTTCTGTTGGATAATTGAATTCAATTCGGTACACAAACTTTGGGATTAGTTGTCAAAAGCAAGTATAGAGAATAGCGCATGTTACTATATTACTCAATTCAGGTGTCAACTTTTTAGCAAATTTGTTTGATCGTGTATTCTTGTAACCATTTACAGCTTTCCACAGCTGGATTTAGAAGTAATTACCTCCCCAATCTAGGAAAGTTATGATCAGAGAATAAAACTGGTAATGGAAAGGGTTATTACCACGTTTCAAATGGAAATCAGTCAAAACCATGCAATGGTTGTTTTCCACGAATAACAGAAAAACCACTCCGTCGATGTTCTTTAAACTGTTTACAGATCTGCTGTGCGATAAGACGTATATTCTGGGAAACAAAATTGATATTATTTCGACCGATAACAGGAACATTCCCTGTGTGTGCTATCGACGATACCCATAAGATGACATCGCAAGTCCGGGTGGGAACCCACCTCAACGCAGGGGGAGAAGTCGGCTCCAACACAGGCGCTCGCCATCGTAGCACAGGGGTATCCGGAGGTTTACCCTGTCTGTTTTGAAATACGATAGCTTGAATGGAAAAAGTCGGCCCCGCAACGGCATCAGCGTGTGTCTAGTACTCCCTTACGAAGAAAATGCTCAAGAGCAGCTACCGTGGGGTAGCGAGAGAGTAGAGAGAGGAGCGGAAGAATAAAAAACACACACAGAAGCCACACCAAAAATTTGTCGATAGTATGCGAAACGTCGAGAAAAGTGAAAATTTCATGATTCACGACGATTACTATAACTTCCTTGTCCGGAAGTTAATACTAGAGCAGATCCTATAAATCTTAATACTCCCAAGTCTTCACAAATATTAATTAATTAATTAATTAAAATTCTGAAAAATGAATTGAGGAAGGTTCATAGTGCAAGGTCGATCTGGGCAACAATCCATTCACCTCATTCTCAAGTTCACGTGCGCTAACACACCGGCAATTTGTGTAATTAAATTAATTGCACATGCAAATTTATTGGAATCTGTGAATTTTCTTCAGCATGAGCTCAGCTCGTCGCATTATGCATATGTTATGAGAGATGTTTGGTGTAAAACGAAGCCCAATTCTATTGTCTCAACTGGGTATATCCACTTAGTGGATTTTGTAATTGATAGACATACGGCTGATTCTTTAACCTCCTTCTCATTTGAAGCCGCAGGAGTTCTTCATATCGCACGATTGTTGTCGATACGTCTGGGTCGCCCTGTGCTATTTCTAACCTGATCGAGGCCTGGTGTGATCAAGGAATGACAGGTTACCAGGCGGAAGATACCTGGGTTCACACGACCCCTCACTTCCCGTGCCGTATTATTAGTTAATTCTTACAATCAAGGAGTCATCCCTGTGTTTATTCCATTAGAGATTCGTTTTTTTCCCCATGTTTTTTGTGGCACAAATCGATCGTAATACCATCGAACGCCCCAGCGAAGCCTCCGGGGACAATAGTTTTATTTGATTAACATTTTTAGGAACGGCGGGGCGACGCCGTGTCGGTGTTTACACAGTAACTATAGACGGTGAAAATTCCGCAATGCGCGAGGCAGTGAAAAATTGGAATATAGCGGCCGGTGTGTGGAGAATGATTACCGAAAATTCGAACATTCCGATAGATAAATCCGTGCATCGTTCCTCACATAAAATTCGTGATTCTGAATTCTGATATTTAACATTTCGTCATTATTATTCCACCGATATTCAGAGATTTTGCTGGGAAAATATTGACTGAAAAGAATTACAAAATGTTAGAGTAAAGTTATAGAAGTAGTGTATGATTCTTATCCAAAACTACTAAGTTTTGCGTTCCTGATAAGGAAAGGTGTTTTGATTATGCGTATACGTACAAAAAATTTCCACGTTTTGCGACATTGGACACTACCTGCCCATGGCCAAAGTAGATTCGTATTTTTGTGTCTGCGTTGATAGCTCTCTTCTGGAGAACCGGGTTCGCGTCCGGCTTGTGTCCCCACTTTATGAACATAGAAGCCTCTAGTACACGTGGAACGGTTCTGCTATCGATTGCAATTTGCGAAAAAAAATATTTCTGATAAATATACTCTGTAAGCCAGCTGCGAACCCAGGTAGTTCTTTGGTAGTTTCTTAGTTTCCTAGGAGAAAAATTGTAAAAAAATCATATTTTTGAATTAAACTCGAGAGCACGCCGTTTGTTAAGACTTTCCTTTTCTGAGTAAAATTTTGACAAAAGGTGTTCAATAACGTATTGTCATAAAATCACTCGGCCATGACAAGTGACTCTCTAGAAACGGTTTGGTAAAAACAGTAATGCTGGAGGAAAATACTAAATCTGGAATGCATTGGTGGTTTCCGAATCTGCTTATCACATATTTGCTAGGAGTATACGGCTGCAGCACCATAAATGAATATCTCATATTCCATATGAAGAACTTCAGTGTCGAGGTGAAATTCCCCTCGGACTCTCAAACACCCCGATTGTGTGAGGTCATGGCGCCTCATATGAGAAGCCTTGACAGCCCACGGGATGGATCATTAATACCGTGTGCTGACCATGAAAAACCCACGGCGCCTCTCTCGCACTTGATCAACTCTCCCTCTTCTCTTTTTATACCCATACTCCCCCTTTAATCGTGATATCTTGTACCAACTCGACGAGTTACATGCAAGAATTCCAAGGAACATTGGTAGTAGCACGATCCATGCCCAAGTGGTGTTACACCTTTGGGCTATAAACGTTCGACGGGATGTGGTCGGTGTTTAATCGCTGGTAGGGAAAAATCTGTCTTCCGTGAGAACTTTGTATTTTTACCTTTTTCATCCGATTTTCCTGCATTGAGCGCCCTACTTCTACTGAGACAGAGCATGAATGGGCCGCAATTAAGGGGTGACCCCGGTGAAATTCCGAAGTCCGCGCAGGGCCTTTAGACCCATCAATCGGATTTTGATATATAAAGGCATATCCAAAAAAGTAAAGAAAATTCCGAACCCAACCCATTTTGCCCCATATACCCATAAGAAACATGGTTTTTCGTGTTTTGAGCTTCAAAGTGTTCCTCGGTCCGCAATTTTCGTTCGATTTTAATTCTTTTTTTTTCAAAATGTTCGTCCTACTCCAAAGAACAAAGTTAAGTAATCCGTTTTATTCTATTCGCTTTACATCATGAGAAAATGATTATTTAGTTTGCGCGTTTTTTGTCAGTTTTTCGAAAAATCTCAAAATTTCTTGTTTTCACTAATTGATTATTATAATCATACGTAATATGTCTTTTATGACGATGAAAATAATGACAGAATTCACATTCAGTACAAACAAATTATAGTACTTGCATCTGTCTATGAGAGAAATCTGACAAAATACAGACATATATGTAGTAATCTGCTCAGGTAAAAATACAGAAATAAATCATAAAATTCGTTTAAATCTTGAACAAATCATTTTTCTCGTCATAAAAGACATATTACGTGTGATTACAATAATCAATTAGTGAAAACGCTGAATTTTGAGAGTTTCCGAAAAAAAGAAAAAAACGCGCAAACTAAAAAATCATTTTCTGATGATGTAAAGCGAATAGAACAAAACGGATACTTAACTTTGTTCTTTGGAGTATGACGAACATTTTGGAAAAAAAAAGAATTAAAATCGGACGAAAATTGCGGACCAAGGAGCACTTTGAAGCTCAAAACACGAAAAACAATGTTTTTTATGGGTATATGGGGCAAAATGGGTTGGGTCCGGAATTTTTCTTACTTTTTTGGATATGCCTTTATATATCAAAACCCGATTGGCGGGTCCGAAGGCCGGACGAAGACTTCGATTTTTCACTGGGGTCACCCCTTAAGTAAAATACCCAAATAAGCACACAGAGTCATTTTTACTGCTCAGAATGCAGATTCACATCTGTTCATGTCTATGGCCAAGCCATAAAATCGGTATGGTGTTTGATAGTATGTTCATGCCGGTAAAATGGGACCCAAAATTTCCGGAAAAACCAAATGTGTTTTTCTCGTATTTTTGTACAATTTTCTAATTTTTCTTTGGACCTCCACGAGTTTTCGACATTTTCAGTACTACCTCGCGAAGAAATACTGAAGAGCAGCAGCCACTGTGGCGAGTAGAAGGAGGAGGGGTTGGAGATATAAAACACACACACACACACCATAGAGGTCTAAGACCATACGCTGATAGAAAAAATCTCTGACACCAAAAATCCATTCTCTTGAGACAAGAAATTTGTTTTCGAATGCTCAAATCGGAACGGTATTTGTACCTCGTGCCGTCTATTATAATTCTTATGTTTTACGATAGTTAGATATTTGAGAATGAGTATGTTACATATCAGTTTATTGAATGTCTCTTTCTAAAATTATGTTTTTGTTATTCATTTAAATTTTCCCTTTTTTCTGTATAAACTTAGCACATGTCGATATATGACGTATTTACCGCGTAATATAAAGTTCGAGTAACATTTGGAACTCATTCGAACGTCCTCATGTGGAGAACTTCCTGCCAAATTGGAGAATTTGGCTTTTGCAAAGAAGATCTCTTGTCTCAAGAGAATGGATTCTTGGTGTGAGAGATTTTTTCTATCAGTGTATAAAACCACTAGAAATATTAGAAAAATTTCGCAGTTTATATTAGGCATTATGACCATCACTGACCTCTAACCACAAGTAACATTTTCACCTCATAAAATATAAGAGTCCTTTTTCTCATTTCACTCAGATTTGAGTTTGAAATCGGATGGCACGTATGACTGACATCCAATGATATTTGCTTAAATCGACTTTATGCTCGGGTGCACCCTGAAGAAAAGGAGGAAACGCTTCGCTCCCTTATCTCTCCCGGCAGCAAAAAAAAAATGCGCATTAGATTATACTCCAATTCGATTACTTCTCCCGCTCAATATTTTCAAGGAATTTATTATTATTCTTCTTTTATTGTTTGGCCCTCCAGATACCAGGGAATATGTCAACCGTTTATAGAAAATTCAGTGTGCGATGACCCGATAAAGGAACTATGGTCGATGCAAATTACATTACAATCCTCATCCAAATATAGCACTTGCTGAACATTATTTTGTACTTTCCTGGTTGACTGAAACTGTAACTGATGCAAGAGCTAAGTTTTTTTATTATCAACAAAAATCAAGTGCGTTCCGAGAGAAGGGATCTATCGATATTTTTTCAAATGAAACTAAAAATTTGCACCAAAAATCTTTCTGCAAAGATTTACGTTCCAAATTTTTTGGAATTTTTTCAACCTTAATTGTAAACTTTTTTTTTAACTTTTATTTTTAATTCCAACATTTTTTTTTTACAAAAAAAAACTTCACCTAGGATAAAGTAATTGTGCAATAGCGGTGGTATCTTAAAACCCAAGTTTATACACTTCGCGACACTTTAGACATTATCTTATTATTTTCCCGTTACCGCCCCTCTCAGGAGATAATCCACATCCTCCGTGTACACAAAGATATATAACTCCGCCTTCTGCTATCAATGCCATTTATTTTCTCACTCGGTACATCAGCGAATTCATAATGCATAGAGTCAATAGCATTGAGACATGTTGCACTCTTTGATATTCAAATGCGATAAAACAGACCACACATACCTGCGATACGGACCATTCAATTATCCCATATTGTGCCTAATGCAATTCCACACATTTTTCTACATATTTTTAACTCCACGTTTTTCTACGCTCTCTCAGTCTCTCTATTATTGTCGTTATTATTATGAAGACCAAGACGAGATTGCTAATGACGTAATGGGCCTATCGCGTAGGCCGTGACGAAATCAAAACTTATGTCTTCGTAAATGTCTACATTTACGGAAAATAACAGCCCTGGGAACTCCATGAAATTGGCCACTCTGGGTTTTTATATCATTTTTACCTACATTTCTAGATTTAAAAGATAAAGTATGACTGGAAATTCACGTTCTGGTGAATGTAATTGCCAAAGTAGAAGTTGTGAATATGATTGATCGATGTTCCCACCAATATTCGACATTTGACATATAAAATGTTGGCATCGATGACGATCATCGATTCCCAGCGAACCCATCGATTATTGATTTGATTTTTGGTGTAACTTCTTTTTTCCCCGTATAATTCTGATCGAATTCTGTAAAGATTATTTTTGAAACTTATTATCTCAGTTCCATGCTTGCATAAAAAAATCACTTTACTGAAATATAGTTTTTGCTAGTTTTTTAATTTTTTTATTTGAAGCATTCAAACCAACAGGTTTACTCTGCTGTGTGAAAATAGAATACATATGGATTTTTACATGATATGATAGTTGTTGCTAGTAAATTGGCAATTTGCTGCCGAGTGGGAAATGGAAAGATGATTCATATTTTCTTCTGTAGATTAGTCTATATGTGAATTTATGTGATATATTGAGTATCCGCGAGGTTTATATACCGACCTTGCGGTAACATTTCGTTGCTACCGTTTTACTGATATCTATGACCAACATATTTTTGGTCGTGAGGTCCGAATTAGTCGTTCTAGCCGAAAACATCCGAAATTTGGAATTTGACGAATGCAGTGATCCCATTCCCTTTCGCTTCTCATTTGGAAGCAAACAATCAATAGATGTGGAGATACGCCTCCTTGACTTTAAGAGACTCTATTAGTGATGCCAAGTATATGCTAGTTTTTTGGATGAAAAATTGGAAGAAACTACCATAAATCACCTGATTATTGAATAAAAAATCACGTCGTACCGTGGAGGTCCCAGTTACGGCACACTTTAAAACCGACCCACGGGGAAAGGTTCAAATTTCCACAATACTATACGAACATCATCCAGTCTTCGATTTTTACATGATATATGGGATGTCTTGAACCTAAAAACATTCACCTTTGGTTGACATTTGTCTCAGTTAATTAATGAAGGCGTGAATAAACCAAATAGTCGAGTGTCCCAGTATCGGCCCCAAAAAATGCGAGTGTCCCAGTGTCGGTACAATATGGCGTCGTGGCGGTCAGTGCAAAAATATAATTTCGTTTCTTGTGAGTAAAAATTGAAACAGAAGAAATTCGAAGTAAAATAATTGGAAAATCGAAATTTATTAGTTGAAATATCAAAGATCTAGGATTAATGAGTCCAGACTTTAATAACTTGACATTCAAAATCCAAAAATGGCTTTAACATTCGAAATGCGAAATTTATAATTACACACTTGAATATTTAAAATGGGAAGAATCAACTTTAAAAATGTACTATTTAAATTCAAAAAATTGCACATAAAAAATCGATGGTTGCTTTGCTCAAAACTGCATAACCTAAATTTAGGTTATTTCGCATGTTAAAAAATGGGACGAAAAAGTTTGGATTTTTATCTCTATATGATTTATTATCATTAGGTCTCCAGTTCTACCCAAAGCCGGATTTATTCAACTTGTAATACAAAATATTTGACAGTTGAGGTTATGGTGAATTGGAAATAATCTGTACCAGTTTACCCGGACAACTCGTGATTTTTGGGGGGGTCCTAGCACAGTGTTTTTCCAATTCTAGGCATATTTTGGCCATTTCAGATGAGCCGAAAAATTTGTTCTGTCTATATAACGATAGAGAAAAATGTTAAAAATGCTAATTTATATACATTTTGTTGTGTATGTGCACTCAGCTGGTGCGCGATCGGAAGCCATTGGCGCTAGCGTCGTGACTAAATCTGGTCACTATAGAGGTGCGCGCCAAAAAAAAAAAGAAGAAATTCACATATTGATAATTATCTACGACTCCAAATTCGCTGTTCAATCGGTGAAATCATTTTGTTCCTTCCCGTTAGTAAATAATAGTTAATGAGGGGGGGGGGGGGGGATCAAAGAACCTATTTAGTTCATAAACGTATTGCGAGTGGCAGTTCTGTGCCGATACTGGGACCTCCACAGTACTTGAATTAACAATGATGAAAGTTTTAAATCGGAAATATTCTCTTATCTGTAAATGAAACCGATACTAGTTTTTAATTGTGGTCAGACCAGATCAAATTTTGTTACGCAATAATGATTCCCAGTTCGTAATATCGATTTTCGTTTACCCACTTGCTGCCCCCCCCCCTCGTCCCTCTTCCCTTACTGTAAAACCCCAGGGATGTTTCATTATTTAAACAGATTAGCGATAGGGCAGACTGGAGGGAGCGTCTTATGTGTTTCCGATGCGTGGGCCCCACCAGCATTTCACGAAAATTAATCCTCCTTCAAGTTTATCATCGTGTTGGATATTGTGTGTGTGTTTGTTACCTAGTGATAGCTGCTGGTTCTCGTTGATATTTTCGAGACACCGGTGAGGCAGCCGGGGATGAAAGCAACCCCCAGAGGCGATAGAATGAAAATAATATCAAATTAAACACCACCAGCCGTTCCGCAAAATTTGTTTTTTATTCAAAATAATATCGTTCAAATTTTTCCCCTTCACTCGTTTATTTTTCATCAATTTCTTCCTTAATTGCACTCTGCAGATGAGCGTTTTTTTTCGGTTCTTGAATCGTTTCCGAGAGTCCAAGGATACTCTAATACAAATTCATGAAGCGACCCTCTATTAGGTGGGGAGAACAATCAACATAACCTGAAAAACCCTTCAACCAGTTGTAAATCAAATCTCTGACAAAAATTTGAGCCCCTTGTCTACCGACGGTCTAGACAACGAGCGTTATTTCGGTGAATAAAAATCCTCAAGTTTTGTGCGTTCAACGTGTAATTATCGAGACCGAGGGGCCCCTGGGGGCAATTGGTATCGGGGGTCAGGAGCACAATTTTCGGAATAAGAATTTCACTCGCGCTGAATTTTTATGTTTCGGTATATTTTTTAGGGTATTAGCTGAGGGAGAACCGTGCTATCGATGAAGTGGCCTCATCGACTTTGGTCTTATGTGATACAGGTAAGGGGTACAGACCCGCCGAAGGCAGGGACTATAATTGTCCTTTGGTATATTATGTCACTTCGTATAGGCTTCGACTCCAATTATACCGTCACATTCGTCAGAATAGTATATTATATCATTCAGCTAATACTAGGGATTTGTACGAAAAATTTGGGCTCGAAATGTAAACGCATGTTTGATCAGGAATTCTTTAGCGCTCAGAGAATCCGGGAATTTCAAAATGGCCCATCGCAGAATTGTCGTTTTTAACTTGGTGAGATAGACTTAGTGAAATTAGACAATTCAATGTGAAATTTCGATTAATTAATTTGAGAACAATGAGGAGTAAAACAAATGGGTTATCAAATATAAGACTTTTAAGAAGTTATTTTTCCTGATGGCATATTAAACTGTACAGACCCAAGACCATATGTGTGAATAAAAAAATAATTTGAACTTTGTTGAAATTAGATGTAAAGCTAGTGGCCGGCAATCTACCCTTGAAGGTTCAAAACATCACTACTGTATATAGCATGTATATATTATTTATGACACTAAAAAATTTCCAAGTGCAGGCAAGACAATTTACTTAATCATTTATAAGTGATTTATTTACAAATACAATTTAGACCTCCATTGTTGATTAACACTCAAAAGTAGCATAAATATAGCGACCCTAAATAACAGTAAAAACCAAAATGTGTCATACAATCCACATTCCCCACGAAAATTCTTAACGAGTATTGATTGTTCACTTGGCATAAGTCATAAGTATGACACGAAAAAGCCAGAGATTATATACTGAAGCCGACTGTTCACCACTGTAAATTTCCGGCCAATCTTGGTTATCCGCCGAATCATACAATACCCAAAAACCCCAGTAGAATCGCAATTTAATCCGATGGAGATTCAATGTCAATCAAAGTTGGCACGCGACGCGTGAGTATAATTTTCTTGGGTTTTGAATAAAACGCAAGAGTGGAAGGAAAATGAAAGGAAGAAAAAAAGACAGGTTGGATAAGGAATTCACCAAGAGGGGATCATCGTGTTGGCTAATTCCGAAGGGATGGATTTAAATTCGTACGACGTGCCCATGAGCGAAGCATTCCCTCATGCGCATGAGGACCCGAGTGAAAGGGGACAGAGATATGATGAGGAGAGAAGGTGAAAAGGAGAATTCTCTTTGGACCCCCGAGGCTGAGACGATTTCCATCAAAAGGACGACGATCCTTAACGCTTTATATATCCCTGCCGTCCACCGATCGGACTTAAATTCACATGCTCAATTTCTTTATATGGGTATATGAGCGCATGGGGATATACCTCAAATGCTTTTTCGTACGTACCTTGTGACGAAGACGCACTTTGCATATGGCGATTCATCTCGTTCATCTCGACACTTTGATTACCGGTTTCCATGGGTAAAGGGGAATCGAAGCCCATCTTAACCGCTGCTGTATCCTATAAATACGGACAGGGGCATTCCATCAGTATTTTTTTTTGTTTGCCTTCTTGGAAGTCACTGCTGTGTCCCTTTATCCCATTTTCTTTCGATTCATTTATTCATTATTTTAAATTATGGAAATTGGGGAGCAGGACGCTACATCCAGTCAACAGCATTATCGACAATAACTCGAGATGACTCTCATAGCACCTTTGACTGCAATCACTTTTATACCCAATTGTACTCGGATTACGAATAATGCCACTACAACTGCTACGCTTAATTACTTTAATTATAACACGTCAATTATCCAAGCTATGTTGATTTATCCATTTATCAATTAATTTATTCGCGTAGAAACTGTATGGGGAAGCCAAGATGAAGTCCCAATCCTTGTCCGACATGTTTTTCCCATCCTTCACTGAGTATACACATCTAGGGCTCATCCTAAGTCAGGGCTCTAGGGTAGAGTATCTGCCTAAAAGTTCTGCGTTCACGACCGACTTCCGGAGAATATTCTATATGATGCAACGTTTTGTCAGGAATTTCGACCGATGGCAGGAACATTCCGAGTTTGCTATCACCAGTGCGTACAAGATGAGATCGCGAAGCCGGGCGGAAACCCAACCTGTCACGGGGGTGGCGTTCATCCCAAGCGCCCCCATCGTAGCACAGGGGTTCCTGGACGTTTACCCTGGAATAAGCTGCATCAAATAGTGGAAGTCGCATTAACTGAGTAATTTTCTCCAGAGTATTGTCCGAATTATCATTGTCAAAATGTCACACAGCAGTTGAACGTTAATTTCATATTCATGTAAATTGAATACCACAACAATAATTACGGTTAGATTTACATAAAAATCGATGAATGGAAAAAATGGCCCCAGAACTACATCAAATTGGAAAGGTTCATTTGAATCTCTCAATCAATTACCACGAATATTGATTGATAACGTTATTCGTTAACTGTCAGAATTGATCTTACAATGCTAATGGAAATACTATGATTGAAATATGCATAGAGTAGCAATCTCCTCACTCCTCTTAACTCAATCAACATCTTTTTGCATTAATTCATTAATTAATGAAGAAAAAAGTGTGAATGACGCGGGCGCTCGGGGAGTAGGCGTTGGTATGACACATTGCAAAAATTTTAGTAATGGAAAATGCAGTTGAGACGTCGCGGTGAATCGCATCATCGTGCTCTCTTTCTCACCAATAGCATCTGACTCCTGGTTCCCATGGGATTTTGCCCCCAAGTATTGAAAACTCATTTGCATCAATTAAATTTTCAGTTGACGTCGTGTAATTGCATTCTTAGTAGATGGGCAAAGTGTTGAGCGTAAACATAAGAAGGAGGGTGGGAAAAAGTGCAGTTGACACTTTTCCCTTAAAAAGTTTTGTTCAACAATGACAAATGTTGGAAACACCAATTATTAATTACTGCTCTTGAATTGTATTGTAAATACTCAGCAGATTCGAAATTAAATTGTCATAATTACGACTTATTAAAATGAACTGTAGTTTTTAACTTTCCAACAGAATTTTATTCCAATAATCGATATGGAAATTATTGTTGCTACGTAAGGATATTTTGAAATATATCAAAATAATATACAAGAAATTTGGAAATAATGTGTTTCTGTGCGTGCGTGTATATGTGTGTGAGTGGGTATCTTAATACCATTGAAATGATTTATATAGGAATCAATGCATCTGCATGTAGCTTAAAAGTCTCAAAATTTTCGGTAAAAATGGCTGCAATACTTTTAGTGTTACTAAATGAATTTAGTACTAGTGGTACTAAACTGAAATGTTTATCACGTTCTTTCTCAACAATGATTGCAGATAAAAAAAATGGAATAAAATGGAAACGCTTCTCACAGAAAAATGCATGTTTTATATTCTATGACTTTTTTCATAACCTGCATCATTAAGGTGTAACCGGAGGTAGGATCTGTAAATGGTGGTAGTGTGTGAACATGGAGAACGCGCACCTCAGCTGTATTACCCACAAGTCCTGTCTCTTATGAAAAATCTTGAAAAAAGAATAGAATGTGTGTGATGAAACTTCCCAATATTTGACGCCACAGGGATTGCACGATTTTTATTAGTTATTTTAAGAGGATATGGCTCGCATAATTGATATTTCACGAAAATAAAAAATAAATTTTTGGACAGCCCAATAAGTATTTACGAAATTTTGACAATGATGGTGCTGCCCGGTAGAACCTAGTGCTCCCACTGACGGTACATATAGACGCTAACCAACAGAACAAGCAATCCGTTCAATGACATCACCTGAGCTTGCAGAGCGTTTGAAATTTGAACGTTTCCAACAATTCAATTTTTCCAATTGTATTCAAAAAATGAGCCGCAAATTCTCTATTGCGCATAAGAGAACCCAGAACTGAAGAATAGCATAAGGAGATATGCAAAATGCCAGACAAGCCGTTAGTCTTACAATGAAAAAAGAAAATACTAATAAAAATAATAATAATGATTGTAGGTTCCCAAGGAGGCACTTGGGGCGCTAATGGCTCACTAATTACGAAAACATAAGTGAAATAGTGTTGAAAACGAAAACAAGCGGCAAGGTCACCTGTGTGCACTATCATTAACTACCTAATATTGAAATAAACAATTCAATGATAAATTAATTCATCGAGTTGGCTCTCGCTGTTTATGGATAAATCACTTTGCTCCCATATTATTTAAATTAAAAACATTCAACAATAAAAAATAAATGATCATGGCTCATAAACTGCCGGCATTGCGATTCTAATTAAAATGAATATCGTTCTATCGCATGCCTCGCACCGTTCAAATTAGACGACGTTGGGCTAATCACTGCCACGATGTTTTACAGTCGAGGGAGGAGCGCAGTCCGAGGAGGGTCATAAGCACGAATAAAGAAACGTGGAGGGAAAAAAGCAGGCGAAACACGTTGGGAAACGAACGCGAAAAAAATTAGATGTGGAGGCAAAAATGTTCTCATTCAGCCCTTGAGTAAGAAAAAAACTGAGAGCATGAAATTAGTCGTACACTCGGCATTAGAATAGAGCTGTTGGATGGGGAGCCGGGGCGAGTGGGTGGCTGGGGGGCCAGGGGGAGGGGACATCTCCCCCTTTTTTATTCGATAATTATGTAAATGCTGGAATGATTGTCGGGCAATATGTCCTGAGAATAAAAGTAGAAGTTGAAGCAATTCGGTTATCTTTATGAGGGCGAGAGTTTTGAAGGAGGGCAACAGTGTGGAAGTGGACCGTTTTTTACTCTCCCTTCTGAGTTGAGAAAATGGGGGGGAAGTTGTGGTGAAAGTGAGGCCACAGAGTCAAGCCCTTCATTTGCATCGAAACGTTCATTTTTTTTCGTCTTTCTTTTCAAGGATTTTTTTTTCCTTACTACAGATATATGCTGACAGGACAACGCGCTTTGCATTTTTAGGGAGCTATCTGACGGTGGGAGGATGGGGTTCGGGGATGCTGGAGGCTTCAACATTGTGAAATCATATCAGTGTATTTTTTACATGTGAGTTATGCATAATTTGTAGGTAAATTAGTTATTAGCTAGTAATTTTACGCGACTTAAATTTCACATAAAATTTCGGATGTTCGTCCTGACAATCAAAATTCCTCTAGAAGCTCCGGAAATTTCGATGAATAATGACAAAATATGAGATTATCAAAACATAAATGAAAATAGTTAATCGTAACTGTTCAAATAATTGTGCAAATTGAACTACCGAGGAACATTTCAAATTCTTGAGAGGTTCAAAAACTTTAGAACTCAGGAAAAATTTGTATTGTCAAAATATTGAAGAATGTTCAGCTCTTCGAAAATTCTAGAAAATCTCAATGATTTCGAAACCCGAAAACAAATGAAGATGGAAAAAAAGTACAAATGTTGAAAAAGTACAATTCCAGAAATTGAAAATATGTTCAAAACTTTAAAATTGTTCAAATATTAAAATTGCCATATAGAGATGTTCTTAAGGGGTTCGACCAGCCTCGAATTTTCGGTAAATTGATTTTTTTTTTTTCAAATGATACATTATGATCTCATAAATGTTATCCCGAAAGATTATGACAGGGAAAAATATCTAAATGCCCCATTTTCGTTCTCTAGTCGAAGGCCGTCCGTTCGGCAGGGAGCCCACTCAAAACTTTAAACGCGTTTATCTCAAAACTGCTTTTTTCAAGTTGGCCGGAAACATAACTCAAACAATATACAACCGATTCACTCGAAATTTTGACAACATCTTCAGAAATCCATTATCTACAGAAGTACGTGAGATTTTTTTTTTTATCTTGCATAGTTTTTTTTTATTTCGAACAATTTTTTAGGCTAAATTGTTATTTTTTCCTGTAAAGACCCGCCATTTTGTCAAAAATGCATATATCGAAAAATTCGACGTACTTTTGTAACTATTGCTATTTACAAGTGGAAATCGTTCAACAACTTATTAAAGTAAAAAAATTACAGGAGCTGTGTGTCCGGCCGTGGTTCCCGAAAAAACGGAGACATCCTAGGGAGAACGCTGTGTAGCCGCCATTTTTAAAAATCATTTTTCTTACAAAATAGTTATAAGCAGTTAATTATATGTATAATAAATGCTTTTTGTCAAAAATCAGATTGATTTAATAGTTTTCCCGAAAAAAACTCTCAAAAAAGGCCTATTTTGTGGCCCTCTAGAGTGGCCTCACCCCTTAATTGAAATGTTAATTGTAATTTTTTGAAGTGTATTATTATTTTCAGGTTTTTTAAACGTACTATGGTATTGTCAGTGATACCGTGAACTTTCGCTTCAGTCATTGGATACAAATATAGTTGGCAATTCGCACAAATATATGTCCGATGTTAGTCTCCTGCGTTTTTGGAGATTATCCCATGGATGGTTATGCTATAACAGCCCCGCTGTCCTCCTCGTTTTTCAATGTTTTGTCGTCAGCTATCGGAGGAAAAAAAAACTGGAAAAGTTTGCATTGATATTTTCCTGCAAGATCTCGATTACTAACATGGAAAAAAAAAAATTTCTAGAGCTTACATATTGCTTTCATAAATTCTGTTTCGCGACGTTGTTTCCAAAATTTGTTCAATTAGCGAAGAAGATTATGTTGCTTATTCTGTAATAAGTAGCAATTAACACATCGGCAAACTTGACAGTTTACATGATCTTAAGTTAAATTCAATTAACAACGTACGTAGGGCGGGAGGGGGGCGGCTGGAGGCCTTAGAGTAGTGTGAATTATCGTTATTTATGAAAATTTATTCTCGTGAGGAGGTGGAGCCTTTGGTCAAACTGACCAATGATAGAGCATTGCGTGACGGCAGTCGTTACGGGCATACCCCGGTTCGTAAATTGATAAGAATGTATGCAGCGTACGTGTAACTCGTGGTGTTGTGGGACAAAAACGCCTTGGTCATGGCAATTGGTAGTAATGGAGAATTTTTTTTCCGTTTGCTAACAAATATGGACTCTTTTTTTTTGTTGAAAATTGAAAATTACAATTTTAGATATTTTTCTAATGATTTGTAGTTGTTACTCACCTTTTTACGGAATGGCGTACAATCAGTTCTCTCTTATAAAAATAACACATTTGTTTCACGTTTAGTTGTACTCATCGTCGATTGACATTAGGAACTTCTGGAGCTAGCGATGTTATTATAATGGGCGCGAAAACGGAAAATGTCAAACCGCGAGAATTTTCGTTCTGACACGAGTTCGGTATGTATGTGTGTGTGTTCGTATGTGTCCACTTTGAAAAATACTTCCTCCAATTATCACTAACAATTTCAATCGATCACAAGACTTGCTCGCGAAAATGATTAGATATAGGAAAAAAAGTGTGCAATAGATATTATTCCTAGGACTTTTTTCATAACTGTCATAATTTAGGACATTGAATACATGGAGAGAAAACTGCATCGCAATATCGAAAATTATCGTACCTTCTTATACATGCGTTGGTAAGACGCATGGGACGAAATCATGGGTGTTCACCAATCTAGAATGCTGTCAGCATGGATTCAAGTTCGACTATCAGAAAGTTGACGTACTCTTTTTAACTAGCCGCATGCTGCACACAATTTTTTTCAGCTCATCGGAAATCGGTGGGGGGGATTGATGTTTTTGTCACGCAGCAAATAAAAAAATAATGAGCTCTCCCGAAATTTTAGGATGCCACTAAGCACATTTTAGTTCGCTACACACAAGAAAGTGGTGACCCCTATGGTTTAAAAAATGAGTCGGTAAGACCACCGACATCTGAATGGAAATTCAGAAATTTTCAATGGTAATTTTTTCCAATATGGCCGCAATGAAATGCTCTCATATTCTAGAGTCAATGACACATGCCACCAATTGTCCAGTCATTTAATAATTGATTGTTGCAAATATAAAATCTACCGACATTAGAATAGCCGAGTCTTAGTGCTGGCACTTGGGTTCCTAAGTTCAAATCCCCGACAGGGCGAGAATTTTTCCGGAATGCCTGATGAGCGGGAGGTTGCTCGGAGAGTAGCTGCCTATACCGACATAGGTTTTCTGTGGTTTCCTGTGTCTTATCATGCGAATGCGGTGTAGCGTATGGTCCACAAGCCCATATATCCATAATGGATCGACAGCGTTACAGATAAAAAAAAATATATATAAAATCTATTCAATTGCAAATGAATCAACCTAGTGCAGGTGGAAAAATCGATTGAGTGCTGAATAACGTAAGTGTTTGAATGATGAGTAGTTAATACCATATGGTTAGGTTATGATGGTTAGGTTCATCACACCCACACATTTCAGTTAGTTTGTAACTTCGCTCCACCTTATACTTATTCCTAACCTGAAAGTGTCAGAAATAAGTCAACAATTTCATCTAGAACAACTAATATACATTAATATATGGGGCATTCCACGTGAAATCGTCGGACTGGGAACCCGATGGTCTCGGATTTGCATAAAAATGCACATATCTGTTACTCAGCACAAAAAAGACACGTATTTTTTCGTTTTTTTTTAAATAAAAATTTTAACAACAATTATATAACCAAATGCAGACATCTCAAATACGCCATTTTTGATTTGAATGAAATTTGAAATATATATTCTGTATTGATTTACGATCATTCTGCAAAAAAGTCGTTATAGGATCTCGTCAGGGGAATTTTTTATGAATTTTTGAAGTTGAAGTCATCAGAGAGTATTATGAGTGACAATTGACCACTGATAATTCTTTAAGTTATTATGGTGGTTTTCAATAATGTGAACAGAACAAAGTTAAATCCGCACATAAATGACCCCCGGAAAGATAAATAAAAGTAAGGTTTTAGTAATTTTTATGAACAAATGACCATAACTCGAATAATTTTTTTTTCATAGAATTGATAATATTCGAGTTATGGTCATTTGTTTATAAAAATTACTAAAACCTTCCTTTTGTTTATTTAATTAACACCTTTCCCGGGGTCATTTATATGCAGATTTAACTTTGTTCTATTCACATTATTGAAAATCACCATAATAAGTTAAAAAATTATCAGTGGTCAATTGTCACTAATAATCCTCTCTGATGACTTCAACTTCAAAAAGTCATAAAAAATTCCCCTTCTGTAAATCAATACAGAATATATATTTCAAATTTAATTCAAATAAAAAATGGGGTATTTGAAATATCTCCATTTGTTTATATAATTGTTGTTAAAATTTTTATGAAAAAAAAAACGAAAAAATACGTGTCTTTTTTTCTGTGCTGAGGAACAGATATGTGCATTTTTATGCAAATTCGAGACCCTCGGGTTCCGAGTCCGACGATTTCACGTGGAATGCCCCATATATTCTTGCAGTTACTTGTCATTGTCATTAACTGGTTTGGTAGAAGTATAGCGGCGTGAGACCCTAACCTGGCTAACTTGGCCTTGGAACTTGGCGATTGGAATAAACCGGGAGAGTTTCTGATTGGTAGACTGCAAGACGTGCACAGCAAGAATTTCAACTTACTAAAAAATTTCAACAGCGCTAAATCTTACTGTTGCCACCGAAAATATTGGAGGGGATAACTACGCTGTGATTGGTCAATTTGCTTACGCTTATTCTCCATTTTCGAGTGGATTGGCACGTTCATTTTTAAATTCTCATAAACTCCATTTTCTATAGCGCCACCTATGAAATTATGATATGCTCGTTCCAATGGTTGGAAACATTTCGGGGACTATCATACAAACTGATGTGTCCCGTTGTAGGTGAGTAGCACATTACTATATGAAGGGACCTCTCACGAAATTGTGACGTGGTTTTCTCTGCGTGTAACTTGAAACGCTGCGGGTGGCGCACGTTATCCGTGACGGGCGCGTACCACCGACCACTTTTTGCGCGCGCGTACACCCACACACACACACACGCGAGCATCTACACACTACGTTACTATCTTAGGTTCGCGCCCGGCCGCTGGAGAATATTTTTCAAAGATATTTTCTCATGAATTCCTACCGAAGCAGAAACGTTCGGTGTGGGCTAGCGGCAGTACCCATCAAATGCGACCGCCGGGCGGGAAGCTAACCCGACGCAGGGGGGAGGGGGGGTCCATCACAGGTGCCCGCCATGGTAGCACTGGGGTTTCTGGAGGTTTACCCTCTGTTCAGAAGTACGGTGGCTTAAAAGGGCGAAAGCCGTCCCCCGCCGCATGAGTGCGTGTCTTAGGGTGTCCTAAGGCAGCAGCTACCGGGGGCCTACAAATAAGAGGGACGGAGCCAAAAAAAATGGCCACCAGAATGGTTTATCGTCGAGGTATTCCGTCTCGAGGTTCGAATGGCGCATGAATTCCAAAAAATTATGTCCCATTTGAGAATTCTTTTAAGTGCTCTATGATAAGAGCGGTTCGAAGTGCAAAAGAAAAGTTTCAATAAAACTTGTGTCTCTCATTGAAATACATATTTTATGTAATGTGACTTACACCGCTGATTCTCTTAATTAATTAATTATCCGAGAAAAACTCTGCAAACTGAGCTTTTTAAGTAAGTTATATTTTTAATAGTGTTAGCTATCATCTGGTAAAATGTGTTCTGAATCATGTTGGTGTCCGTGTGTGTGTGTGTGTTTCTCTTATTTCAGTCCCTCTCTCATGTACTCCCCACAGTAGGTGCTCACAGCAGTCACTCTCTCTTTTCTTCGTAAGGGTGTACTAGACACCCACCCATGTGGCTGGGTCCACTTTCGTCATTTAGGCCATCATATTGCTGAACACAGGGTAAACCTCCAGTAATCCCTACTATGGTGTGCGCCTATAATAGACCCCCCCCCCCCCCTCCTCCCCATTCCATGGATATCACCGATAGCACACACGGAGGTCCCTGCATCATGCATTCTCCAGAGGCCGGACTGCAGCTTACGATCTTTAACGTATTAGGCAGAAATTTTTTTTCCAAAAGACTTCCGCTTGAACGTATTAACTGATTCACTCAATAATATTTTCTTCGTAAAACTACTCATTCATTAAATAATTAGGATGTGTGACAATCATATTAAGCAAAAATTTCCAGCTCAATCGGAAAGGTTACTAAAGAGGGTAAGAAAAAGGCTTATATACGCATCTTACAATAACAACTATTTATTCATACGTAGTAATGCTGAATTACATGAATACACTTCTAGCCGCGATATTCGTGTTCGCTCCTTTTCACATATCACCTATTCGGCTTTTTTCGCATTAGACTGACTATGATTGACTGCAGCCCTTTACTGATTAGATCTTCGGTGTAAACAACCTCAATTTAAACACGGAATTCTTAAGGTCGAGTACATAAATCCCATTGCGCGAGGCCGTACGATCGATTATCTAGCCTCGATATTTTAGATTGCTGTTAATCCAATGGTTTGAATGGCAATGCCTATCGTCATATTTTCATCTAGACACTTGGAAAAAATTAAAAAAAAAAAAACTAAAAATGTGAATGACTCAATAAAATTGACTGTAGTATCGAACCAAAAAAAAATTGCCACTGATAGTGGAAGAAAAAAATTTGTCATCGATGATAAAAGATACAAATAATTGTAGTGAAATCGGCGTTCAGACAATTGTGTTATTTATTTTTTTTTTATTTATGTATTCTCTCGATTCTACATTGAACTTCTGTAATGAGACTTAGTCCTGCTACTTACTCTCTATGGTTACGTGAACTTTACAACACAAGGATCGTAACGGTAAAAGACTTTGTACATGAATTCTTGAATACGCCACGCGCTAAAGGGAAAGACTTTTTTCCCCCCTGTGGTATTATTAAAACAATTTTTTTTTAACTTTTATGTTTAATCTCTCTTATCAGTCTTACAACCAATCAACTTTCTCTGTTTAAATGCCGGAACAAAAAAAAAGTGTTTCTCTTTAATCGTGCGTAAATTGTAACGCGGGGTACACGCATATTGGAGTAAATTCAATGGTTTTCGGTAATAGCTAAGTTTATTTATATAAATAGAAGTTGTTAGATTCTAGAGGCTACGAGGGTCTCATTTTTTTTGCTACGTATGATACAGTGGGTTCACAGGGATTATTTGTTCATTATTAAAATTCTCTCTCACTTTCTCTTCACTCTTGTCGACGATATAATGCGTTTAAAATAATGATACATGAACACAGGAGAATCCAATGATTTTGTTCATCGCTCAACATTTTTTTTATAAAATAAAAAATATTCAATTTTTGTTTGTATCACCAAAGAAAGTAATCCAATAAATTCATCGATCTGCAATTATTCAATCACTCTGATAATCAACTTCGTACTGCAAGACTTATATTCTTTTTTGTCTACTAATTTGATTATAAAAAAAAATCACATTAAGAGTTTCATTAATCCTGTTAATTGAATGCAGCCGATTTCTCGTACTGTCCTCGTACGAACACTTTATATATTCAACTACTGACTCTTCGGGATTTTATCAAATTCATTTGTTAAATAATGAATGAAAAGTACGCAATTGTTGATCAATTTTTTGTTGTTGTTTTTTTTTCAAGGAACGAGGATTGAGATGGTGTCTGCACATTTTTGGACTTAAAAAGTGATCTACTCGCATCGATACAAGTTAATTATTTATACGTTAATTTCTATAGGAACGCATGCACTCGCGCAAGCACTCTCAAGCAGTCTTTATAAATTATATATCTCTTTTTTTTCTCATCTCCCTTCTTGCTTTATACGTGCAACTTGTCTCATTTCTTCTCTCAAAAACTTTCGTCAAACGACGCAAGTGTCCTCACACCTGCTGTCTTCATCAGATTCTCTTCATTTTTGGACTATTTCTTCGTGCTTTATTTTCTGCACGACAACGATGCTGGATAATGTGAGGAGAATGGCGTCGTTGATGTGTCCTCGCCTCGATGTAAGCTATCATCTAATAGCCAGGCAGAACTTTCTTTCTGAGATGAACTTTTCGCTCGTGTATTTAATTTAATTTATCCATTTGTATGAAACTAGACGTTCATAGGTGCGTTTTATCCCCCATTTTGGTGTACCTCGTTTGCTCATTCACTATATTTGTCATCTCCCCATGGAGATATGTATCTTCCATGCGCCAAACGTGCGTACATCCCACGGTCCATCCCCACTCAGCAACTCTGTGAAGTTTACAAAGTTTTTTTGTCTTGTCATTCTGTGGATTTTTACGTCATCGCACCTTAGGGCCGTGCGTCATCCTGATGCCTTTTCTAGGTTGCACTTGTGAATAGGACAGAGTTCTTGTAGTAACCCGTTCGTGATTCTGCAACAGAAGGACAATGTGGAAATTATGAATGGTGTATATTTTTTTTTACACACAATTTACTACATGTCAATATCCAAATTATTGAAATATGTTTCGGTTCAGTTGTTGAACGTTCGCCAGGATAATATTCATCTATGGAAGATTCGCGGTTTGATTAATAGATTGTTTCGCACACCTGCACCTAAAGATTGTCCGTTGCGACTTCATTACCAGCCGTAAAGAACTTTCCTGCTTAGAGCGGTAAGCGGCGCCCTTGCGTGGAGGGTACTGAGCACAGAAGCTGCTTCCCAGGCTTAGCTGGAAAGTACTCACTTTTCAATCCGTCATTATGGAGTTAAAATTGGTCTTTTCCATGCACATATGTGAAAAAATAGTATACGCGTCCCGTGCCCAAAAAGTATCACTTTCCGCCCTTGGTACACAATACAGCCCCGATTAATATTTTTCTGGATGGTAGATATGCGAAACGATTTTACCAACAAGGGGGATAATTTTCATCAAATGTTTCTCTCCGTCTACTTGAATTAGGAATAAAAAAAAATCGCTCCTTTGTGAATGTAGACCAAAAATTAGCAAATGCCCATCGAATTGCGTGTAATAGAATTCCGAAGCCAAAAAAAAAATATTAAAATTACGAGTGGCTGCAGTGAAATTATCAACCGCGACTTGCTAATAAATTACCGGCAATATTTATGGATTAAAAATAATTGTTCTCCCATGCAAGAATACGATAATTCTCTCAGGATATAAAATATTCAATGGGTGTATCCTCAATATGGTTTGAGTGATGAAGATGAGCAGGGCAACAGAGGCAAGATACCGGAGGTCACTAGACCCTCTCGTTTCACCAAACCGCTCACTAATTATCATTCCAAAAGCTGTGCGCGTAAGACAGGAACGCTGGTATCCCCCTACCCCGTGAAATGAAGATGAAGACTTTTAATTCTTCTTCATCGCGCGGAAGTTGTGCTCAAAAACGTGGAGGTGGGGCCTTTAAAAATGGTGTAAGGGTGGGGTGTGATTGGGGTTACAGACGAGTCATCGAGTAGCCTTTGAAGCACAAGCCGACGTGATTTTACTTTTATATGACTGTCGCTCATATGATTGAAAAATAATGCATTAGTAGTCGCGAGTTTTTTTTAGCTATATCTAGTAGCGATTTGGTTCCAATAAGGAGCTCCAATCTTCTTGGTAAACAACGTATTCAGAAAAGTCATAGAACAGCGTAATTATATATCGTAGACTTTCAGTTAGTCACGCCATTTCAGAATGTATTTTCGCCCGAATTTGACAAATCGATTTTTCACCTATGTTTGAGCGATCTCAGGTTTTACAAACAATTTTAGACAATTGTTTCCAAAGATCTCGGAGATCTTATGTGTCCACTGTCCGTCTCTCTTGTATTCTCCACGAAAGCTGACCCGAAGGATTCCTTTGAAAATCAGTACCCATGTGGCCAGGGCCATTTGAGGGTTTTGACCATTTGAGCCACCGTATTTCGAATACATAATACACAGGGTAAACCTCCAGGTACATCTGTGCTACGGTGACGGGTGCCTGTGACGAAACCCTCCCCAAGTCCGCGTCGGGTTGAGTTCCCGGTCGGCTCAACGTTCTTATTTTATGAGTACCGCCGATAACGCACATGATATGTCCCTGCGGTCTGTCGGAATCCCTTAGAAAATATTTGAGCAGAAACTCTACTGACTACGGAAAATCACTCAATGTGTGTGTGTGAATTGTAAAAAAATTCTTATGAGCGAATTGTCCAAACCAAACTATTTTTTAAATTTTATTCCGCGTCATTCAGAAATTCGAATTTTAGAGAGCAAAAAACTCTTTTGAAGGAGAATCAACAAAAAATGTAAATTTGGCAAAATGAACTCGACCCGACGGCCACAAAATTTCGTTATTACAGGATTGTTGCGGCATTCGAAAACTGAAGGGCCGTGAAAAAAATGGTTAGTTGGAGGGGGGGGGGGGGGAGAGGAGGAGGTTATTTACGAGCACGTCGTCATAGCTGGCAGCCAAAATAAAAAGCGCCGGTATTATTCATTTGGCATGGGTAGCAAGGAAGAGGGAAAAGGATGGCGTCAAAGATAAAACAAGTGGAGTTGCCTTGCGTTTTTCAAGAATATTGTGAATTTCTTCCGTTAATATCCAAAGTTGTAGATTTGCGTGTGCAAATGGGGTAAAACCTGAAGCAAGAAGCACTAAGTTACATTTTCTTCATTGTCGTTCCACTGAATTCTAGTTTAGCTGGCTAATTAACCAAGTTTATGCTCTGGGAACAAGAAAATTCGAGCAGAAACTTGGGAAAATTAGCCAAGTTACTGGCTCGCGAGGGGTAAAAATTGAATGAGAAGAAACAGGAGTTGGTGGATTCAATCAAATTAATTAGTTCTGTTAATTAAATGATAATTAGTGTTTTATAATTTGGGGAGTGCACGGGAATGAGATGGAAAGTGTAATGAATTTTTGACATGTTGAAATTTTAATTAAAAGAACTTGGTGAAAATTGTTTTTGATTTCTTAAGAAAAAAAAACGCACCTTGAAGGGGTGATTTGACCTGATCCCTCTCGGCTGCCTGGTGTTGTCGCGACTTCCTCTCCTGCTCGAGCTCCTGGACGAGGGATTCTGCGACAGAAGACGAAGAGAAAGGAAGTTCGCATCGTCACAAAGTAGCCAACAGGTCACACTCAATATATCAAGGAACAAAAATTATAAAATAAAGTAAAAAAAAAAAAAATTAATGAGTTAAACAAAAAATGAGTGTAAAGCAATTTACCTACTTAGTAATGATTGCTAACTGATACTCCTATTTCGTCGCGGCCATTACGCGGTTCTTGTCAGTTTCAATAAACCAGTGTAATTGGGACCTTGCATAGTTCTTTAATTTACTTTTATTCTTTTCAATTAAGCTCAAGCAACCAATGCAGATATCAATAACGTAACGTAGAAATATCACCAATTGCAGTGATATATCTACATATGCCATCATTAACCCATATGAAGTGACGTATCACCAGTCAAAAAACAATAACAATACGCAAATTCCCTGATGATAGTCCTCAAGAGGTGGGTGGGGCGCAAGGGGGCGGGAGGCATATTGGGACATGCGTATAAAATCGTGGAATACACCCCCGTATTTCTATATCTGGTGTCCCAATTTGAGTGCGGCCTCATTATGTACCCTGTCCGATTCTGCCACATGTCCCATTGTGCCCTGAGCTTCCCTGATTTTTGCCGACGTTCGACGCACTGCTCTTTTTAGACATATTTATTCTGTTCAAAGTACCGTGCACATTAAATTTCACTCTTTTCCGATAACCCTTGCAGATGTAGGGTGCAAAGCGTCTATGTCACTTTAGACAGTTGTTGAGCTGTTTGTGTTAAGTTGACTAAATATGCCTAATGAAGAGCATTGGTAATCGGAACATCGCCAAAAATTCAAATTATACAATTTATACTCACTTATTAGAACTGGAAAGAACCGCATAATGGCCACGAAGAAGGAAAATATTAATATAATCATATTAAGTTCAAATGTAAATGAGAAAAAATGATGTAATGAGCGATGAGAGGGGACGCCAAAGGAGCTTCACACAGGATCACTCGACGTTTTTCTGATTGATGAAACACATTGAACTCTTTATCGGCCTCGACCCCGTCTCTCGGGACGTCTAAAATTCTCATAATATCTCTACACCTGAGAAAACGCGCGCGGGATTTTGCGGTCGACTTAACTCGGCGGGCGTGTGAAACTGGGGGAGGGTGAGAGAAGGAGATGAAACGGCCGAGTAATTAGTGGAAAAGCAACTCCCTTCAGTTGTACGATCGTGGGGACCAGGTAAAACATGAAGGTCTGAGTGTTGTGAAATGAGACGAAGGAGAGTGGAGAAGAGAGAGAGAGAGAGATAGGGGATGGCGGGTGGAGTATTTGCTCAGTGAATTCCACGAGGATTAGGGTGAAAAGTGGAAAATGTCTCTTTAATGATATTACGTCGAATTAACCACCAACCAGTGAAAATCTAAATGGGTATACATTATCCTTCGGATTTTCATGATTATTATGATATAATAACAAGCTTAATTTTCCGCGTGCAAGGACTGGCGATTTTTTGGTTTCATGGAATAAAGTACTTGCGTCGTTTCTTATCCGCCTCAATATTGCAAAGTTTTTAATTGGTCTGAAGGCTGTTTGAACTTATTTTACTACTATTGGGGCAGTTTGAAAAAGTAACATACGTAATGACACCAATGGGTTTAATCCTGGTGAAGAAAAATATTTCTGTTTCCTTGTAGAATCTGACGAAAAAAATTAAATCATGAGCATTAAGGGAACATGATTTTCAACTTCCGCGACCAATATGATTACTATATTTTGCCATATTTACTAAATAATATTTCGATGACACACATGATGAACAACTTTCACGTTTAACACCAACCTCCGAAATTATATTTCAGAGTAGTCTATATAAAGTGTAGGCTCCAAATATGTGAACCCACTGTCAGGTTGATCATAACAGATGGGATCTATAGGAATTGGAGAACTAGTAGATTATATCATTAAGGCTCCAAAGTGATATTTTGACGACTACGAATTACAGACCGGACCTAAGATGCAAGTGGCAATTATGTTTGTTACAAAATCATTGTTACCCAAAAGTTTTTAATCTTCTTCCATGTTCTCCGAAATCTGACCTTCTACAGCGGGAATTGCGGATTAAAGGGCCTAATTACATAAGGAACCATAACTCGGCACAATTAGTTTATAACGAAGTGAGAGAATTGCAGTTGTTCGCCACATAACTTGGAAAATATAAAACTAAAAAAGGGGAATTGTTCCAAAAATAACTATGTGTAAGCTGGCACTGCGACTATGAATTCTCATTATTTCGTAACATTTATCTTTTAAGGAAACGGAGGAGTACTTTTGACCCAGTTTCATATGTTAGCCTCCAAGGACCTCTGGGATACTATGGTGAGCGATTATGACAGTTCCCACTTACTTGCGGCTCGAACTGGGTTCGCGTCCGGCTTGTGTCTTTACCTTGTGAATACCGCCAACGAGGCATGTATAAATTCGCTGCTATCTATTGATACCAGTGAGAAGACATTTATGAAATGTTCCTCCGCTTGAATGTGTATTGAAATTAAGTATATAGTTTTCATGAATTTTTGGTTTTTTCAATGGCGCATGTTTGATCCCGTAATTGAGCTTATGCTGGGTCTGAATAAAGAATCATCTGAAATGATATTAAAAACTGTATGTATGTTTAGCATATGGCTAGTTAAATGAGCAAGCAGCTGCCCGAAATGTTCGATGTATCTCAAGTGTCGCATTCCGGCCAGAACTTCATTATTAATTAACAGATGTACCGCCTAGCCATTACGTTCCTCACATTGATGGCGCAAACCTCGCAGGAACCTCGCGGCGACCTCAGCGCGACGTTGGGCAATAGAAACATTGGCGGAATATTATATGTCTAGTAGGGTTGCCTCGAGCATGAATCAAGCCTACCCTAATCGTCAATTCCCATTCGGGCTGCCATAAGATAAAAAGTCAAGGCAATTGGAGTGGCTCAATTGCTTAAAAAATGAATATTAAATCTACCTTTGCATTGAGGTATAGAATCGGTAGGCGTGAAATGACACATCCCTGAAGCGAAAAGTGAGCAATAGGAAAATCCAATTGCAAGGCCATTAAGCCTGAGTTAACTGGCAGCTCGTCCCGCTGTGGCTGTGTGTTCTGTGCTAAGGCGTGAGGAGAGAAACCCCGTGATTCCATTATGCTTTGAGCAACTATAGCTGAGGGCTGTTTGTTTCGTCCAGGAAAAGGGAGGTTAAATTCATCCCGGTGAGAAAACATGGGATATGCGGAATTGTGCCTTAGGAATATACGCAACGTTTATTTCATTCACCAATACAAACGTTTATACTGGGCTAAACATGCAGACGCGTTTTGATATTTCGGTGTTGCCAAATTAATCTGGGAGGAGGGGAATCGACCGGGGGTGTTGCTTTCCCTTTGATATCCAAATGACAATTTAACTGCTCAAGACACCCCGGGGTATACAACAGAATTGATTCGTTATAAATTGTTGCCAAAGTTTCAGATGATATTTTTTGCTCGATTTCAGGGACAAAGGGAGACGCGAATGAGCTGAAAATATTGTATATACTGGTACGTATTTTTACGATTTCTAAATATTAAAAAGTTGGCACCTGGAAAACATTGATAGTTTCTAAATTAAAAAAATATATTGTCTGTAATTATTGCACTGTATACAATTTGCAAAATTATTGAGATTGTTGGAATAGTTAAGATTTAAATATTTTTAAAATTCAGGAAATTTGTCAAATTGATTAACTTTTCAAATCTTCTCAATTTTTTGAAGTTTTTAAAATTTTCGAAACGTTTGAAATTTTTAAAATTTTCGAAATTTTCGAAAGTTTTGAAATTTCTGAACTTTGTGAAATATTTGAGATTTTTGAAATTGTTGAAATTTTGAATTTTTTTGAAATTTTCGAAATTCTTGAAATTTTTGGAATCTTTGAAATCTTTGAAATTCTTGAAATTTTCGGAATCTTTGAAATTTTTGAATTTTTTGAAATTTTGATATTTTTTAAATTTTTGAAATTTTTGAAATTTTTGATGCAGTGAAGATAAATACATTAGTAGTATTCAGATACGTTGAGGAGCACATATTTCAGTATTCGATAACAAAATTTGCCAAAATGGCGGTGGTGCAGCCATTCTTCTGACGCGTGTTGAATTTTCGGCGCTTTGTAACACGCAATGTGGCTTACATAAACTTGAACTGAAAACAAAAAGAAACACTCAGTCTACATGGATATAGAATACAAAGAGGGGCTTCAAAATGATTATTTTTGTGTGATTAGGCGGCGTACGAATAATTTTATTCAAATTTTCAACTGCACTGACAGCATTCGGTATCTACAGATAGTTTCTAAGTCAATTGATCGCCAATTTTTCCGAGTTTCTTCTCATTCTTTTATCCTCCGTTACGATTCCCTATAAAACGTCTAATAATTTTTTTCCCAAAATCACTTGTCCAACCAACAGTCGACATTATAACTTCTGGGAAAATATCGCTTAAAACCATTATGCTAGAGAAAATCTGGAGATTATAAGCGTAGCCTTGGTGCATCATACTCACTTCTACCACTGTTGTTTTATACTTTTCATTCACGAAGGTCTTCGCCCGTAAACCTTCCAATGGAACAGCAAAACTATGCAATACTTCTGAAAATCTCAAGTCATATCAGGTCAGCAATTTTCTTTTCCAATCTAAAAATCAACGGGTAGTTGCTACTGGTCTTACTCATCCTGACAAATCGACCGGACAATGAAAACAATTTCAGACCGGTTCTACCAGAGCAACCAATACAGCTAAACGGTTGGCATTGCGCGATTCCATCCTATCCCATTTTTTTTTATTCCTCGCACTTTCAATTCCGCCCCACACATATTTCTCGCGATGCTCTTATTGCTCCTCCGTTTCATCGTCCACTTGCTCATGCTTTTTGCATTATTTTTTACCCTCCTCCTCCTCCCCTGCCCCTCCACCCCACTACTGGAGGGACTGAAAGAAGGTCCCGACAGTATGACTCTGCGTTTATCCGCACGTAATTAACTCGGACACAATGCACTGGGAAGACTACGTCGGGGGAGGGACGAAAACAAGGTGGGGGAGAGAAAAAAATTAACTGGACTTCAAAGTTGGAAAAAAAATAAATGTGGCGCCTCAATTATTATAGCAACGTGAGCGCTTAAAAGATGATTGGAGAATCAAAGAGAGAATTCTGGAAAATTAAATTGCTGCTTTATGATGATGTGTACATGTAGGTAGAGAAGAATTCGAGAAAAAATACTCGAACAGTTACGTAATTACTGCGTGAGATTTTTGTGAGGGAAATATTGCAGAAGACAAATGAAATTTTTGTGGATTTCGGACTCAAATTTGCAGTGGGAACCTGAGATTTTAGCAATTTTTTTGATAAGATCATACAAAAATGAGACTGCAAGGCCGGGCGGGAACCTAATATGACGCAGAGGGGGGGGGGCCATCATAGGCATCCGCCCATTCGTTAGGGAAAATTTTAGGACTGCTCAGATACTAGTTACGAACGATAATATTCTTTGCCAATTTTCGGTCATTTCAATCACTACCCGAAATCAGAAAGTGAAATTGTTGGGTCGTTTCGTACTTCTTTACTGAACCGAATTTCACTCAGGGATTATGTAACTTTTCAGATAATTTATATTGAATTTTTCTCTCTGTGCACAACAATATGAAGGTACATAATGGTCCTGAATTCCGAATGACTGAACAGAGACAAAAGAAATATATTTCGAATTACCCCCAAGTTCCTAAGGAATTATACCAAGCGTTTGAGTAGCAAATACATTCAACAAGGGTTGAAAATTCCGTATATCCTGCTATTTTAATGCTCTGATCTTCATGTAAAACAGCGTGAGTGTTGCGCACGGGTATACACATCCGCATGCTCTTTTCTTTCTTTTACTCCTCTTGAGTGTGTCAAGCCAACCATGAAATTGTATGAATCGGGATGGGCTCACAAGTGGATGAGACACAAAACTCTAAAGACGAATTTTTTCTTCAAGTGGGTATGAACGCGTGCTACAGACGCTTTTATTTAGTCATGTTCTTGTTCTACCATTCAAAAACATAAAAAGCAGGGTTCAATTCAATAAAAGGAGTGCAATACATTAATCCTTGGTCTCACACTTTTTTTTTTTTGACTCGATGGATTAGCTGAATCTGGGAATGTCCTAATTAAAATCTATCGACACACACATTTCGAGAAAAAAAATAATGCCGGATTGGACGAGTGGAATTCGAAACCCGCGGCACTCGGGTTGCGTGAGTTCCGCGCATATCAACCTTTTAGAACCTGTGGAAATTAACGGATTCAATCATATACCCGCTCCCCATACTTTATAGCAAACTTTATATTCAATTTAAAAGGAAGCTTCTGCACCGTAACTTGCAATTTGTGTGTTAAGAAATAATTTCAAGGCTTTCAATCGTAATAATTTGATCGTTTTCATGAACAGAATTATTTACATGGTGGTAAGAATTTTTTAAATATTGATTGAATAAGTTTTTTTATTTCTTTAATTGAGTATTAGTCGTCTGTTGATTATGCGTTTCAAATGAGTCATCGGTTAATAGCTCAGATAAAAATCAATACTAATTATCATTTCATTCCAAATTTATTCTTCATATCAGAAGCGTTTGTTTTAATTTGAAGAGACCTGATATTGGAATAAGTGCACATCAAGTATCACTTCCATTTGTTTAACTTTTCATGATTAAAAATTAATTGACATTGTATTTATTATTACCTATTATTGTGTAAATTTGGACTATACTCAAGATATGGGAGAAAAAATTTTAACATATCCCTCGCTTTTTCTCACCCTCGGTACACCTCCGACTCAATTTCATCCCAATCCTCGGTCGGGTAACATTTGTTTTTATATGATAATCCTCGAGCCATGACGCCAGTATTATTATTATGTTCGGGGCACAGTGGGTGGGTCGGAAACGAGAAATCCCAAATCCTCTTCTCCGCTCATTTTTTTTCCTTCCCTCCCTTAAAGTCTTACCACTCACTCCGTATAAGTGTGAAGTAAAAACAATGCTCCCTCCGCGCATGTAAGTAAAAGCGGAAAATCATGTAGAGGAGAAATTTAAATGAATCGTCTTCATTGAGGGTTTGAAAGAAAAGCTGTATAAGATTGCTACGAGGTTCTCTATAGGATGTCTTATAGGGAATTCTACAGAATTCGCAAAGAATTCCTATAGGAATGCTCGGGAGAAGATATTTCCTGAAGGATTCATTTTCGAAACGTTCCTGGAAAAGTTGTATTGAACTGCTATAGAAATCCTATAGCATATGCTGAAGCTTGGAAAGCAGATTCATCTCCATTGGGTCCATTAATTTCACTAGGCCTCCCTGCTGACACCGTTTTCGGATTTCTTTCGCCATCCGAAATTCCTCATTACAACTATTTATTCCCTCATATTTTCTGATCGGGCACAGCCCCTTAGATTTGAAAATTGCCTAGAAATGGAAAAATGCAGAGTTGAGATGATGCTGAGGAAATGGAAGTGAGGTTATGGTTGCTGCGGAATTATTGCATATAGGCTGAATATTAAAGCGTGCCAGAGAGCATACTCTCAGGCTGAAGGGCGTGGGGGAGGCGGGAGGGGGGGAGGGGTGGTGGTAAAGGAATAAAGTGAGAGGTTAAATGTCGGCAGGAGGAGGAGGGGTGGAACGAGAGGGACATAGGCGGTGGGAATAAAGGTTGAGAATAATGTGGAGACCTGAGAAGACAGGTAACGCCACCGAGAGGTACGGTGGCCGCCAGGGAAATTACCTTGCCTGTGAAGAGATATGTGCATAAACTTGGCATTACATGCGCTACGGTTCTCAATCTTATTTTCAAATACCATCAGGACATATGCTTTTATTATAGTTGAGTGCTGGAGTGTACCACACTTCATTTATTAGGCACTTTTCATTGGTGATGAAATTGCCGAGTCATTTGAATGTTGTATTCTATTTCAGTAGCCCATCGAGGTGAGTTAATTTCTATATTGCAGTTTTAACTATTGTTCATGTTTTGGGTGGAGAATGAGATTAGAATCGAAGTAAAGAATATTATGTATTGTGTTTATGTATTGCATTATGCAGTTATGTATTGTAAGATAATTGTTTTTTTTTGCTTGTAATCTCATCCAAGGATTACAAAATGGTACTTTTCGTCACGAGGCCCGCTAAACCGCAATCATACCCTCGCTCCGCTCGGTGAAATTTCGCTTCCTTTGTCCGTATGATCATATGTTCTAGACGTTTCTGAAATTCTCGGAACTCAAAATTTTTTTTAAACAAATAAGGGGATGGAACGCAAAAACTTTCGAGATTATAAAAAAAGTCCGGGACAAATTCATAATTTACTAAGTTATTCGACGTTTTTCTTCTCTCATTCGTATTCACAAATTTAAACACAGTTCCACATCTAAAAATTTAAAACATTTATAAAATCGTCGAGAAAATTCAGAATGTTAAAAAAAAATTCAAATTTCTATGATTCGAACCCTGAACAAAAAACATAAAACTTGGGGATTTTAAAAACTGTTTGTGTGTGGTCAATTATATAATTTAAAAATTCCCACCGACAAAAAATTTGATATCCATTTTTTTGTCCTAACTCATACAAATGCTCCTCAAACAAATCATTTGTAAAAGTTCGCATGATAATAGTAGCGCAAGAACTACTGCACTAAAAATATTAGAGAATCATTTTTGGTGAAAAAAGAGAAAAAGAAATTCACTACAGACTTACGGAATGTTAAATCTTAAGATGAACGCCCAGAGCATTTGCAACGTATTATTGTTTTGTTAAATCACAAACTCATATGATAGCAAGTATGCCCAAGAATTTAGATAATTCTTAATTTCGGATCCTTCTGAGAGTATTACAGAAAACTGCCAGCGATTGCACATATTTATTATAATGGGTAATCGGCTAAAGTCCTTCTTTTTTCAAATATCAACGCTTCACATTTTTCTTAACGTATTCCATTTTCTCAGAAATTTCTGAGTATGAAACGACGAGAGCCGCTGAGTTCGTATAGAATGCATGATTCGAAGACAGCAGCAGCCCCCGGAGGTCTCTCCGGTGGCGTAAGTACCCACGGAAGACGACAGCCTCATCCCTCCCATCCCATGATAGCTCGTACCCTCCCCCCTGCCCCCTTCTCCCGTTCTCGTCTAAATCTCCGTTGTTTATTGCAAATGGATTCCGCATCATGATGCCCAAGCGGCGGTACCCTATTCAAATACGTGTCTCTCACTCTCTTCATGGTATATGCGTATATTCATACGCTCCCCCCCACCCCCCTCCTCCTCCTCCTCCCGCCTCCCCCAACCACCTCTCCTTTCCGCGCAATTTTCGTAGCTATACACCGTACAGGGATGTTATTGCCCCGGTCGTGATTGCTCTCGCTCCGAGTCCTTCGAATAATTTATTTTCACCAGAATATAACGACTTGTTTTATGCGTTTTTTTCGGTTTTGAATTTTTTTGTTCGACGGTTTCATAAGGGTGGTGGTATGGAGATAGTCTCGTGGTAATCTGAGGATCAGCTTCCGTGCGCTCGGGAGGTCAGAAAAATTGACTGGAGCGCTGATCCGGTTAGGGTGGCAATCTTTTGGATATTGTGCCTGTTTATTAGAGTGAAATTCGAATTTTTTGGATAATTAGTTATTTCGGAATGAGCGTGAAGATTGAAGCAAGCGTTCTAGAGATATTCGCGTTTGATATGGTGTACAAAAAAATGGGAATTTCATATACAATATTACGTGAGCTTACAGAAATGTGACGGTGGGTAGGATGGAAGGGAAACACGGCCTGAAGTTTGCAGACTCACTTAGGTTTCAAAAAGAATTTATGGATTGTCATATTTACCATTTTTTTTTTGCCAATTTTTGGATTTTCAAGTTTTTAAACACAGATTTTACCGAAAAATTTCAATAAAATGGGACTGTATAAAAGTCCTATTGTTATAAATATTGACCACGATTTTCGCTAGCAAATTCGTGAAAATGTAAAAATTTGATGAATTTCTTTCCGAGATATTGATTTTTCGACAATAAAAATGCTGGGTTTAATACATTGAAATCGTTCATTGGATCTCAAAGTTTTGTGAACGTGCCCAATGATCAGAGATAATTATGCGTTCTTATCCGAGTGGATGAAAATATTTTACCTGACTTCTGTAGAAATGTGAAGATGATAATACAAAAAAATATGATGTCCTCCAAATTGTTCCAAGTTTTTTTCACAGAAGGTAAAAAGTATGATCAAAAAATATGTGTTGTTCACATATCCCAAATGTGAACGAAAAGAAAATTACCATTTTATGTGGTAGTAATAAAAATAAAGTCAGAAAATTTAAACTTCATTTTCATCGGTAAGGAGAGGTGCTGAATTGATAATTTTTTTTAGAACTTCACATTGTACCGTACAAACAATGTTTTATTGAATTTTTTGGCTGAGCACAAATTATGCCTGAAAAATGCACGAAGAGAGATATTTGATAAAAACTACCCCTTCGCTTAGTCACGCTATAGTATCCGCCATTTTAGATGTTTTCAGTCAGACAAAAAAGAGAAAAATTAGTGACCGAAAATCCAATTTTATTCTTCGATGGGTAACTGTTGTACGATAAAAAGGAAAATAATGGATAATAATAATTATTATTATAATAACTATCTAATAATTTATATTTTGACGCATGATAAATTTTATTCTAAAGAACAGCAATTTGATTTAAACTCTTTATGAGGATTGTAGGCATGATACGTGAATAAATGCAACAAATTTCTCTACCATAACGGATAATTTTCAGTAGAAAAAGTTCCTCAAGACAAAATGTACTGAATGCCAATGCACTAACTATTAAACTGAAATTTTTGCTCTGAGCGCGATAAATTTGGTGCATCGGAGTATAGAATGTGATCTATTTCTAGATGTAGGAAGGGAGGGGCGTCTTCATTAAACAATTTACTTCATGTGTCATTTGAGAGAAAGTGCGAGACAAAAATTGAATTGCTCATGTATTTTTCCATTGATAACTTCAAGGCTTAACTGATTTCATGGGGTGAATTTTTCGAAGAGCTTCGAATTTTCCAAATGCGAAGACCATCTTCGGATGGTTTTTAGATAAGATGTCTTTGTGCGTATGTGTTTGTATATGTACGTATATATATATATATATATGCTATGGGTGGATGTGTACGGGGTGGATGAGCAGGCGAGTGGGTGGGTGAGCTGCTGGGTGGTTGCGTGGGCGCGTGCGTGGGTGGTTGCGTGGGCGAGTGAGTGAGTGGATGGTTGCATACATGACTTTGTGGGGGGTGAGTGGGTAGGTGTGTGCAAGTACCTGGGTGAGCAGTTGCTTATACAACAATTCCGCCAAAATATTCAATCAATTTCATTTTGTTTTTGAAAATTGTGTCTCTTCAAAGCGGACTCTAGAAAAGAGTCCAATGGGAATCCGCAGAGGGGTTATGTCTTTACTAACAATTTCAATACTTTATAACCTACTATCGTGGAAACCATTGCCCGACTCAATAGTGCACGTTGTAGATACCTGACTCAGCTTTAGGATTTAAAGGCAAGTTCATCTGGCCGAAGAGATCCATACTAATTTCATCTCAGATGAAAAAATAACATCCCTCTTATTAATGGAGTGCACTTATTGACCAATGTTGCCTAGCCAGAAAATTGCGGCCGAAAAATTAAAAAAAAAATCGTTATGCCTTGAAAATTTGCACTGTATGAAATGGCTAATAATACGTTGTACCCATTAAAAACAAATGCCAAACGTGTCACTTTACTTTCCGTCAACCCCCATAATTTCCCTGAAGATGATGATACATCACCCATCACAAACATGATGACGATAATTCCCGCAAGATTTAACCCGTGAAAACCCCAATTCCATAAGTGTGTGTTTACTTTGGTAATAATTTTGAGATCAAGTCCAGGGTAATGAATCACGTCTCATTGTGATCTCCTTTGGGACGTCCCCGGGGCCATGAAATTCACCATGAGGCGATGGGATTCATGGGGGAATAGCGAAACTGAGAGTGTGCTTCGTGGAAGAAGGTAGATTCGTCGTGTTGCTTTTTTTTTCTGCGAGGTGCAAATAAGACTCACCTTGGTAATTTTGCCAGAAGGCGGAAGCCTGACCACCGATGAGATCCAGGCCATAGCCCCAACCTGGTTTTATCGCGTCGGGCGTTGTTGGTTGTTGTGGTGGACGGGGCACTTGGGATTCCCGGTACTGTTGGGCCTGTTGAGATTGTGCCGGTTGATGGGGCTGTTGGGATGATTGTTGCTGGGATGATTGTTGTGACGTTTGGGACTGCGAGTGAGCTGGTATGTCGTCCACTGGCTCTGACTTTGTACGTGCCTCTGCTGTTACATTCTCTGCAATAGAAGAATAACAATTTCGCTTGTTACTCAAATATGGTTACACATGTCGAAGAATATACTAGTATGTACTTCATGAATTAAGTTGAACGGTTTTGTCCATTGGGCTTACACAACCGAGCACACATTGATAACCAGGAGTAATTGCAATCCACTGTTTGCAGAAGAGAGGAGAAAGGAAAAATCTAAAATTGGGGAGAAAAGAATACATGATAAACACATGAAATGAGGGAATGGGATATACAACTTTTTCGCATTACTTCTGCATTAGCCTAACCGCACTGGTTCGTTTCCCGAAGAATATCTAGGCTTCAGAGATTTTGCTTCTATAGTGATATTCGCTGAGTTTACTAATACAAGGTGGTAAATCGTGGTAGATACGACCTCCTGTAAGACAAGGCCACTCTTGGTATACACAACCTTTTGCTTTTCGACACGCGATATAAATTGCTCCAATATCAAATTAATATTGAAAGCGAAAATCGACCTTCTCAGAATTCTGGAATCCAGTGCTTTCACTGCTTTGATTACAGTCGTTTTCTGGACCTCTCTTCAGCATCAAAATCTCGAAGATTCCCCAAGGCTACTCAATCTTGGGAATAAATTAATTAATTCGTCGAGCCAAAGCAAACAGCGTGACACCCAACAGAATATGATTCCTTACTTATCCAAACCTCCGCCGACGGGGGTGTAATCTTCACCCACTCCCCCTTTCTTATACCTTAGCAAAATTTGTTCCTTGATACACTGACTGGCGCCCTCCATCTTTTGCTCCTTACGTTTCTTGTGCTTCCTGTCACTACCAAAACTCAAACACCAAACCCTTTAAGTGAAATCTCTTATTCCGATATAACGTGGAAAGCTGCCTTCGCTGTACACGAGTCAGGCCGATTAGCTGCTGTCAGGCTCAGGGAAGTCGTGATATTAATTTCAAATCAAACGGAATCTAGACATGCCTCCATTGACGTGGAATGAGCATTCATTTCAGATAAATTGAATGAAATTTTTAATCTTCCATTCGTGGGAGTTATTGTTTTTTCCCCGAAAATTAAAAACTGATCCTCCATTATCCACACTTCAAGATGTTTCTATGGTTGCCAGTTAATTTTTAACATAATGCCCATATGTGTGTGTAACGATGGATTTACTTAAATTTTGTGTACAATCATCTTGATGGTTGTTTCAGTTTCTCTGACAAATCCGCGGAGGAAAGGGAATTTTGGATTTATGTTAAGAGTGATGTAAGCTGGAAACCATTTGCTAACGAGGTAATTGGCTTTCCAAGAAAACCGTACGGAAAATTTTTTCTCGGAGAAATTTGCGATTAGAGAAATTCGTGCTTAGGACCTAATTTTCTCCCAAAGATCCTGGTAACTTTTTCTGCAGCGATTCGATGCAAGTTTACTCACCAGCTATCGCTCTGACTTGTTCGGATGAAGCGCCCGTCGCTTTCAGCGCCTCCTCCAACTGTGTACGCCTCTTCGTTTCTAATTCAAGTTGTTCCTGAAGACGTCTCCGGGCCCGTCGCTCCTTTTTCAATCGCTTTTGGTACAAAACTGTAACAAAAATTCCAGGGAATTCATCAATAAACAATTTCTCAAAAAACTTCAAGACGTTAGAGGCCTCTTAAAGGGAGCCTCATTAATCAAAAGGTGTACTGAGAGGCAATGAATCTCGATAGCCGCACAATAACCAGAACTGTGAATGCATTGTGCAACATCTCGCCACAGTCTTCACCTCAATCTCAACCCTAGCCATGAGATACTGCGAATACCTTGTTAATGCATATATACAAAGCAACCCCATGTACTCATGCTCCACGCAAACACAAAGACAATTGAACGGAGCACCAACAAGATCTAGTTGCATTGGTGGTCGATCGTATGCATCCTTCACGCATCTATCGATCCGATCAAAACCCCAAGGCGGTTCCTTTGAGATCTCACCGATAAACCAACACATGTATAACTCACTCTTAATTATTTTCTCGATGAGGCATTGTTCGTATAAGTGTTTAGCATAGAAAGTTTGCATGGGTTCAATAAAGGTAGATGTTGAACACTATTATATTTTTTGGCTTTTCAATTCTCCACTCATTCATTTAATAAAGATGACTATATATATCTAGTTTTTAGAAATTTCAGTGGAAAGGCAAAAAATGAAAATACATTATTGAACAGATAAGATACTAATGAATCATGAAATAATAAACCCAATCTGCAATATCAAATTGAATAAACTGGAAGGAAGAGGTTCTGATAGCGATGAACCATAAATATTCTTGATCTAATACCGCTAGATAAAATTTCCTTGGAGCAGAGTGAAGTCCTAGTGGATGGGGGAAAAAGGTGGTCTGAGATGTACATGGACACAGGAAGCACGACAGTAGCTGGCATTTGAGATTGCTCGGTCTGACAGGAGTGAAAGACGCGCCGGTAGCGAAGTGTATAAGCCTCTCTCTATCTCTCCTCTCTTGACGTAGGTGCCACGTCGCCGTGGGCGGATTCGGGGTTGTCTACGATGCTGGTAAATGCAGTCACGTTCGACTGAACGGAGTATAGAATGCAATGAGCATATGAATTAATTCCACACGGCATTTCATGTGTAACATCATCCGTGTATTAGTCAATCATCAATCATGTTCACCTGAGTTGAGTTGGAACATTTTTGGCTGTTTCGTGAGGATTCAGGAGATATCTTGTTAGATTTGCCTCAAACCATTTGCCTCATCATAGAGACAATTTATTGAGAGCGATTGTGTGTTTAAATTTGAGACCTATATATAAATGGGACATTTTTTTACCCTTCCAGGCACCATGAAAGCTCATTTTAGAGTGAACAATAAAAAGCAATGTACCGAAAATAATATTTCAAAGGTCGGAAAAACTTTGACCCCAAACGATGGCGTCGCAGAGGTGACCGACCCGTTACACATATTAATTCTTCGATTTCTACGCAATTTTTGTTATCCTTAGATCGAAAAAGGCCAAAAAAATATTCCAATTGTTTATGCAAAGAGCAATCCATAGAGATAGCCAGACCATAGCCCTGAGAATATGGAAGAGATGTGTGCAGTATTAAAAAATACAGCTACCTTATCGCGCCAAGCTAGGCATGATGCGACCTTTTCTAATTACTAGAAAAATTACGAGAGCTTTCAGAGGTTGAGCGTCACTATCACGTGATTGATTCCCGGTAGACAAGGCGCAGACAACCCCCTCTCCACCATATCTCCTTGTTCCTTTTTTTTTATTCACTGCTCTCTTGTGCATGCACTTCGCCACTATGGCTGAAATGGCCCATCTCCTCTCCCTTTCATTCTTTTGCACGTAAATACGAGCAATCTGTCTGCCCTCCTGCTCCTTATTCTATATCCATTTATTTTCTCTTTCTTACTTTCACCTCTCATCTCGCTTTTTTTGGCCTCTCCTCATATACAACAGTGGAAACAGTAGCCTCCCTCTCTGAGTAAGACAGCACAAATGGTATAAAGAGGTGGAGCGAGGGACGTTTGTATATATGCATACACAGGGGTACAAAATTGTGGAGGTAAAGGAGGAGAGAGTGAGAAAGAGAGAGGTAGAAGTAGCATTATGATGCAAAGATGGCGCGGCCAGCGGCACCCTAGAATTAGCCCGAGCCACTCACCATTGGCCGTCCAGCAAAACCACTCCTTCGGGTAACAACCGACTGCATACATTGCATACTAAAGCATAACCAGCACGCGAGGAAAGAGGACAGAAATCCAGAGGAATAAACATGGGTCGAGACGATTGAAGGAGGGAAGACAGTATTATACATAAGGCTATTTGATGGTGTTGCATTTGGTATTTTTCTCAACTCCCAATATCCTCAATGTGCTACGTCTGTTCAATGTAATTACTGGGAAATGAGGATTTTGTCGGGGACGTGGAGGAACTCGTTCCTTTAACTTGGTATTCAATGCTTACATGACAGTAATGGTCATGAGACTGATGGATACGTGAGGCAATGGCTCCGAGGAATATCTCTGGAATTTAGCTATAAAATTGGTGACGTAACAATCGTTGAAAGACCTCGATGTTCTTTTGCATTTGATATGAACGTGGACTACGTGAAGATCTAATTTGAAAATTTCGTTAGTTCATTCGAGCTGTATGAACGAATACAAAGGCGTCAGCTATGTCGATTTTAGTCGATGTTATTCGTTCATAGCTAACGGGCTCGGTTCTAGTTGCAATGTGCACACCGAACTAGTATTACAATAATCTATCCAGATCAAAGTACCGACGACCAATTTAATATGTTCATAATTCTTACGTAAGTTCTATAACAAATTCTATAGAAGATCCTGTGAAAGAAGTATAGCATTGGTTTACCCTGTGGTTTACCTCCGAACCATTTTGAGGGTACGCGCCTTCGGCCATCCCAAGCACCTCTCGAAGGTCAATCCTCGGGGAATACAGACCTTTTTTCCTTCTCGATTGTCATTCAACGTCACTATATTTGTATACAGATGGCAAACATAAATCAATTACATTGGTGCTTGTGTTAATCGGAGTGGTTCAGGTTGAAACTCAAGACCTCTAAGTTATGTGTCTGTCGCCTAAACGATCGAACTGTTGTAAACCTCGAGGGCAGAGTTGATTTGAAAAACATCATGAAATGACAATCATTGAACCGAGATGATTGTCATTGCTGAGATGACAATCTCGATATATGTTGCTGACAGAGACATACGGTTAGCGGGTTGCAAAGAGGGTTATAAAAGGAGAGCGAGGACACACAACAGCGACGACGGTGGCTTGATCAACGTGGGGAGTCGTTTCAGCCAACAAACACGTCGTCATATTTGTATGTGTATGTGTGCACGGTCGAAGGCTTTCTGACCGAGTGCACAGCGGTAGCTGATGTATTTTGACGTGCCCGATGGGAGACCTCTCGCCCGTTGACTGCATTATCTAATGGACCACCCTCACCTCCCTACCAGTTTTCTTCGTCTCCTCTTATTCTGTTTTTCATCACTCAGTCGGCAGCGATCCTACGTTTACATGGCCTATCGTTGATCTTACTTTACTCTTGTCTGTTGCATAATCTTACCACGAAAATCAGTTTTTTCTAATGTCTACTGGCTACTCTGGCGGCTCGACGATCAACTGTCACGATCATGCAGATGATTAGAATCATGTGACCTATTATCGCCTTGATGAAAGTTATCAGTGAGTCATTCATAACGGAAAAAAATGAGACTGGAAGGGGCGAGAGAACCACAGTGTATGGAATTCCTATCCTCTAAACAAAAATTGGATGAAACGATTATGCACCGGGCATGAAAATATTTCATTCAAGTTTTTTCTTCCATTATTCGTCTCGTTTTGCATTAGCTCGAAGTACAGTTCACGATGAGAATATATACCAAATTTATTTGTAAGAGTCTTTTAACGATTTGAATTATCTACGATATAGATTGTGAGTAGAAGAATAAGATTGTAAGTAGTAAAATAGCAATATGGAATAGGTAAGAACTGTGACAAATTGTACTGCGGAAATTCTTGAATATCGAGGACAGGACTCTTATATAGAGATGAAATCTGAGCCAGACGACCAATTCTGCGAACTTTTGCATGCATGCAATTGTTTACGCAAATTCTTCCAAGATGTCGCAATAAGATCTTGCGCATATATTGAAATTCATATTACCCAATATCGAAAATCGAGATGTTGGCCTAGACATTCATTGCAGATAATCGAGAAAGGTATTGTTTTTTGTATTTTAATGTCTTCATTTAATTAAAATGTGGAACAATCTCAATGTTCCGTCTTTCAGATTATCCTTTTTAAATCCATGCTCTAAGAAAATACGTCGGAATAGATTTTGGGAAGTGCGTCTCAATCTAACAATTAATAAACGGGAAACCAGTCCTAATCTAATTCACACCTTCCGAAAAAAAATCTCTGTAAAACTCATTGCAATACCTTTTCCTACAGTGGATTAATTAAAAATTTGCAGAACACCATTTCACATATCGCTGAATTGGTAAAATACGAAGATTACAAGTCTTTGTTTTCCGAGTCATAAATATTCCACACATTATTGAATAGTGATAATGAAGTTGAGGTAATTAACCACATTTAAGCCTAAAATTATCGAACCGAAAAACATTGGATATTCAAATGAAGGTAAAAAATTGGATGAGGATTTCTATAATTAATTTAAAGCTGAGCGAAACCTATTGAAAGATCGATTGAGTTCCATGCTCATGCCGTAAAACCGTCTTATTAATTTTCTCTGAAGAATCCGGTCAATTGCGACTAGGCAGGCTGGTGTGCAGGTGCCGGAAATGGTCAATATAGCCTCAAAATGTAAATCATATTGCTGTTTTGCGAAATAGAGGCTAGTAGGAGTGTGGGCCAAAGGTGGAGCAAATTGAAGAGGGACTTCTCCTTCGGATTGTATTAAACACCATAGCACGGAGGGATAAGACGCTGTTACCTAGTGTGGGTGTAATATTAGTTTCCAAGCGGTTCCAGTCCTGATTGGATTTCACTAACACTCAGTATCACACTTGTGTGCGAGTTGGATAGTGCCACGGTGGTTTTCGCCATGGACTGTGATTGTTTTGGATGGTGTAAGGGCCTTCGATGCTTCAAGGATGAGACGTAACAACCGCATTTGCATATTAAATGGACGCCGCGTGTGCTCCACGTTTTCGTTATGACTTGGACTTTAATCATTCCAGATGAATGGAATTGGAAGATGAGTTGAAAAATATCGCTTCTTCATATAAACTCTTAAAACCTCGACACCTGAGGTGGAAAAGTCAATTTAGACCAGATAACAGCACAAACTAAGATAACTGAATCCAGCTTTCTGATCAGTCGGCCAACAACTGGTGGGCTACACGAGGGGGACCCTAAAAAATTTGCTGATTGGTAATTGCCATCCGAATTTTTTTCAAGACATTACGGAGCCATAAATTTTAATGTAATTAATTATTTCCATAATTTATATGTTAATAAGCATGACTTTACAAAAAATCAACAGTTACCAAAATTTTAGAATTATACAAAAATAATTCAATGAAAAACTCTGGGAGTGCCAATGGGCAAATTTCCGAAAAAAATCACAATTCCTTACATACTGTAGGGTTATTTCGCTATTTTATTCGGATTACAAGATATTTATCACTAAGTTCATGACTTGGTCCGCTTGCACTATTCGTCACTAAACTTCTACAATGGCCTTTCAATAATAAAAAAATCAATTGAACATATTGCAGACAAGTAGCTGTAGAACTGAGGGAAGTTTTTTTGAACCAGATACATGGTTTTCTACGTATCCGTGGCCATTAAGCTTACCCCAATTTTCGGATGGCCAGTAGAAGCGAAAATCTGATTAAAATTGACCTATCTATTTTTTCATCCCTCGCTCCTGAATAAATTACCATTCTGAGTAGTGTAACGCTATGTCACGGACGCGCTATGTAACGCTGTGTCATTGACAATTTTCCCGAGTTGTTCCTTCGCGGTTGGACTATTTTTTGAAGTAGCATATGCCAACAGCCTCTAAAATATCGGTTGGCTCTAAGTGGCATGCAGACATTGCAATTAATTACCCATAATGGATATCTGCATTTTTGAAATATGATTGAGAAATTACGAGACCAGACACACATACGCGCACTTGTTAGTGTGCACACATCATTCAGAAAACCTACGACGTGATGCACGCGTACCCACCTACCGGCACACACCATTTTGAAAATGGTATAAACATGTAATAAATAATTTGAAACGTTTGAGATTGAATGAGATATTGATTCTCCATTTTCCGAGGTAAACGAATCAGTTCCCCTATCAGGCCAATTTTTATGCCCATTGCATCACTGTTCTAGAAAATCCTTCAATCATCAATACTACCGAGCTCCAGGAGTGACATGCACCTGAAAATGTGAGATAATACAGCATTCCCATGATAAATTCATAAGTTTAAATTTTCGTCATAACCATAAACCATTGTAAGAACAGCCACTATCAGTGTTTGGTAAAAGGGGCTTTTGGTATTTGAGTGAAAAGAGGGAGGGCGAGGGGGTGGTGGGGTCTCACTTAGGCACCCACTGGCGGGTTGTATCTAAACACTTCGTACGACTCGGTGCGTCTCCGACGGACAGCATCTGTGCACTGCCATGTTATATATACCCTTAAAACCCTACCTCGATATCCATACAAAGCTGTCTGCTGAATAATATTACACTTAACCCGTACCACTCGGATGATTATAGTTGGTGGCCCAACGTCGATAGTAGTTAGAGCGTGCATCCTGTGTGAATGCTAATTCGTGCTGTTACATAGTTTTATATGCGATACAAATTCGAGAAAAATTCTGTAATGAATCGACTGATATGAGATTGATACGCGGCTATTTGCGATAATAACCGGTTGATGTATAGCATAGAAACAGTCAAGTACTTGACTTTGGTGAAATGTCTTTTACCAAACATCAATTCGTTGCAATGCTTAGTTATTTTTATTTTAAAAAATGGTATTTTGATAAACAAGTGCAAATACTTATAACGCCGTCTGGCTTTCCCATAGACGAAACTGTATCAAAAGGAAAATTTTAGGTTTCCTGATGTTTCTTCCTAACTTGCATAGTTAAGGCGTAACCGCCGGTTGAAACTGCGGATGCTGCGCGAGTCGAAATCTGTTGCGCGCGCACTCTGACGGTTTGTTCCAACTACTTTAGATCTTGGAGAAATGACATGTCGAGGAAAAATGACAAATTGAGACAAAAATATATTCGACCCACTGGTTTGCGAATCCACCAAAAAAATTTCATAATTTTTTGATCGTAATTATTACTCGTCTTAACATCTCTGATTTGGGGATGAAATATGCCGAAATTAGGCCTGAAATATCTCCAAATTGGAGATCGAATATCCGCGATTTAAGTATAAAACATCCCCGGAAAATAGCTCCTTATCTGTAGATGAGATACCCCTGATTTGAGGATTTCATATCCGAAGCGGCGATGAAAAAATCTTAGACTCATGGTGAACCTATTCCAGGATATTTTCATCTGTCGGCTGTTTTGTTCCTGGCTGACGATATAGATATCCCCGCATATGTTATTCTTTTCTCCTAAAATGAGATCTGAGTCGTGGGATAATTTGGAAGATTCCCAAGGCAACGCATACTCGAGCCTTCTCCAGTACATCCGTTCATGAGAAAACAGAAAAACAATAGGTGGTGCGACAATATGTAAGAATGGATAAGCATACTCAAAAAGCTTTTCATCGTTTTAGAGGAGTTATTGATGGAATAAAGGGGGCCAAGCTGTGGGGAAGCGTTTGTACAACAGTTTGGTGACGGAAGTGTGCGGATGGTGAGACCACAAGACGTGTCAAGGTGGAGGGGGAATGGCTGACCCTCTCGAGGATGTTTCCACTCAGTTCAAACTGGATTCCAACGACCTATCTCCATTTCCATATGGGCCACCGCATGGGGAATGATGGGATGACCTCATCTCCCATGCGGAGATACTCCAAAGGGCAAAAAGTTGTATCCCGAAATTGATATCCGAGTTTTTTTTTCACACCCCAAAGCACTTCTGCCATCCACACAATTTTTTGTTTGTGCTTTGATGGATTATTTGGGGATGGAAACAGGGTCAACTACGGATGGGAAAGATATTCGATTCGAGTTTATTATAAAACTAAGCTCAGAAATACTTATCTCTTATTACACTTATACCCCTATACCTAAAGCGTTCATTGCTAGAAAAATTTGTAATTACTCATGCCAATTAAGGGTTGACTTAAGTAGAGACTATACTGGGTTTAAATGATAGTGGAATAAAGATGTGGTATACTTGAGTTAGTTCGAATATATGAGCGTCCGCGGAAAAAGGACCACTTGATCGGTATGGACTTATGTATAGTTCAGTAGCCTTAATTGAATCTCTCATCTCTTAAGCCCAAAATCATGAAAATGAGGGAGCTATGAACCATGAAAAAGCGAATTAGCCTTGGCTTAAATGGGAGACATGAAAAAGAAAAACGTTAATATTTCGGAAACTAAATTCGGTCAAGAATACAAGAAAAAACAAGGAAAATTCACAAGGTATAGGGGCGATTCCATCCCAACTCGACCAACATTTTCAAACTGCATCTTCGATGTTTTTGGAAATTTTAGATCTAGTAGTACTGGTTAGGATTAACTTCTACGATTTTTTTCATTTTTTTTTTATTGCACCATTGGCAAGACATGAATTTTTTAAAATCCCGTTTTTGAAAAATCCACCTTAAAAAAAAAATTCATAACTTTGCTGAAAATGAACGGATTTTTATGATTTTTTTTCGTCTTTTCGGTTACTTTCTTATTTTATTGTGGAATGCTCGCGAATGCTCGGATAACCATAATATTCTATTTTTCAGTCAGTGAACTCCGTCACGTGTGAAAAATTTTCGGAACTCGACCTTAATTTGCAGTTTGAAAATGTTGGTCGAGTTCGGATGGAATTGCAACCCGTTAACTTTTGTATCCCCAAAATTTAGAAAATATCAAAGTATTTCACTCATGAACGGATAAGTTCACAATTGAAACGGTATTCCAGTAAGTTTCCAGTGAATTGCTCCAGATGTAAGCAAAAATATTGCTTCCCCGATCGTCCATAATTTGACAACCTCTGCGCTGTTTTGGACCAGTAAAAGAAGAATGATCTCCAAGACCACCCTTCGATCTGCGGAAAAGTGTCGCAGCATCGTTCTCGCCCGCTGAAAGAGCTACTCACAGGGCAATCCCCAGCCGCGCAGAATATAATCCTGATATCTGTTGGTTTTCGGCCAATAAAACACGCATCCTATACACAACCCCTCCAACATTCATACCAATACCAAGAGCGCTTCCAGTAGCATGAGGCTGATAAAGCAGGAACGACGCGCGTAAAGATAACCATCCCCACGTTTTTTCCTTTCATTCCCGCGATTATCGCAAGAAAAAACTGAATCATTGAAAGAGAATCGTTAAAAATTGGGGAAAGAATATCTGTACTAAGATGGACCGATTACGCATTTTTTTTTGCACTTCTTTTCCGACATTTCTTCCCTAAAGCTTTATTCTCGAACACATCTTCTTTACGTTAATAACAGGGACAAAATGAACATACAAACGACACACGCACCCACTCGCCCAACCACCCGCCCACCCATCCACTCACCCACCCGCCCACCCACCCACCCGCCCACCCACCCACCCACTCACCTACCCGCCCACCCACTCACCCACTTACCCACCCGCCCACCCACTCACCCACCCGCCCACCCACTCACCCACCCGCCCACCCACTCACCCACCCGCCCACACACCCACCCACACACACACACACCCACCCACCCTCACACCCACACACACATACATTTACTGTTTAAAAAAGATCCAAGATTATTGGAAACGCTTAGAACCGTGAAAATCGAATGTACAATCGACTTTGCAAATTCACGGACAAATCAATAACTTCCCCTATTGGGAAGTTGGAAAAAAGTACAAGGAAAAAATGCTGGGAAGAAAAGACAGGCTAGCGATGGGCCAAGTATTCGACCCAATCTGGGGTGGCGTCTCCGTCGAAACCGAATCCCGATTACTGGCTATTACGTTTCGGGCACCTCAGGAGAGTTTCTCTCAGCGCATAACCGGACACAGAGAACAACCCCCTGGGTAACAGGAGAACGTGGCATCTCGAATGACCTGGTACATGGATCCACTAAATATTTTTATATTGCTTTACCCTAGATGGTAATTCAAGAGAGTATGGAATCATCTTAGGGAGGGGGTGATATTGTTGATTTTATGACACCACACATGAAGCTGTGTGCAAAATAATGGTAATCCGGTTCACGTTTTGTTTCCGCACTGTTTGAATTGGCGGAGTTCCAACTTTTACTTAAAAATACAAAGTTTGGGTAAATTTTGAGTTGGTGACTGCCGACTATTGGTCAGCCTTATTGAACTCACTGATTGAAGCGATACACGGGTATATGTAGCTAAATAATCGAGTGTTGTACCTTCAATGCATATAAAGTGCACAATTTTCGGAAATTTTTTTGAATACAGTTTGGTTCAATTTGATAACAATTCCTAATAATAAATTGAAACATGTCGGTATGGTGACGAGCACTAGAGTGACATGTTATATCGTACTGTGTAATTATGGTTGCGAACGGGGTAGGCAGACCCCAGTTGAATATAGAACGTTTTCAAATTTTATTTTTTCCCCACTCCAATCGATAACCATCTTTAAGGGGCGGACCTATGAAAATTCGGTGAAACTTCTGGATACATTTTAGCTAAGTAAACAATTATCAATTCTGTTCCAAAACCATCTCGAATATTGTCTCGCCATATGTCACCCCATGAGGGATGTGCTGGTGCTTCTTTAATTGTGGTACTAACCATGAAACGAATCTGTAAGAAAATGCTCGAAAAAATATTGGAAGCGGCCCAATATTTATATTTTTTTTTTCGGAATTAAATTTTGAATATTTATCCCTCCGAGGTAATTAACAGAAAAAGGTGAAAAATCACGTGACTTTTGACAGGTGGTTAACGGTACTTCAAAGTTATACCCACTTCACACAATTAGGGTGATTATTCAGTTTCAAGAGCGTAACGCCCCGAAATTGGAAAGCCCTCTCCGGACCATAACGTATGCCCGATGAGGGAAGTTATTATTTTACCCCTGAAAATGGAAAATCGATGTCCACGTTTTTAGCTGTGTCTAAAATCCTAAGAATCCTAACATGATGTTCGTACATATGTATATGGGTGCGCGAGCGCGTATCTGTGTATGTATGTGTGTGTGTTTTTTTGTCTTCGCCCCTTCCGTCTGTACTCCCCACGGTAGTTGCTATGTGAGCATTCCTTCAGACGGAGTACTGGACACCCATCCATTCGGCCGGGGCCGATTCTCGCCATCCATGCGAGCCTATATTTCTAAACACATGGTTAACCCCCAGAAACCCCTGTACTACGATGGGGGGGGGGGGGGGCGAACCTATGACCTTTAATGTGGTAGATAGTTGGTGTGTGTGTGTGTGTGTGTATGTGTGTGTGTGTGTTAGACGTCCATGAATTTGATTTTTTTTTAAATTGCGCCTCGCAAAAAAATCGAGTGATGAAAAAAATTTAGTGAAAATTGACGCAGTGGATATTTACTCATTCACGATTTCCATAAATTACACACTTCAATCGTAAAAACCATTGAAAGTAGGAAATGTTTCTAATAAATATTATGCCATATCGAAGAAAACACGTTTTGCATTGTAAGACTATAAAATATTGGAAGATGAACGTCTTCTTGTTGTGGGCGTTATTCCATAAATAAATCGCTTTATACAAAAATTATATGAAACTTTTTTTTTGTTGAAAATCACCCTGTTTACCGACAATGTATTGCAACATTTTTTCGTAAAATATATCGTTCGGTTTTTATAGACATCTCGCGGTTTTTGTTTACCGTTCTCGCAGCATATCTCGCGTGCACGTCGGTTTATCAGAAAAGGACCGCCAATTTTTTTATTGGAAATAGAATGGTTTATGAAAAATGTTTGGTAGAACGGAAGTCTTAGAAAGCAATTTTTTAATTTCTATAGGGAAGTTATCGGAGCGCGCAATCAAGAGTTGCGCTCACATTCCGTTTATTTATTTATTTAATCTCGCTAGCAGCGCTCAGGTAAGCTGAATCCATCCATTCTGCACGGATAACTAAGCCATTGATGTTTCTTTCTTTTTGTTCATAGTGCGGTTGTTCAAACCAATCCTCATTAAGATATATTATATTTCGATCAGAGTTAAATTAGAGGTATATAGACAGAACAAGTTCTGTGGAAATAATATCACACTGATCATTACTTGAGGAGAGATGCGAATTATCGCGTGGAGTGGATTTTAAGATAACATCTGTTTCCATTATATAGATTTGGCTCTAAGCGAGATATTGAATTGGTCAAATTACACAACATTGCGAAAATTATAAATACCCTTAATTTCCATGGATTATCTAAAAATCTAGGAAAACCGGGACCGTTAAAAAAAATAGATTTAGATATCGTAGCAGTGAGCGAACTCCTACGTGAATTTAGAGAATAGATCAAACCATTCTTGAAGAGAACAACAATAATTCCAAATATTTGAACATAACAAAAAACTCTGTGAGAATTTTTTTCCTATAGGTTTCTCATGGGTTTCCTGTGGGGTATTTTAAGTTTTCACATAAGTTCACAAAATATCTCAAAAGTCTACAACATCACAGATTCAACGATTTCGAAAATCGAAAATCTGCACTAATTGAAAATTGGCAAAAACGAGAAGTTTCCAAACCTGAAAATTTTTCAAAATTAAAAAAATTGTTACAATTAACAATTGGAACAAAAAAATTGTTTTCTTATAAGAGGTAACAGAGCTGGAAGGGCCCCTGAAAGCTCGATGTTCTCGTAATTTTTTTTTCAAATACGAGCAAAGGAAAGGCAGAAATAATATTCGGAGGACTTCAGAAGCATATATAAGTATTCCATAAAAACATTACAAAATGGCGGCACCACAGCCATTCTCCCGAGGTGAGTTGAGTTATCGCAGCTGCCCGTTGCTTTCCGAAGTATAGCTTACGTAAATTTGAACTGGCAACAAAAACTTCCAACAATCTACATAAGTTTAGGGAGAGCAATGCACACGACAGCTTAGACGCAATTATTTTTGTGTGGTGGGCAAGTGTCGGGATACGACCATTCTAATTTTGCCCTAAACAAGAACACGTTTGCTATTGATGAATCATTTTTCAATTGAAATTATTGAAAAATTTCTTAGCATTTTTTTACACTAACAAGTATCCATAATTTTTCTAAAACGAACGTCACTACACTGTGAGCTTGTGTTTGCAAACTCAAAGAAAGGCGGCGCAGCACTCATCACGCGAGCAATGTTGTCGGGCGGGCAGAGTGAATAGAGTAATCTTTTTATCCGGGAAAAAAATAAATGGACATGTGCTTATTCACTTAAAGATTCCAAAAAAAGCCGCCTTCCTCCCAATACTTTTTTCCTAGCCGCAGGGGTTCACTGTTCCCCCTACCGATGGTCGCGATAAACACGCATGCATCAATGATATTTCATTTCCTCAAATACTTTTCTCTCTGCATAAAAAAAAATCCTAACTTGCTGACTAAAGTAAGTCCATGGGGGGTTCTTTGGTTTATCACGTTTAGGTTTACTACAAGTGTGGATACATTGACATATTACGGCTCTCGTGGGAATGGCGCGGGGATGCTTAATGGTGGAGTTTTTTTCCTGGATTTTCGTCGAGGTGTATCAGGGGGGTGTGGATAGAGCTGCAGATAGAATCACTTGGCCATTGAGATTGTGCACAAAGATTATTCACAATATTATTTCCAGCATCTAGCACCACTTATGATTATTATTTTACTTTAGTTGTTTTCATATGAGTGTCGTTTTAATTTTTTCTCAAAATTCACATGTTTTTCTATACACGAAGTATTTCTGAATAAATTACACTATTTTTCCCAGATGCATTAATAATAAATTCCTACTTCACCTTGTTTACACCACTTTCGTTTCTCCAAAATTTAGAAAAAAAATAATGTGGGTGCTGTAGATCAGTAACTATCGATATCCCAACTCTAATTCCATCATTCTTATTTTTTGCACTTTTCTGGGGTATATAGAAGGGGCCATTAAAAAAATAACCTAGCATTAGAAGGCCGATTCATTTTATCGGCTCGGACCGCGATTACACCGATAACTATCTATAAGCTCGATGTATTATTTTTCTCTTCGTATTTTTTCTTTTTCATCATTTTTTTCCTTCCCAACTTTCGGCATCATCACCATTATCACCACAGCGTCTACGAGCGAATGGCGAGATTCGTTTTATTTCGGTCAGCGTTCTCCTTGCAACCCCTCTGTATCACCCCTCTTTCTATTTCTTCTCCCTATAAACTGAGAGAGATAGGGCAAAAGTGAACAATTTCTGTTACGGTCAATAAACGTTACGATACAAACGCGACACAACGTTGATGTTTTACGTGCAATAAAACGGAAAAAAATGGTCATTGCACAAGTAATTGAACTAATTCCCATACCATTTTTTTCCCGTTTTTTTTTTATAATTAATATCATTGAATTGAATACGCTTGGTATGAATTTTTCTTTTCAACAAGAGCAGAATTTGCTCTCAATTGATTCCAGCGCAAACAAATCAGCCAAGAATTTGCCATTCTTTGCATACTCTTGAATTAAAAAGCAAACAGTCGTCTCTGAAGGAGTAGCTGAAGGAAGGGGGATTTAACGTATCCATATACTCGTTGAAAGGAAATTTATGGGAATTAATATTGGCTCCCTCGAGACTGGGTGAAGGTACACCGTTGACTAGGGCCTCAGGGACCCATGGAATGCGACTTTCCGGCATACACGGAACTTTAAGAATTTAATTCGTCCACTTTCCCCGCCCTCCTCTCATCCCAATCCCTTCAACAACTCCACCCAGCCTCTTCCATAATTCCTCATACGTTTTCCATTCATTCGTTATGTCTTCCTTTGGTTATGGTCTTCTTATAATTCAGTGAATTTCAATGCTCTAGAATCCATTGAAAACTGTATATTGTCTATTGCAGAAAAAAATTGGAGTTATCTTGACGTTTTTAAGAGAATATCAGTGTGCCTGCGTGTGTATATGTATGTGCGCATGGACCAATTTTCTATAGAGATTTCCACGGGAACGAATGGAACGATTTAACATTTATCCACTTTAACCCTACTCTACTTGTCTTGATATCAATTATTCACAATCTTTACCTATCTCATCTGGCAATTTTTGGTGGATTTATATTTTGACGAATGGCAGTTTCCCTTATTGGGAAAGCTAAAAGTACGGGTAATTTTCCTCCCTCAAAAGTGAACATTTTCGGAACCGCCGAAAGTGAGACTATAAGAATAATCTCTAGTAAACTTTAAGTACCCCTGTATTCCAGTGGAACCCGCAATGAATGGAAAGAGATGACCAAGAATGTCTCCATATGACTCTCGGCCAGTCCTCGAAACTCTGCACCCTCATAATTGCCATCCTTTCACGTAGCTCCAAAACGCTAAATGCTTTCAGTTTGGAGGGGGAAAAAATGGGTGAAGGGTTGTGAAAATTCTCTTTGCTGGATCTTTAATGGGGCAATCTTGGCGCGTGATAAAGTGAGAAGCAAACTCAGAGACGAAAGGGAATCGCCAAGTGTTCATTTCCTCACAATGAGCCATTGCAATGTATAAATGTTGTACTTGTTCTTCTGTGTTTTCTTAGTTCAACTCTTTTTTCGTTTGTGGTTTCTGATTTTGTGCTTCTCATTGAAGTTTTCTCGAGAGTCCGAATGAGACACAACATTTGACAGCATTAGTTCGGTGAATTTAGCATTCTCCTAATTTTTTGAAATTCCCAATTTTTTTGAATTTCATAATTTTAAAAGTGAACGGGTTCAAAATTGAAAAAAAAAAAAACAAAAAAAAAATAAGTATATGCACAGGTCTTTAGTCGAAAAATCTAGATAAATGAGAAAAATGTACAAAAACTGAAAGTAACACGGCGATCGACTTCTTGAAGTAATTGAAAGAATTATTTATATTTTCATAGACAAGCTCATTTTTTTGGTCCTTCAATAGATTACTTTTGTTTCGGAATCAAAAACTATTCTTTTTCTGTGAAATTATAAATAAATTCACCACCTCTAGACATATGGATTACGTTGAAATTAAATGAATCAGATATTTGGGAATGATGACAGGTGGAAGACGGCATTCAGGGCTGGACGACCCAAAAAGATATCGTCTTACCCGACCCAATTCTCCTCTTTCTCTCTCTTGCCCTCTTCCACATCAAGTCCAACGGAGTGCTCACCCGCACACATAGCCACTGAGTTGTTGACAACGTGCGAGGTAACAATAAAGGAACAGCCGGTGAGAGAAAAAGCCTTTGGTATAGGGAAGCCCCAAAGATAGAGGAATCAGGAATATATTCGCCATGAAGCGGACGTGCTCATCATTTATGAAGAAATATGGGTGAGGCATCGATGAATAAGTCCGGTTAAAAATGCTATTGGAATAAAGGGCTTCTCAAAATGGCCAATTCAATGGCTTCTTGATGTTAAGTTTAACCAATTTTTAACGTCTAATTTTCTCAGCTCATCATTCAAACCTTTTTTTTTCTCAAAAAATGTATCATTAGCTAGAGGAAATCCAAACTATTTGCATGAAATTTATAGAACCTGAATGGTTCTCCATGGAACAAAGAATATTTCATACTTAGAACTCTTTTCTTAATCCATAGTACAGGGTGTCCCACAATAACTTCAGATAAATGAGTAAAAAGCAGGGAACCACGGAAAAAAAACTGAAAAAAAATTAAGAGCGGTCTATTTTTGACTAAATTAGTAACGGAAGTGATCAATAACGTTGTATCAGATGTGCACTAGGGAGGTGCTTGTGGGGTTAAAAAACATCCCATTAATGTTGAGTTCAACGACCCTGTCAACCTCCCCATCAACCCCATCACAACTCCAGAGTTCGATGAGGAGGTTGAAGATTAGGTTGGTGGGGATGTTGATGCCAAGCTCAATGAGGCGGTTGACTGTGATGTTGATAACAAGATGGAACTAGTGAGATAAAAGTGTGTGTGTCCCCATTGGGAACACAAACAAAACTTCCCGATTTGTAATTGCTGTTTGTCATTCCAGATTTTCCGATACGTCAATTAAATATTTCAATCTCATTCATGAAGCAGATAATTCTGAATATTTGACTAGCCGCATAGTCATAGTGAGGACGAGAATTATGCGCGTTACAGGAGTGGGAGTGGGACGCCAATAGGGGTGCGAATGCTCGAGATTAAACCCGTCATACCTCCTTAATTATGACAAATATGGAAAAAAGTGATAAAAAATTAAATATGCATTTCCACTTACAGAGCAAATTCTGCTAAATACTTTTTGCCGTATCACAGGGGTTTCTGGAGGTTTACCATGTGTTTAGAAATACGATGGCCTAAAAATGGCGAAAGTCGGCCCGGCTACCGGGGACATACAAATGAGAGGGACGGAGGAAAAAAAACACACACATACATACATACATACACACACAGACATTTGTTCGGAGTTCGAGGGGAAGCATTTCAGTATACTTAAAACCCTGATTACGAATCGAAATAACCAAAATCGATTTAGGGGTCATTACAATAACTTCTCGAAAAATCGGGAAGTTAAAAACAGGTTGACCGGTATGTGAATAGTAGTTTGATAGGGAGGTTTATATAAAGGGACCAACAATGATTTTTTTTTTAGTGATTTCCCCGTTTTCCTCAATTTACCCCAATTTTCTACAAAAGCACTCTTGAAATGTATCAAATATTCAGATACGTTTGTTATTTAGCTGACGACGTGAACCTATGTGTCAAAGTACCAAAATAACATTCATCTCCAGTTTCGCTATACGGCGATTCATTTTTCGATAATTTTCGTAGCCCATTGATACAATAGATTTCCACTGCAGTTAACCCATTGAATTCTCCAATAATTGTGAAACGAGACACAGGAGATTTTGGGTACAGAGGTCTTCTGTATGTAAACCTGAAAACCCATTGAACCCCATGGACACATTTGCCATATTTCCGTTGAATTTTGGGGAATAGTGGGTACAGAGGGGGATTTACTTGTCTACACAACATTGAAATATCTTGCAGTAGTGCCATAACCGAACCCACGTAATTGTGTCAAAGGAGAGTTTACGAAATTTCAATCACGCCCTGTAGCTCTTGTCACTTTACCACCCTCTTATAACCCATCTACTTGTCTGATCGGCGTAAAATCATCCAGGCATTATGTATTTGCTCTTGGAAGGCACTCTAACCCCCGAGATCCCCTCACCACTTTTTCGAGCCAATGGGTTTTGCAAATATCTTTCGTTGTCTTCAACCCTTCAACAATGAATTAATATTTGCTGACAATTATCGTGGCTTTGGTGACACCATCTCCATTATATTGTCGGAAGAAATGAGGCGGATCAAATTGGAAACAATGAAAATGTACCGGAATAAACTCGTGAAACAATTGGAAAACATAAAGATAAATAAACATTATTTCCTGTGATGTTTAGTTTTGCAACAGTAATTAAGGGTTTGAAGAATATCAATTCATTACACACGTAATTTCTCCATTAAACTCACAAATTGACAGATTGATCGGAAAATTTGACATAGGGCATAATTCACGTACCAGGTGGGCCCCAATCAAAAATGAGTACAAAAATGCTGGAAAAAAAAGTCTGGAAAAGAGCCAGACTAATGGAGATATATCTGAACTCGTGGCAGAAGGGGGCAAAGCTCGAGGTGAACGCCCAGTTTTTTTAGCCCCGAAGATAGTCAACAGAATTGAGTCGTAGAATATAGCACACATGGCATGATAGACACCACGGGGTGTGTTTTTCCCAGTGGACTACCTCCAATAAACTTAATGGCTCACGTATAATTTCCCCTACGATTTAACCAATCCATTTCATTACCGCCAAATGCACAATCACAACGCCTATAATTTCCTGAAAATGTTCCCTATTTATGTACAATAAATATGGTAGTAATTGCTGAATGTGATCATATACATGGTGATAAATTTAGTTATAACAATAAAGAAAGTTGAAGAAATAATTACAGTGATTGGAGTATGGGCATATGCGAGGTTTTGCTAAAACATTTAGACAGCCTCAGGCGCTCCACGTAATCCTTGTCTAGTCCTATTATTGCCAAAGTTTTTGTAAGGTAAATGATGAAAATGCGGAACTCTTTAGAGAAGTCAGATGACCGGTAAGTTGTCATTCAGTCATTCGTGGGAGGTACCTTAAATGTATCAAATTAATTTAAGACTCATGCACGGCAGCGAATGTTGATATTTATGTTGAAATACAGTTGAATGGCGTTGGCCACTGTTTGCATCTTGGAATTTGCTCCCAGGGAATTCGAAACTCTCGGCTGAGTGCCCCGAGGTCAGGCGCCCACTTCCGGGGGAGGATAGAGGGAAAAAGCAGTGGTGAAGAGGCTGAGTGAAGGCTACGGTGGCTCGGAGGAAAACCACCGAGCGTCCCACCGAGAATTCAACCCCTCTCCTTCCACTTTTCCACCATCAACATGTACACATTTGCAAAAGCTCTGATTCTCCTTGGCTCTCTCTGGACCGAGAATTTTCCCGTAAGTTCTCAGCTTACCCACGGTACGTTTTGCATCTAAGACGCTGACCTGAGTTTAATTACGGGGCTTTGCCTTACCCCATGGGCATCACCTAACGCACAGTCTCTCTCTGGCCAAAGATCATTCTGGTATGTGTGTCGTCTACGCCTTGGCAGAGCCCTCCGGCATTGCCCTGATAATGGAGTAAACGGACACGCTGGGGCATATCTCTGGGGAGAGGAACAGACCAAGAGGTGGCGGCTGAGGTGCCGTACATCCTCGGGGCCCTGACCGCGCCCCGGAACACTCTGGGTCTACTCAAATATCCATGATGATGATATACAGATAATTTCATAGACCAAAATCTGTGGAAATTATTCGGTCGAAATCTGATTATTATTCCCATCCAAAATGCAGCCGATAGATATAATCCACCATTCGACCATTATTGGGAATAGCTTACATGGAATCTTTTTCCTCATCTTTCAAAATTTCACTGGAGATTTTCCAGTTGCTTCATATCCGTATATATCCATATGTATATAAATGTATATATAACTGCATATATTTTTCACAAAATTGACGGAATATCGACATCGCAATATTTAACACGGAAGGCGGTTGAAATTGACCTGCGGGAATAAAAGAATAATAATTGTCTGGAGATTTCATTTTTGAAGTTTTCATTATTTTTTCAGCTTTGGAATATTTCACATTGTTAGCGACATGGCATTTTCGCCGGTTTGAAAATGTTCAAAATTTCACCCAGTTCGAAATTTTTTTGTATTTGTTTTTTATTTATTCGGATATGATATTTTATTCCATCGACCTCTGTCATAACAGTTTCGCATATTTTAGTATGATAGATTTGTATTCCATTTTCCGTCATATTAATGTTTGGTGTCAACTTTTGCAGGAACACTTCTATCAACAAAACTGATCGCACTCATTACTATGTAATCAAACATTGAGGATTTCCCCGATAATTTCGGAGTTCTCTAGATATTATGGCTGATGTAAAATATGAGTTGACGTTCAAGTATAGATTTGATTGACAGCTTGAGACAATAATTAGTCTTCTACTAGCCTCAACTAGGCATTCTATAATCATTAGTGTATCTAGTCACAGTTGAGCTGGTTTTATAAAAATGAGCAGCTTAGAAATCTCGTTTGAGTTGACTCACCTCCCTCAATTGATAATTGCGTAACCTGTATTGAGTATGCAATTGCTTTCATTATTGAGAAATAATTACTGAACCCTTATTATATCAACATTTTCTGTTAGTTCGGTCTTAGAAATCTACTCAAATAACGGTTTCGCCACTCATAATTTGTTCAAAGCTTCTTACCTCTGAAGACGGTTTACATATTTTCACTAACAGAAATTGAATATTGGAGTCTTTTTGTTTCAGAAATTCTAAGATACATAAATGTTTCAAAAGTTAAAAAAAAATAAATAAAATGGACTAATGGCGCGACTTTTCTACAAAATTTCCAGTGAGAAAAAACTCGCAGATCTTACGCGTATATATTGCTTGCGTTACGCAGCTTCGCTTGTTATGCGAATTTCAATGAGATGGTGGAACTTTTGTTTGTTACTCTCTGCAAAAGGTACATGCCCATCTTTATATGAATGTCAAATCACTCCAAAAATTAATTACCACGTGGGCCATAACTTATCAAAATGACTCCGCAAAAAATCAATCTAGCCTTCAGCAATGTTGACGACCCTGGCTTCCGCATTTCCCAATTCCACTGGTGATGCAGCTTCGATCATTGTGTTTTTGTAGTCCATTCATTGTCCGATTTTTATGATCCTAACCCCTAGCTCCCCAACCCCACTTTTTACAACCAGCTAAAGGTCATTTTCCGATGTTATACGTCAACAAAGAAGCCACGATGAAATTGAAAAGAGGCAACTTTCAAAAATTCATTCGCAAATCAATTTCTCGGAAATTTATAGAAAAACAGGAGAAGAAAAGGGCCATAAAAAAATTATTTTAAATTCCAGACAATTTATGAGCGTTTGGTTCTTGCTTTCTTTTCATTCTCTTCATTTTTGCATGGAGGGGGTCCTGGCCGTGACCTTCACGCCAATGATGCGTTACAGGCACCATGTAAAGAGGTTTCGAAAAAGAAAAAAAAAACGAAATTGAACAAAAAAGAAAACCTCAAAATTTTCAAAGGTATCGAACCGCGCGTGTGGCGGTGGTCAGGAGAAAAGAGAATTGAATTTCAGGATTTATCGTGGCGAGAGCTTCCGTTCGCGGAGCCGCTCTTATCCCGCACAGTTGCATAAAGTAGCCGGGTTTATGATGCGGTTTAGCTTGTGCAGAGGATACCGAAAAAAAGGTGGACAAACATATAAGCAGACACTTTTTTTTCTACTGTGCCTGAGGTTTTCGAATGAATTAAGCCTTACACATGCAAGAATGTTCTTCTATTGGCGCATACTTGATATTTACCCTTAAAAGTACACAGATAGAACGTTTAAAAGCAAAATACTAGCACAAACTTTTTTCCATTTTTTTTTTTTGCATTATCGAATATCTAAAACGACGGTTTTTCAAACCCCCTGAAAGCACCAGTGACGTCACGGTAGTGCCTCTGCCCGTGACAGCCAATCCCAGGCTGGCTTTAATATAACTCTAGCAGACGCATCCAATGGAACATATAGAAACGTCTGCGTAACTCTGTTAACGTCACAAACGAGCAATCTGCGATTCGAAATTATCCTTTTTTTTATTGTTCATTTAAAAACATGCAGAACAAATTACCATGGAAATTGACTCTTTGATTTTGCAATTTTCCGTACTCTCCCAAAACCTACAACTTTGAAACACTTTTGAGATAAAATGGGTTTTTAAAATTTTTTTTTTATCTCCGTCCCTCTCATTTGTACGCGCCGGGTAGCGACCGTTTAAGCATTCCTTCAGAGGGCGTACCGGACACCCACCCATGCGGCTGGGGCCGACTTTCGCCATTTTAGGCCATCGTATTTCTAAACACAGGGTAAACCTCCAGAAACCCCTGTGCTACGATGGCCGGCGCCTATGATGGAAGCCACCCTCCCCCCCCCCTGCGACGGGTTAGGTTCCCGCTCGGCCAGGTGGCCTCATTTTATGGGTACCGCCGATAGCACACACGGAACGTTCCTGCATCGGTCGGAATCCATGAGAAAATATTTTTGAAAAATATTCTCCGGCGGCCGGGCGCGAACCTAGGACCTTTGGAGTAGTGGGTAGATAAAATGGATGTGTGTATGTGTATGAGTGACCCATTTTTTAGCCAATGGTTCCGCCACGATTGCTTAATCAATTTTTTCCCAAGCAGGGTGCTCCAAGGAGTCAAATAAAACTAACCGAATTCGTTATTTGGTTATGGACAATTGCAATCAACTATAACGTTTTACTCCAACAACCGTTGAAGATAAAAGAAAATGTTCGTAACAAATATTGTTGCACATTCAAAAATACCCATTGTAGTTTCCTATGCCGCGTTCTTCGACCTATTTACAACATAGTACACGCAGCTCGTGAACATGTCGGTTTAGAGGAAAATGTAAAACAATTTCTGTATCAAAATATGAGCGAAACAATTTATGGCAAGCAAATCGATTGGAAACACTGCAAATGTTATCAATGAAGTTCTCAATGAAGGCTAAGTTCTATGAAGCTATTTGAAAAAAAACGTCAAAACCCAAGTCGTTGAGCAGACAGAAGCAAAATGAGCAAACACAGCATGTGCTCTTCATGCTACTGATAACGACAGCATCAAATCATATCTATCCTCTTCTCCTGATCATTCCACCATTGCATTGCCTCCCTCCGCCAATCCCTCAGCCTCATCTTTCTTCATCCCTCTCTACCTCCCTTTCTCTTTTGCCTATACGCACTATCCCACGGCTTGGTTATTGTTCACGTTAATTGATGCGTTATGTTTGATGCCGTTCTGATAGCCATTGTACACGCTCCCTGTCCACTGATAACTGAGTTACCGACTGCGGCGACCAGAGTGCACTCAAACCTAATTATCTCGAGCCAACGCAACTGCCGCATTGCGTTTCGCCGACTTTGCGGGCATACACTCCAATGATAATCTGTCATACTTTGGATTTGTTTGAATAGCTGAGGACTCTCTGAAGTATTCCATATAGAAATACTAGATATAAACGGTGATTGATTATGTCTCCGGGATGTAAAGGTATTGAATCAATTTTGAGAACTGCACAAAATGGAATAATTCCAAACACCATGCATTTGACTGAAATTTTATTTACTCTCAACCATGTTCACCAAGTAATATTTGTTTCGTTACTTAATTTTTATTATTCCACTGCTGGACCATGTCATGATTCTTTTCCTCCAGCTGAAATACAATGCACTCTTCTGTTTCATTCAGTTCCGTTGCATTAATTGCTGACTTAAGAGGTCCAACCTTTCCCCATCATTAGAATAACTTGAGTATTGTAATAGTATATGGCCCAAGATCCTGTCGGCATTCTGAAAACTATTGCAAGGCTGCCCAAGGTTGAGCTCCAAAATTTTTTCTTGAACACGTGAATGATCGGTATCATTACCACCGACAGCCACATCACCGTCATCATTTTGGTTACGTAGCAGGGATGATCATCGACATGCCGCGAATATCGTTGGTCTAGTATAATCGCATTACCGTCCTCCCACCACCACCCCCGCCTCCCTCCGCACTATGGTTACTTTCTCTTTCTACACCCTCTCACTCACTCTCAATACCGAGTTGACCGCTCGCCCAGCATTTTGGCTCGCTTCAGTTGGAGGCGTTGAACGACGATGGAAGGCGTTGAACGACGATGAAACATTAATCTCGCGAGAGACTAGGTGGTGGCAATATCGGCTACTCGATGATATTCGGGGCACGAGCGTTATAGAACGCCCGGGTGTCATTAGTTTAACCTTGCATTTCACTCGCTCAGTGTTTCTCTCTTGCACGTATTCACATCTCACGTTGTGAGTTTACTCTCGATACTCGGGTGTGGTGTTCTATGGTCAACTGTGGGTGAGAACAGGAAGGAGAACGGGCACGCTGGGACGAATATACATGGGGATGGGGATGGGTTCGAATTTATATATGAAACGCGCACACACACGTAGTTGCATATGTGGACAGACATGTGCGTATATACATGTGTGGGCGTGCGCGCGCGTATGTGTATGTGTGCGTGTGCGTGGGTATGTGTGGATGGGGGGATGGGTGGGTGGATGGGTGGGTGGGTGGGTGGATGGGTGGGTGGGTGGGTGGATGGGTGGGTGGATGGGTGGGTGAATGGGTGGGTGTGGGTGTGGGTGTGTAAGTGCTTTTTTTTTCTTGAAGAAAAAACAGAAAGTATGTGTAAGTACGTGTGTGTGTATAGGATGAATACTCGCAAGAGGCATAGAGGGTATCAATATGCAGAAGCGTGATAATCGATTGCCAACATTCCTCGAGATGGACTGACGCATACTCAGGGGCTATTGAAGATACGCCTAGAGCGTGACATGAGTATCAGTCGATCGCGATGTACTCTGGAAGCAATGAAGGTGCGTTACCAAGAGGTTTCAACGATTCTTCACGGGAGAAGACGCACCGAGATTTCCGCATTCGGAAAGACAGGCAACAGCCACCACTCACCCTTAAAGTGAGCATCATCGTGTTCTGTATAATGAATTTAATTACGAATTTGGTTTTATATATAAGATACAAAATATCACGCTAAAAAATTCTGATACAAAGTATCACGGTCTGTTTTACTGTTAATTCATAGGATATCCAATAATGGTACAGCGTAGAGTATGTATTGACTTGTTTGGATATTGCAAATATTTGAAAATTTTTGGGAACTATGAGTCTCTTAGGATCCACGAAGATTATCAGAGGGGTGAAAAGTTTAGCAATTTTTGAAATTCACGCGGAAAGCGGAAGTTTCCAAAGATTCAGGTGTTGAATTTCACTGAATTCGACCATTTTAATGAAGTCCAAATCTTAAAAATTACAAATTTCTAATACTCCCAAAAATACAGAAAAAAAATATGTCAGCAAACCCATTTTAAAAGTCCCACAATCGTAATGAAAATTGGCAGTAATAAATTCCCACAGCAATGTAATGTACAGTAATAATTTCTCAGTCATGTTGGGATGATATCTTTTGACATTTTATCTTATGGAACGAGTCATTTAATGAACAGCACATGTTTCTTCCTTTTTGCGTGATCTCTGCGTTCCCAGCATCAACATCAATTTTCCAATGGACAATGGACCATAGTCATTGTATGGCTCGCTACAGCTAACGATTATGTTTTCGGCTGTAATCATCAGAATGATTGTTTCGATCGTCGATCTAATAAACTGGCCATCAATGAAAACCTTTGGTACTGGGGCTAGCTGGATGACGATGATGGCATCATACAATAACTGCTTCATCCCCCCCCCCCTCCCAGTGCGTACTCAATAGCTCCATTTATACGCATTCAGGTCCCATCAAAATCGACGATAGTCATTTCAATAATTTCACCATCAGCCGCAATGATTTTACTCATGTGAATTTACATCATTTTAGCTTTTGGCATTGTTTCTGGTGATTAACAACTGTATTACGCGGCCAGACTAGCAAATGGAAAATTCATGATTTTTCAGTAAAAATAATTTTATTATCGCTTGGTAATAACTCGTGACATCCCTCCAAAGACATTTCCATCGATTTCAATAATATATGTATTTCCATTTGACTCGAGAGTGGGAGAACGATAATGGCCGCTATTAGCGAGGCAACCACGAGTGCCAAGCCACCTGGTCTCCAAAATATCACCACAATTAATGCAATTACACTTTACAAGTGACGTGCCTACATATTACACTCAGTCTATCCATCCTATCATTAATTCACAAGCCCTCTCCACCTAAAGTCATCATAATATTGAGCATAATCGATATGATTAATCGAAATGAATTGGTAAAATACGGCTGTGCATGGCATCAGCGGGGCTACTTTAAATTTAAAATTCTTGAAGTTCTGCCGGTTCGAAATTCAGAACTTGAAACACAATTTTGAACAAATACCATTTCATATTACCATTTACTTCAAAATTAAACACATACGCGAGATTTGAATTGTTAAGGGTTTTGGTAGAGTGATGGGGATGAAGGGGGGTCAGGTGGAACGTTGCGGTCGACGTAATTACGGAAGGACCCTTAGATCGTCTCGCGAGAAACCACTGACGTCTTAGTACTCAGGCGTCTTAAGCTCGTCATCCCCTCAGTCTCTCGCTCTCTCACCTCCCACAGTTTGTTCCTACGATGAAATCGCTTGAATACCGTAATTGCCGGGATCAACAGAAGGATTTGGGCTCATATCCACTGCGGAAGTTCATCCCCCATGTCTGTTCCGTCTTCAGTGATTGGGGTATCATCAAATCATCGATATGCTTGTGAAGTAATCAAATATTTGAGGTCTTAAAAGTCAACGTAAAAATATTCGACATATTTTAATAAAGTTCCAATTACCGATAATTCGTGAGACTATATTTTTGCCAACAACTACCCCTTTGCATCCCGGAAAATCACCGTATTATACAGGCAGACTGATTCAACCTCGAAAATAAAAATAATGAAAAAGAAAAAAAAACATACTCAAGACTTTTTACGAGCGCGATAATAACAGGCTTGCAGAGGCAGACCGACGAAACAAATTCGCTCAGGTTGGAAAAATATTCTAATGCCGCGGGTTTGAGGGCAACACAGCGTCTAGCAAATTCCAGGAAAATATTAAGTATTAAAAAATGGATAATTATAGACATGACCCGTGGGGTCATAATCTACAATTTATATCTTCCTCTCTATAATGTCGCTCATTGTCTCGGTTATTACTATTTTTATCCTCAACAGTTTAGATTCTGCATGCGTATATACAGAAGTATCAGCATGATATGTGCGTAAAGATGTGGTGAAAAGGTGAAGGAATTGAGATGGGAACACCGGGACAAAATGGAATTTGCTTGCTGAAATATACAGTGCTTAGAGAGGATCTCTTTCTGGTTAAAGGTCGCATTGCATTAACGGCTCTCGAAAACCGATTTCTTTCAAATAATTCTTCATGAAGGGAAGAGACACATAATGTGATAATAGTCGGTGAAGTCAAAAAAAAATCAATGAAATATTAGTCCATTGGTTGAAGCAAAACAATGCAAAATTGTCTTCTGAATTTTCCCATGGCTATACCCCTTAAACTAAAGTTTTGAGAACAGCATTACAGAAAATAATTTCTACCATGTATTGCTTATTGTATACACTTCTAACAATGCTAATCATCGGAAATATGCCGGAGGACCGAGGGTAGGAATAATGCCGGGGGTGTAAGAAGGTATTGGGGGGGAGGAAGGGGGGTGGTATACGAAGGGTAAGCCCGTTTACTGCCAATAAGGGAGGCATGCATAATAGAAAGGCACCGGTACAGTGGATACAGAGCTTGCATGGGCAGACCGACTGTGGTACTTTAAGGGGATGTTACTTTACGAGGACGAGCATTAAGAGCCTCTTTGCAATCGCATACCCTTTCTACATCCCCACGTATATACCCGAATTCATGTTCACACTGAATGAATAATTAACATATGATATTTTTCGAAAATCAATATTTATAGAACATTATTAATCATCAGCCGCACTTCCCAGAAGAGGAGTGTTTTTTTCATAAAAAATTTGATGGACACTTTTGCGCCCCCCCCCCCCCCCCTCCCCCGCCCCTACACGTCATCATCGCTTAGAGGTGGATAGCGACATTCAATATAGATCTTACATCGTTGAGTCAAAATTTCTTTGCTAGAAAAGTATTCAAAAAGAAGAAATATCATAGTGGGTGTATACTAACATTCTACCCAGATAATTAAAAAACCATTAATTAGTTAATCATCTCAGCACCGAGTGGTTGTAGAACTGTGATTTTTTCATTTAAAATTGTCTCACATATATATGCTTGGCATTGTGACTTCATACTTCTCATTATGACATAATTATGGAAAAGATAAAAAAGTTTAATTGTTGGATTTGCCTTTGGTATTGAATTCTACCCAAATTCCTGGTTATATTTAATGCTTGCCTTGAGGCAAAATGAAAGCTGGGCCAATGTCGGGACATAGCAATGCCCGAAATTTCATCAAAATTCCATGGACACTAAAACTCGTGTCTAAATCTCCATATAGGTAGCTAAATGTTTTCGGTATCAGTGTTTAACCGCTGAATACAATGGCACACGTATGTGTGTTGTGTGTTAGGCGGTATTTCTTACTGGCTTTTGTTTATAACCATGGTATAGTATGTGTATGTGCATTATTATGAAATACGATTAGTCGTGGTACACAAGTGGAAGGAGAAGAGATACCATCCCACCATATTCTAACCGTGGCATTGGCACGGCTATAGGACGCCATTGGTATTGCAGACATGCTAAATATTTGAGTCTTTGAGAGGCGCAGGAAATATGCCGACGAATTGCACCAACTTTTATCCAGAGTATACAGATAAAAATACATTGCAAAAACCCCATCGTCTAGCAATTTTCTTGATCTGCGATAAAAAAAGTGTCATCCTTAGATCCAAACTTATTTCATGCGGTTAGATATATCTTATATTCACAAATGAGATGCTGGTCACCCGTGTTGGGTCGAACCAATAATGTTACATGTGTATGTGTTTTTCCATCGTGCCTCATGGATACATTACTGATAGGAATTCTCCAAAATTTCTACAAAAATATTATATTACTTTTTTCATCATGTCTGATCTATTTACTGAGATTAAAAAGAATTAAATCGCAAAGCCAAAGATACCCGAACAATGAAGAGGGAAAATCCTATACCATAGACATATATATCCATCCGTCTAAGCGTGTAATTTGCCCCTGTGGGCAAGAAGTGCCCACCAAATTCATTAGCATTTCACCTACGCTGTTTACCCCAAGACATTGTCCCCCTTTGCCTCAGCTCCGTCACATGAGTTGATCCATAAATAGGGTATAGAAAAAAAATGTTTTCGTTGAGCAGGAAAAGTGGAACTAAAATACTAAAAAAAATTGATATGAAGAAAAGGGGGTTGATTCTAGGATGCACTCTAGACGCATTTTTTATCTCGGACGAACAGACCATACCGATTATATACGTACTAGTGCCCGAGAAAAGAAAGATATAACGCGCTAGGCGTGTTCAATGTACTGTATTGCATGGTGCGTCTATTTTTACGTATAATACACAAGAAAAAAATGATGGAAAAAGAGAAAAATTATCAAGTGAAGGGGGTTGGCTTTATTATAATGTGTGGTAGTATGGGGATGGGTTAGGAGAGCGCGCGTTACCAACCGTATGTATAAACGCAGACGTGATCGCACGACGGGCGTATACAATGCATAAACGGCCTCGCCCGGGGGCGCATCAGCGCATTAACAATTATATTATGCCAGGCACTCCACTGTGATGCTATGATGTATGCGCCAACGAATTCATACGCGTGCGATCCTTTTTCCGACGTCATCAAGAGTGACGGACAATCGGACTTTGGCAAATGTTAAGATGTAATTGTTGTTTACTCCGAGACTATAGACAGTATTTGAAGTTTACTGTCCGGGGTATACACGGGCTCTGCAGAAAACTCGAATAATCATGTGGACTTCGACGTGGCTTGTAAGCCCTGGGTGATGCTTAGTTACTGGGGATGCCCTTCTCTTCATGTATGCAACATGGTTCTTGGGTACACTATACTATCTGGCAGCCGCTTGGGTTCAGTTGGAATAATTTCTCGCTAGGTATTTCAACTACCGCTGAATTAAAAACTAGAAGCGTGGAATTAATTTACAAAAGTTCCTATATGAGGGATAAAAATTGCCATTCTGAGGTGGTATTTTCATCCGGCGTAAGTCCCTCTCCAATTTTTAATTAACAATAATTATCTTTATCAAAATCCGTGACAACAAAGGGATGTAAACGTGGCCATATACGGATATCCTATCGACGCCAATAGTCGATGCTTCTCAGTACTACAAAAGCGTTCATGTACGATACGCAAACGTTGAGCAAAAGCCAGTTGGGGTCTGGGTGGTAGTAGTTTCGAGGCGGGACTTAATTAAACATCGGGCAAAGCCAGCTTAGTTCACAAAGTGACCGCGCGCTACCTCCAAGGGCTGCAAAGTGGAGTAAAAGGAGAGCGTTTGAGTGGAGAAACGATGGTTGAGTGTTATGGCTTTACGAGTGAGAACTAAACACCATTGGCTTCCTAGAAATTGATTGTGAATATTTAATAATTTCCAATTGAGTGGATTTTTCGCAATTGTTGTTAATTGAGCAGCCAATGCATTGCGTTACAGTTCCCTCCATCACATACTGACAGAAGACATTGCTTATTCAATGAATTCGGTTGAGCGTTTTTTATTAGGTTCACAGATCTACACGCAGCGGTATACACTGATCATCAGGACTACACGCAATAAGCTGCTAATTCTCCATTTCTTACTGTAAACGCTTTGAAATTCTTATCACCAAGTGTACTAATCCACGAGGTGGCTTCAGAAGCACTTGTAGATTCATGGTCCGCGTGTTATCCTGCGCGGGTTTTTTCTACGAATTAAAACCTTGATAATTATCTGTCATGTATAACCGCTTTTGAAGTTCTACATGCTCTCCCTGCATAATATTCTTCCACCTCCTAAGAGCAGGTCCTTTACAATTACTGACGCACCTGCGCCCCTGATTTCATTATCAAACCGGAATTTTTCTCGTCCAACCGGAACCTATGGAGATGCTTAATAAGAAATTAACTATGCTAGTCAAGATTGGTCAGCATCAATGGAGCATGCGGTTGTTCTAAATTAACGAACTTATTAAATAGTTCGAATAACCATCAGGAACATAACCCATTATCATTGATTCCTAGACACTTTGATTTTGGATTATGAATTGGCCTAGGATGAAGTGTGCCGTGAAATATCATAGTAACATCAATTAATTGGACTTCACTTCAATTGGAAAATGCTCGAGGACATCAGGTTTATTCACTGGTGCAAAAAGCTCATTTTCCCTTCAATTCAATTGGTCAATCCACACTGAGAAGGAAGGAAAAAAAACAGCGAGGGATAGAGAGAGAGAGCCGTCCTTTTATCCTATCAGTCGTGTTAACTGCCCAAGGAATCTCTTTGTGAGTGGTTGTCTCGGGTTAACATAAACGCTCTGGTTATGTATAATGTCTGTCACACTTTCTCTCTCTACCTTGGTGTTCTGATTCAGTGAATCTTTCGAGTTTATCCCTGAGTGCTCAAGTGTTTGTGCAAGAGGAGACCTGAAAGTCGAGGCGGGACAGTGGACAAACATTAGGAACCCATGAACCCTATCCTCCTCCTGCTCTCCCTCGATTTTCATCCTTTAGGCTTGCCAATTGACGAGAATTCAAAAGAATGGTGAACTGTCAAAAAGACGACAACCCAGACGCGATAAATTAGGCGGGGTGGGGCGGGGGGGGGGGGTGGCCTTTGTGGGAGTTTAGCGTTCCATGTCGTATTCCGACTCATTGGAAATTAAGGTGACGACAAGCAACTTTGAGATAAAAGGCAAAACAAGTCTGAAATTATTTTATTGATTGAGAAAAAATGTATTTATATCGTGTATATAGGGGTGATAATTAACAATGATGTTTCTCAATTTTCAACTTTGAATAATTGGGGTTTTGGGGGCTTTTGCCCAAATGGCATACATTCAGAACTGCACAATCAACTGGACTGAGATTTATACACGGATTCACCCCTCGAATTAGCCGAGTAGTAATGCCAGGATCGGGTGTCGGTGTAATTGGGACCCAAGGGACTTTACCAGCACGTTTCGGCGGGTCTCTATCGGCCCCACCACCCTCACCCCATCGCTCATTCAACACGTAGTCTTCTACTATCTCTTCAACTGTTCTTTATCAGTTGTAATGTGCTAAAAATGGCTATATTTGATATTGAATTTCAGCATAAATGAAGAATACATCTGTCACAGCTGCAATAAATGAAAAAAAAAAAGATAAATGCATTTCAATTTTGAGATATTTTCTGAAAAGTAGCGCAACATAGAAAACTCGATTGACGACTTTGCTACTGATATAATGGCCGAATTTTAAAACTTCATAATAATTTCGATTGCACGGCGAAGTTAGTTACCGGGAAAAACAGGAGTACAACCAATAGTGGTAGGTGACACATACGGAATTTCACACATGGACCTAGTCCGAGCTGTACTGGAATGTAATATACATATTTGATACCTGCTATTCATACAACTTCATTATCCAAACTTATTAATCAAATATTGATTTTCATCGAACGCCACATCATAAGCATCTAAGGGAAATCTCTATGTCTTGGAGCACAAATATGGTTTTCCTCGTAATTACAATGGCAAAGGTTCTTGGTAAACTGTCGACAAGACTCTGTCCTCAACAACCACATCATATACACCATCTGTCGTGCACAGTAGCTTCCGTGGTTTACTTTATGTCAATATCCCATTTTTCAAGCGTCTGCTTTCTCCTCGGTACAAAAATCATTAAAATTTATGAAATAATCAGTGGGAATTATTTCAAGAACCTTGCAGAAATGTTTAAACCCTATTGCAGTGTATTTATTAAAAAAAAAAAAAAAACAATTACGTCCCGTGATCAAAAAACATTGATACACCATTTTATGGCGAGTAAAATCAGTCGGAAGAGATTGAGTAGTATTTTACGGCCGCTGATGGGACATTTGCTGTGGATGTACCTTGTAACCAGGCAAGAAACACACGGTGACGCGAGCTCCCCCGTTAGTAAGACAATAAAAGCCCTCCTACGTTTTAGGTAGAGGGGGACGGGTCCCGGAACCTTTAGCAAAATGTCAGGCAATCCGATAAAATGGGGCTAATGCTTCGTTTCCCTTTGACTTTAACGATTATCTAGTTTGATGAAGGCTACGATTGATTGGATGCTAGGTCTATTTGAATTGACTCGGCTTTCTATCGAGAATGGATCGATGCCAATCCAACTCATCAAGGGGAGTGTGTCGATAAGTTGAGATTATTGAAGAAGTGAGTTTTGATGATCATTGCGTGTGTGGAATGTGCAATGGTACAAGTGAAATTGAATCTTTTCAGAATGCAGAACGTTGAACTTGAATGATACATCCACGTTCTCTATTCTGAGGCATTATGGCAGTAGAATCAGACACTATGATGGTACTGGAGATATGTTTCTAGCATAGAGAAATAAAATGTAGACATTAGAACCAGAAAAGTACTCTGAGAATAAGCCAAGCCCCAGTTGTAATACTAGACTAGGACAACAGCTCAGTCCATTAGTCAAAGGAGAGGGAAGCTCGTGTCAATACATGAATATGACAGCTATCTGCGAAAACGATGATATCGCCGGAACCAGGAGTCCTGAAAGTACATTCGTCTCTCACACACCCTGCATCCCCCACCTAGACATGATATCATTGGACTTTTTTTTTACGAGAAATAGTCACTATGTATCGAGTTCACCTTTCTTCATATCAAGCAAATGTCTATTTGCTTTTGTCGCACGGTGACTGATAGCATCAGCGATAGCTCCATTTATATTTTCAAGGTAACACGAGAGTGCATCACTCACTCCTGGGGCTCGGCTTTACTCTTTATTACATTTCACTTTTATTCCCGAGGAGTATTTTTTTTTTTAAATTGGTGGGAAATTAAGGGTGATGGTACTTGTCACTATTTCCCATGGGGGATTGCTTTGTTTTAGAGGTGTGGGAGCGAGTTTAGTTGATTGATGAAGTGGCTTTATCCAGAGGAAGAGCTATTGTTCGAGGTATAGAGATTATTAGTGAAATTGGGAATATTATTTTCATGAAAATATTGCATGGGAATTGCATTGCATGAGAATATTTGAAAATTGAGAAAATCATCAATATTTTGGGATATGAACCATTTGAATGTCGATCCTCAAATCTGATACCGCACATTCATGGTAACGTCATAAACCTTCATCAAGCTATGCACTCCTTTAAAGTGACTCTCTGCTTAGTGAAAAAATAATATACACCGCTTTCGGACTATATTTCAAATGTTCCGCAAAATTCCATAAACATCTCAATAATTCTCTAATTTCATTGCCCCCTTCCAAAATTTAGGATACAAAAAATTCCAAAGTCACTGTTAAACCATCAAACGACGTGTTTTTTTTTCGTTGTTCATTCCCCCGTGCTTTCGACCCATCGACTCAAATGAATTCATCAAGTCAATCTCTCTTTGTGGCGTTCAATTCCTGGGGCATTGGGATATAGAAAAAATCTCCCCCAACGTAAAAATTTCCTCCCCCCCCCCCTGCCCCTCGCTCACCGCCCCCCCCCCCCCCCCCCAGTCCTCTTGACTTTTTTTGTTATCGGAAAACACTTGCGCTTGAAAAATGAACGTCCGCAACGGGGATGTGTAAAAATGACGGGTTGGAAAAAAATCAGAGAATGGAAAAAAGCCTCGAGTCATCGATCTCGAGATATTCGTCGATCCGTTTGTCAACGCGGGCTGTGTGTTACAAGGGTCAGAGAACTGAGGGGGATGTATTGCGAACGTTACACTTTGCGCACCAGAGGCCAACTCCACCCCCTCCTCCCCCCCCCCCCCCCCCCCCAATGCAGTGGAGTTATCCGACACGTATTGTCAACGGTGATATTTTATTTACGAGGTTATATTGTGCTCATACGCTGAATCCATAACACCGTAGGTTGGCTATATTCAATGAACGGGATGATGACTTGATGTTAGTCACTTTTGGATCATCTGACGATCATTTTCTCCAGAAGATGTGTTAATATCTTTAGAAGAAATTAGGTGGCTTATTGGTGGAGTGATTTTTGGGCAGACATATATCTCTGAAATTTCAGCACATTCCGAGCATCTCACATGTGTCAAGGTAATGGTAAAAAATTTGGAATTCCCATTGTTCAAAAATGAACGTTAAGTGGTCCATATGTAGTACTACTTAATTACTGATAAAAGCTTAGAATTACTGACTTGAAAGCTTAGAATACTCTGAACTGACCATGCATGTTGGAATTTTATTTTTCTCAAATTTAAAGGATTGCATGGCTTAGCGCTTACGATGTGACCGATGACGTCAGCTGGAGAAGTGCAACTGCTGAACGGTTAATCAAATAGGGTCAAGAGAATATGGAATTTTGGAGCCCCTCAGGTGGAAGAACATAAGTTGCCTGCCATTAAGTTACTGCTCACACTAGCCCCTTTCTTTAATTGGAATATCAAAATGCCATACATCAGGTTAACACAAAGCCCATAAGAAAGACAACAGACGTACCAAAGGGACACTGAGGGATGGATAAGCCATACGGTCAAAGGGAAACCATCCCATAAACACGAGACAACTATTCTATTACCAACTGACATCCGATACAAACTTGGTTGAGCGATCACGGCCTTTGGCTCGCTCATCTCCTTCCTTCCATTACTCCGTTAGGATGATCGGTGCGAGGCCCCGAAACAGGATGAGACAGTAGGATGTTGACGTTGTTGCAATGCACAAGGTGAGTATGAGTGAAAGAGACGAAAAGCGTTTGGGTATGCGAATAATAGGATGTGATGCTGAACCTTTGGAGGGCCGAGGAGGTACATTCAGGAGATTGTGGTGGGAGAGACCACTGTGACTTTATAGCTCATAGTGTCTCTACGGCTTCTTGATTTATTACCAAGTTAACCCCTCAAGTACGAAACCCGTCCGAGACATTCGATATACCTCCCCCTTATCCTCTCCTTTTACCCCTACTCCCACCAACAGCTATCCCACAGTCGATTATTACGTTGCAAATCGAAGTATCCCCCACTCCCCCCCACCCACTTCAGCCGAGCCCTCTCCTTCAACTGCTTTCCTTCATCTCCGACTTTAGACAAGAACTGGTGAGTTAGACGATCGATACTTTGAAAATGTATCTATGTTGAGACATTACTACATCAACTGGAGTTTGGCTACTTACCTCTTGTCTTCTGTTCGTCCTGTAGCTGTCGCTCCAGGCTGTCCTTCACCTCTCGCTCCCGCAGAACGTCCATCTTGAGCTCAGCTGCGAACAGAATGAAAGAAATCATTGAGACTCTAATATACTGTATTTGTGCTTTAAAAAAACTATTGTTAATAGTTTTAATAATGCTGCTGGTGTTCTTATATTTTCTCGGATTCAGGGATATATGTTTCACGAGTATTTCATCCCCAAAAGCGGGTTTTGTAATTATTCCAAATGGGGGATTTCTTCTCATATGGCAAGCCAATCGATGGCTGCGATAGAGAAAAGGGGCGAATGACGTTATAGGCTGTGAAAACGTCGTGCATTACGTAGCTGCCCGGCTCATTACCCACCAACGTAATTCGAGGATCGTTGGACTTGCACAGTTGGGGGAGAGTGTAACTGGGTAAAAAAGAGGCTCTAAACCCTCCTCACACTTTTTTTTCACCCTGATCCGACGGCGTCACCGACTGTGGCGCTCTCTTCCTCTTTCCATTTTTTTCCCTTTCAGCCCCTCGAGTTTAAACCAAATTAGCCCGCTTGATTTAGACTCCGGAAATGTTCTATCGGGTTACGTCACTGAAAAGTGATTTTCCAAGAGGGCGAGGGGCTGGGCAGCAGCGGAACAAAAAACCGAGTATCATTATTAGCTATTAAAGAGAGGCCCTGTATTCAAATAAAAAGGTGCAATAAAACCGAAATTACCTTATCTTCTTAGGATGGAATGGTCTCATTTGAATATTAAATTTCTTGCGAGTTGTTGCAAGGAACATAACAATTACATTGAATTTTTTATCATTCAGTCGGTCGTCATTTTTAGGGAGATCTCTCCTCCAAAAATTTCCCCCCAAGTATTTCTCTTTCTACCATTGAAGGTAAAAAATTCCTCCTATTAACCTGACACATTCAATTCTCCAGCTGATGACGATAATCTCAATAGCTTTGCCTATCGACAACATGAGAATTATAGATATTCATGAGCGAAACACTCATCATCCTGCACCCCTACTCTGCCAGAAATTGCAAGTCTTACGTTACATGAAGTAATTATTATTTCACATCAAAGTTGTCTACTTTAAAATTTATCTATTACTTCAATTCAACTCTGTGCCCATTTCCTGCGACCCCAAAACTTGCTGAGATTCGAAATGGCTAATTTAGCACGGTGGCTCCCATGGGGGTGTGGAGGGGGCTGGCAAGAAAGCCCAAGTAGAGCCTCCTCTGGGCCTCCCTCCTACCGCCCAAGAAGGAGAAACTCAGTGAGGGAGAAATCAAGGAGAGTTACGGGTATTAGAATCACGAAAGGGGGTGGTGAGGTGGGGGGCAGTGCCTCCTGAGAAAGGGCCAGAATGCTCAATGTCTTAATATAATTCTATTAGAGGTAACTATGCGAGCACTGGCCCTGCCCATCGTTGGATTTAATCATGGATCCAGTGAGCCATACGAAAATTCTCCTCCTAACGTCTATGCTTGTCTGATGGTGAATCCTCAAGGTCCTGGACGCCTCATTGTTAAATTAACCTGACCCCAATGATTTAATCAAATCGAATCGTCAATTTATACATAAATAGATGAAAAAAAATTGTGGACTGCATGAGGGTCAGCAATTGGAAAGACACAAGCAATTTTCCCATCAATGCGCGTTTAAGATTACGTTTTCTCAGCAATTTTTTAAAAAAGTCAACTACTCTGTAAACAAATGGTTTTACTGAGTAATGTTATCGCAGCTGTATTGTAAACAATTGTGGATAAAAAATGGAATTCGTAATTTTTCTCTCAACCGGACTCACGCTCGAGCTTAATGCTATGTCACAGGTTTAGGAAAATGAAGTGTTAACGAGATATCTGACTTTCCAAGAAAATATTTGGAGCTAAAATAATCTGCCGAAAATTACAAATCGAAAAGTTTTTTATATGCTACCAATGAGTCATGGCGGTTGAGCCTACTAGTTTTATAAATATGATGAACCGTTTTAAATTCAAATAAAGCGATGTTCCCTTTTATTTCAGAATTATCTCGAGATAAAGAGGAAAGCGTTTCAAAACGCGATGTGATGATCTAAACGATTGCCATGAAAGGTGGGTGTAGAGAAAATACGGGCTGAAATTGGCAATAACAGGATAGCACTGGTGTGGAACAACCCCCCGCGGCTGTTGGACGCCAACTTCCTATTCTGGTTAGCATTCAAATTGAATATTCGTGGCTGGACGGTCGTCAAGAGTTAGTTGGTATTAGCGTACCAGTCGAAATTGCCAGCATATAGGAGTCACTCAGTAATTTAAAACTTTTCAGTTAAATTTTCCAAAATGCACGAGAGTGAACATTGGATAGGTAGGAGGGAATACATCAGTGTCCCACCAGACATATTTGTGGTGTTGAAAAGAAAATTCAGTGAATAATTTAATCCAGCGGTATATTGAAATTAGGCCGCGGGTAGATAAAAAATTCAGGGATTAATATCGGCCAAGTAGGAGGCACTTTTGCTCGTTACGCTTAATGGCTGGCTTGTGTTAGTACAATGTCTGCTCCAGGAATTTTCTACAATACCATCGGGATATATATGCACCGTTATGACACCCCCGGTGGTGCTCACGGCCAATTCACTCTTTCCTTCTTCTTATTATCGTTGGGAACAAGATGACATTATTCTTATTTCAATTATAACGAGGAAGACGGTCTGTGTAATCGTCTCGGTTCATAAAACCCCAGGTGTTCACTGGCGCTATGGCATCATCCGTGGATAGCATGAAACTAAGATTCATTGGTAACCCAGAAGGCTTCGTCTCACCAATGGATCATGAAATACTTCTTCATGTTAAACGAGCATTTCCAGAAGGGTGGGTACTAATGTGTATGAGATATTCCATGAAATACTGGTCGAGTACTACACGTCTATACTGCGACAATGATCAGGACGGCTTACATGCATTCCGGGACATCAATCAAGAATATATTCCAGAAATTGACTGGCTATTGACCCTCTTCGGCGATAAATTAAAACTCTTAATTCTCAACAAGCCTCCCCTCCCCGATCAAAAACAATTTCCGATTGCGTTCGGAAGTTGCCGGTGGACCACAGTACAGATAATGAAATTGGCAAACTACCTCGTGGCCCCCGGGAAAAGCAGCGATATAATGACTCTAGGCTTTGGGATGAAGAGTGTGGCACAGGAGTAATTCGAGGTTATCGATCGTTCATGTTATTTCGTATACGTGTGCTTGTGTATGCGTTTGCGTGTAGATGAAGCACTCCAAGACGCAACTAACGTTTACAACCCCACTGGGTGCCCCCCCCCCCCCCCCCCCCCCCCCCCCCCCCCCCCGTCAACTATGCATACGGAATACAAGTAGGCTCGATGTACGTAATGCTCTAGGATATAAACGTAGTGGTATTTTGCCTGTTACTCTCTTCCTTGAGGGAGTTGGATATGCCACGTATATCTCAAACACAACAGTGTCAATTTCCCGGGGCGATGATAGTTTGAATAATAGGCTGATACTGTAAGTACCTTCGTGCCATGCAAATTTTCGAGGAATTTATTCATATGTCGAATACAGAGAAAAATCATTGCAAATTCCGAATTGCATACTGATCATTCTACACTGAACAATAATTACCAAGTGATTGTTGTTGTATGGTGATCAAGCTGAATAGGTGAAATTTGATCAACGTTACGATTTGTCAGTTTGGGTTCACTTGGTGTCCAAGGAATTTGATTATCGATTGGTATATCAATGTTTATAACGTTATAGTTGCCAGGAAACTCCCTTCGTTTGAAACGTTTCGAATCGTTACCAGTCTCAGTTAGTTCTTGACATGGACTAGTGAAGCTGATAGATATGGCAGATTAGTAAACGACAATGAGGAAGGTTTTAATTTGGTTTTTCTTACTCAATTCCTCTACATTCGTCGCTGTATCATTGACCAATCGATAATAAAATTCCTTGGAACTGGAGTAAACGCAGATAAACAAACTATAGCATTTATGAAATTTAAGTCATCCAGCTTGAAACTCACATGCCACAGTCTGCAAGTCCATCAGATTATTTTCCAGTAAAAACGGCGGTGAAAGTCTCGAACAAATTCCAATTTATTTATGAATAGTTGTTATATTGAGGAAGGTATGCTGTGCCATACTAGATAATAATTTTTCGAAATTGAGAAGATTATAGTCTCAACTATTCAATCCCAAGTACAGCATAAATTTCGACAAGTAATCTGATTTAATCCCAAGCGTCGCAGTATTTGTCCAAGCCCCCTGGCTCAATTGAGGGTAAATGTTGAATATTATTGTTTTCCGTCCTTACACAGTATACTTGAATAGCCGATTGACTAACCCCAACCAAAATTATACCCGAATAATGGTAAAGCAATGCGGCAAGGTCGATTAAGGATGAATGTTGAATATTATTGTTTTCTGCTCCTGCATATTCGCCTGCGATTAAGTAACCCAAGTTTATCCAGGCCCAAGGCTCTTACGGTGTTCTGAAATAGTATTGTCCATATTTAGCCATCCAAATCTACCTAAAGATTTCCCGAAAGGTTGAGATGCTCCGGTCTACAATTCATCCACAATTTATGTCTCCATCGCAACAAAATGTGATTCAAGCATTCAAAAAACATAATGTAACCGTTGTTTTATGCACTTGGCGACGATATCGCGGATAATAATCTAAGGATTGGTGAAAAGTTGCTGGAGTATCACAGAGGGGGATCCACCGAGCCATGGAATCTGAGCGTACAGCCGTAACGATATCGTCGCTGACATTGATTACCTCTCGATAATTAACGAGACAACGCCGGCAATAATTCCGGAACGCTTGTGTTCCTTACTCCCGGACAGTGTTACTCTACCAAGGTATACTGGACCCCGGGGGCGATTGTGTGACTTGGAGAACTCCACACAGACCAACCAACATCATCAAGACCATATAGTGTCCACTTGGTTTATGCAGAGATTGAGCCAAGCTGGTGGTTGGCAGAGGGAGAATCCAGGGATTGGACAATAGTTACTCATTCTGGATTTACTTGGAGGCCTGTGTGAGCTACCTATCCAAGTTTACTCCCTCGGTTTTTGGGATTTAAGACGGAATTAGGACTTGTTCCGGTTGCTAACCACTTTGACCACCATTAACGTATCAAAGGGGAATTGGGATTAGATATTAGCAAATGCGAGGGAGGAGTCATATTTTTCTTTGAAATTATGAAAATAAAGCGGAAATCAAATTTTGGTTAACAACTGGATTATATTAATGTTATGGAAGTTGAGTGTATCCTTTTGCCTTTCTGGTGGGACAAACTATTAGTATATATAGTATAAATATATATATTTTTTGAAACTTGCCATTGGATTATCTACTGCGAAGAACTTTCAAATTTTGTGAGTGGTTTCCTTTACTTCGCTTTTGCGCGCCACTTCGTTTTTGCAATTACTCATGAAAAGTTAGGGTCAAACTGAACGCCTCGACTGAGCACCCAGAATTTTTCTTTCAATAATTATACATCCACTTTTTTACAGACTGGAATTACAAAGTTGGGGGTACGAGTAGAATTGATTCACCATTGAGTTGGATGTCACACAGTTTTTTAATACTGTTATTGCACTGATAACGTCAGCACTCAGTATCAATTTTCAAGTGTATTTGATACCTGGCCATCGACAATCAGAGTAGCTTTTAACCGATAACACAATTGTGAGTGCGGTAAAACGTGTCCACCATCTGGCTATCAGCCATTTGATGGCCGTATCCATGCACGTGCGCATTAAAAATCTTCTATCACTGGTGCATATCTACAACAACTCATAAATATAATTTTGAAATTAAATAAGAAGGAATTGTGGCTTGTTCACAGGTTGGCTGATGAAGGTGGTGAGATTATTGGCGGCTGGGATGCAGTCCTTCGGTTACTTTGGTGTATCGACGAGGCAGGAAAGGGTCAGGCTTTTCGTCTTCTTGCTCTTCCGATGGGAGGAGGTGAAGTGATACCACAGAGAGCCTTTTCGCGTTTTGCGATTAGCGAACGAGAGACTGAGGCACGTGAGAATTATTGAGGGAATTAAAATAATGGAATAAAAATTTTGTATTCAACGCTGTTGGAACCATATATAGGGAAATTGCAATTTGAGGAAAAATTTGAATTACAAAAACGAATTCTCTCTTCGATTTTCCATATCGTAAGCTTGGAAGAAGCTTTAAAAAAAAGGAAGAGTAAGCTCGATTTTCCCATAATATTGTCCGGTTCAAAAGACCAACTTAGTAGATAAATAATTGGCTAATTTTGTTTTTCTCAAGTGTACGCATTCGTCCTTTTCCATTCTCTCCGGTTACGCTGGCGCTTAACGAGACCCTCTGCCACCGCCTAGGATCGTTATCATTGTTACGAGTGCAGTCTGTCTGTCAAGAGCGAAAACGGAAAAGAGAAGCAGAATTGTTTGCTAACATACAATTTGTAAACACAAGAGGGCGCCCATGTTGTATATTTACAAACACAAGAAACGTAAGGAAAACGCCACCCAGTTTGCAATTTATGTTGAAAGGGCGTTGAGGAAGTATATCGCGTGCGCCGGAAACACCGAACGAAGTAAAATCGCTTTCAATCTGCTTATGCACTTATTTATTTATTTTTTTCTTTTCAATGTATAATGTTTTGTGATTTTGTGTAAAAATGAAAAAGTGCAAAAAATTTAACTCTGATAGATTGTTCATTGAACGACAATTCACGAAAGCTTGCGTAATATATGCAAAAATTAACAGATGTTTCTGCAATTCTCGTACATATGCACGAAACTCGGTTTCCCCCTTCATACCTACCCACGTGTCATTCAACGCAGACTTGGTAATTAACAATCATTTTAATGAATTCGCCGCGGGCAAATTATCTTCATCTTTACACTCAGGTGGCGGTGACGACTGGCAAAGATAAAGTAGAATAAAAGAAAACACGAGAATGAGGGAATAGTAGTTGCAAATATAGGAAATTAAATCCACCAAGCACGCAAATCATCTGGTCATATCGTAAGGAATTGAAGAGACACGGTGGAAGAAAAAAAAAGGAGAGACTGCGGAAAACATGGAGTGTATAATTTGAATTCCGGCAATTAATAATTAACTAATTGCTGGGCAAATGTACAATTTCAATGGATGGTTTCTGCATGCGCCAGCTTTGATGTAGGAAGTTATGATTGAGATTGAAATGGCCTATGGAAATAGACACGCGCTTCACACGATTATCCCTGGGCATTCATAGTCACATTTCATTCATTCCTTCCCTCATATGTCTCATGATATTTTTTTTTATTACTACCTTCTCTCTCATTCTTCCTCTCGTCCTTTATTTCCCCGGGGGTTTCGCGATCGTAAATAACTGCCCGGTATAATAAGACATCAACGAACTACGCCGCGCACCTACGCGCCGATACCATCTTTATGGACATGACAGTCGGAAGTTCTTTTCTTTTTACCTGTTTTAATATTGCACGGTTATCACGTCAATAATATTCAATTTTGTCCATTTTTAACATTTCGAAGGGTACAAAGAGAAGGGATAATTTTTTTTCGAAATTTTCTCACCCGGCGCAAAATTTTTTTCTCAGAATTTATCCGCTGCAATCCTCATTTTAATTAAAAAAATCGTTAGGAGGGGGACTTGAATGAAGTAGATGGGCTTGGCTGACTCAAGTCTAGCAGTGGTACCTTGCGTCAAAATAGTCCACTTGGATTGAGCAAAGCTGAGTTGAGTCAATTTGTGGACCACCAAAATCAAAAAGTCCAGAGGTTCATAGAAAAAAAAAAAGAAAACGAATACTATCTTTTTCAAATACACCAATGATTTACATCGAATGAGAGAAATCGGGGGCGTTGACATATAGTTAATTAATAATTAATGAAACTTGGGTGGGTAATTATTCGAAGATATCAAGATAGTCATTGGTTACGGTCCCCGGAGAATTGATAACCACGAAACAAGAATTACCATACCATGCATTTCATCGCCAATCATTTATACATCCGATCTTATTAATTATTGCCTGCACATATATACCCCACATTGGCTAATATAATTCTTGGCTATAAGTCAATGGAAGAGAATATATTCAATTTTACCATGAATGATGATACTGATTGAAACAAAAATATTATCATTTGCGTTTGGGGTAATAAAGAGTATCGTTAACGACACTGCGCCGATGACATTGAGTACTTTTTCGACTTTATTGCACGGTAAATAACACATTTTATTTGATTCACATTAACGACTTTAGAATGTTGTACTGCGGTAGGTGGAAAATATTCTTAACATTGTAAAGTTTTTATCGAACCTAGAAATTCATTTGCGAATTGAATAATTAATTCATCTGATTTATCCGATTGGCAGGGACACCTTACACGACGATCCGACCCCCCGCCACCCCCTCTTAAATGTTACAAATGTCTCGGTCATTATATACCCTAAAAAGTCGAAATTGTGATGCAAGTGGGGTGAACACGTCTTTTGCCATAGCCCTCGGGGGCTCTTGAAATTTTATTGTTAAATAAATAATCAAGCAGTTGTTGTCCGTGTTAGGTATAATTTATTATCCACCGTCGGCCAAACGAGGCACCTCTCTGCCAACCTATGTATTGCACACACTGAGAAATAACCAACACAACAAACCGAATGCATCCATACTCTTAAATTTTCCCATCCTATATCCCGCCTTCTTTATTCTTCAGTTTCTTCTCTCATCGCGCTCAGTTTATTTTTCCCTTTGTGGTTACAGCAACGAGAATGAAAGAGTGGGAGGGGGGGGGGGGCGCTCACGTTGTGCCTTATGCTAAGAGCCCCGTTGGTTTCTTTAATTGACAATCCCGTATAGGTTTTTTGCCGAGTTGTATATGGAAGAGTTCACTAAAGAGGTGGGAACCCCGCAAGCGTGTTCACCCGCAGGGCCAACATCGTATTGTTCTGGAATAGTGGTTTATTTTTTTTTTATTTTTCTCATTTTTTTGCTTTCTTCGATTCTTTGCTTTTAACAAGAATTCCATGTGACACATACCTGCTCGATTTTGTACGCTAACTCTCGTGCCAACGGAATTAATGAGGACTTTATACGTTTGAATAAACGATCAACCATTCCGAATATGATTGGAAATAAAATCGTTACCAATTGAAAATTGATGTCGTGACAAAACGAATTATTATCGACTTCCGACAACAATTTCCGACCCTTCGGTCGCGCGTGAACCTAAGCCGAGTCCGGTAGTGGAGGTGGGCTCCATCATAGGCGCCCGCCATCGCAGCAGAGGGGTATCTGGAAGGTTACCCTGTGTTTAGAAATACGATGGCCTAAATGGCGAAAGTCGGCTCCAGCCGCGGGGCTGGGTATCCAGTACTCCCGAAGAAACGCTGAAGAGCAGCTACCGTGGGGAATATAAGAAAGATGCAGGGAGGAAAAACCGCGATTTTGTTCAAACCGTCCAGAGATGTGCAGAATAAACCATGGTATTAAACCAGAGTCAGTTAATGTGACAAGAATATTTAGGTATACTTTGACGATGTATTTTCCGAATCAAATTCACTGATTCAGAAGGCAGCCGATCAATGAATTGATTACAATGTATCAATACTAGTGGAAATGTAAAATCGAAAACCTCACAACCTAGAAGACAATTCGTTTTTTTTTTACATGGAATATCTAAATTGTGCAACGAGAAATACAAAATTTCCAACGTTTTCAAACAAGAATGTATTTTTTTTCCAACGCTCCAGACAAGAACATAAAATTACGATCAACGGACAATTAAATGGTTATGATCGACTGATTTTATGTGAAAAGAAGTAGCCACTGGAAATTACTCGGCAGTAGTCTGTACATTCGTGAAACATGGGGAGAAGGGCAACTGACATAGCCGGTCTTCTAGAACCGATGTACAAGAAAAGTTGAGGGTAATAAATATTTGAAACATACGTTCTCGTTGGTTATTCCGAATAATTCTCATGCTCCTTATAGCCATTGGATGAGGGGGGGGGACAAGGAGGATGGAGTTATGACGTCTCTGGTTAGCAGGTGAGAGGGACTATACACACATGGTAAAGATGCACAATTTGTTGTGGACGTGATTCGAAATGCTTCTGAGAGTTATAAAAGAACTTGTAACGGGCGTGTTGTGCAAGCGGGGGTCTAGAGTTGTTTGGTGTGGGCTATCTACCTACCAAATGTCTGATTCGTATTTATTTTTATTTTCAGATATATGTGGATGTCGGAGGATTGCGAAGGTTTTAATGAATCATTTGGAATCACTATATATTGTAATCTTGCAGAATCATCGAAGGGGAGAACTAATGAATGATAAACTATTAACGTTAATTCGACGTTTCGGTTGTGAATACGGAATTGATGATTGGATGATCAATTTGGATGAGTGCGAAATACATTTGGTGTCAATTCCTTTACAGATAATTCAACTGAAGAATGATAAGTAAAGTGTTATCAAATAGTACCGTGTGGGACGCAATCAATGAGACCAATAGTGGCTGGTATATGATATCAGTGGACGTATTGGATCTGATATCCCGAGTCCCTCGCGTGTCTTCGAGCCATCATTAATAAATTCTCGGATGTATAGATTGTAAATAGTCTTCCTCCGACGGCATATACAGATCGATTCATGTATCAAATTAATGAATTCAGGAATAATTTGGGACTTCAGGAAAACTAGTACTGGCGAAGACATAATCACCAGTACTTGGGGTGACCCGGAGTCTCAATAACATCCAATATGTTGAACCTGATCAGCCACTTACAACACCGGTGCGAAGTGGTAGAACGAGGTGAGTGCATCTATCGGTGATCTTGTCTTTCAATAAACATCTCAGAAACTAAAACAATTGACATAATCTTCATTAAAACTTTTTTCTAGAGCTCACTCGTCCCTATGAAAAGATCTACATGGAATTGTCTCCAGCTCTCTTCACTTCTGAGATATTTGTCAAGAAACCGCCACTTCTCTACAGAACCGTCACTAGTTAGACTTGTTAGCATAGACTTGTTATAAATGTATCACATGAGAATGATGCACTGTTAAGCACACTGCATAACCAAAATTTGAAATTACCAGAAGAAAATGTGAAAGTTTTTCAACCCGACATCCTCAATAATCAGAAAATGGGGCTTGTTGCCTTGGGCATATCTGAAATGTTATGAAAATAGATTTTCGAATTTTGTGAATAATTCTCTAATATACTCAAAGGCTAATTATAAAGTTACTGCGTTACCATGCAACGAACAAAAATCACGAAAAGGGTACTGAGGAAGAGACTTACATATTTCCGAATTTACGTCACCCAATATATGGTAATTGCTATTTTCCCACATTCTCCCAGATCCAAACTTTATTTCACCTTGTTCACCATTTCTTTAATTCCACGTTAACCGAGTACTGCTCTCCACTCCGTCGTTTATTGTTTCCTCCTCCTCCTCTCCCTCTCTCTCTTTTTCTTTCTCTCTGCACAGGTAATTAAATATCTGTGCACGCCGCCCCGATGCGCTACCTTAACGATTGTCTCTGGGTCAAGGGTCGCGCACGCACACGACGGAGAAATATAATGCTTCGCCGGGAAGAGGAGGATCAGATGGCGGGGTGGGGGGAGGGTGAGGGAGGGTAAAAGACCCGCTCAAGCGCCAACGATGTAGCGGCCACCACAGTCTCGTGATATTCTCCTCTCCTGCACACATACACCTTCTTTCAAATATTTTCCTTGTTTTTTTTTTCTCCTTCAACTTTTTTTTTCAACGAAACCTCCCTCGCACCTCATCCTCCCTGTACTCGTGCACGTCCAACAGCATGGGAACTATTATGCTTATTAAGGTGGAAAGTAATAAATTATAGGCAGCTAATAATGGGAACCGCGAGCGTAATCGATGTATGCAAAGGAAGTTGTTTCGACGCGGTCAGAAAAAAGCTAGGAGTTTATGCACACGTTAAGACAATCTGCGCATACGTATTCAGGAAAAAGCAGCACAATTTAGAAATTTGGGTCATTTTTTATCGGTCAATTGCATTGACTGATAAGAAGGTTTTGCGTCACGCGGACCTATGACATCAGTCGTGGCCTTCTATGTCTACATGTACTAAAACGTCGCCAAATTCAACGGAGTAACGTTTGTAGTTTCATACAAAGATACTGCAACTGGTTGAAATATCCTCCCCCACTCCCCACTGCCCTACCCTCTCAATGGTCCCTGATTGATTTATGGTTAACCCCTGCCACATGTACCTCCCATGCACCCACCCGTCCAACACAAGGGACTGTTAGCAGAAGGATAAAGACAGAAAAGATGTATCTCTCTATATGCGCAACCTACTCGCCATTAACTTATACATATATTTCTGTCTGTTGTGGGAATAATTTCAATCTCCACACATGACAAGTATAATAAGGGTAATATCAGCCACGAGGTTTTAAGTTAAATTGCAAACGTATCAACTAGATGAAATAACTTGAGATAATGCAAAGTAATGTTTTGTGAATCTTCCACCGTTGGTTAAACTACAAGTGGCCGATAATCTCACATCCTGTTTCTTCAATAACCCCCAGCATGGAGACCTCGGGTAATAGGGTTTTATAACGCAAACAGCCGCCCAGGTCGATCCAAAAATTGTCGAGTATTATACCGTGACCAGGTTGGTTGAGCAAAAACAAAACCAACAGAACCTACACTGAAAGAGAAAAAAAAATCCATAAATAAAGAAGAGGGCCAACAGAGATATTTGCAAGAGGAAGGGCAAATAATCGAGTGTCCTCTTGGACAGTGTGCACAGACTACAATTTTAATTAACCCGGGTAGCAGGAGCCCCCCTCGATGGCGATCGAATCGGGTGCACGATCTACAAGGAATCTACATAAGATCCTCCACTAGCGGCAACAACTCAATCGACTCCTCGGCTTTTATTCTCTGGGCCTCCTTAAGGTGCTGGCGTATATACTTCCTCCTTAGTGTCCTCATACTCGCTGGTGCGCTTGATACACACTATTCTGCCTTGTGCGCCTTCTACTCGTTTTTATCTTGAATAAGAATCGGAGATAGCGTTGTTACCCCTCCCACCCTTCTTTGGTTAAAATTGGATACTGCTCATATTGTCTACCCTCCCTTAACTTGACTCTTTGTTTTTACTTCGTGGAGTTTGCAAGTTCGTGGCCAATGGTAGAGAGACAATGACATAGCGGCTTTAGGTCACTCCTGATGCCGAGGTAGCGGAGGTATGTAGTGAACAAAGTATTGGAGTATCCTTGTGTGGATCCTGTGGGGTGTTTTGGTGCAGTAAGAGGATGAAATAATTAGGGGTAAATTCTTAGGCGATCACTTACTTCTGGCTTCTATTCCTCTTCATATGGATCTCTTGGATTTTTCCTCATCAGACCTCCAGAATGTTCGTTTAACAGAGGAGTCAAGTACACCATGGTGATAAATTAATGATAATCCACTTCTTGGCACAGCCGGGAAATCTAGCGCATTCCAGAACAATCCGCGTGGTGCCTTTTTTTAATGGAGCTTTTACAAAGATATCATTTTGCGACGTTCACTTCAAATGTCTTCTGATAAGGGTGTTCAATCAGGAAAAACGTAAATGATGTCAGGAACTCGTAATTGCTCGAGAACGTGTGATATGAAATTGAAGCATGTAGGTCGAAAACCGATATGCTCGAATTCAATATATTGCAAAACTGAATGAAATTCCTTATATCGTTAAATATCTACAAAAAATAGTCATATCCCCGAAAGGGACACAACTCTCATTGTTAACCCTCAAGCTTGAAAAAGTGCTGATATTTGCAGGATTCTCGAAATTTGATAACTTCGAAATCATTGAATATCTGAAAATCGTAAAAATTGTCGAAATTTTCAACACTTTGACTAGTTTCAAAATTTTTTCAAATTGTTTAAACTTGGAGAAAAAAAGGGAAAATTTCTACTATATATAAAAAGTTACAGAATATTTCAAAAAATTATCAACTTCGTCTGGATTTTTTCATCGTGGATTTTTTAAAATTTAAAAAATTCTGTGTATACACCGTAAAAAAATTAAAAATTCGAATATTTTTTTTCTTCAATATGACAGATAATCACGGCAAATTAATGAACGAACATAACTTCGGAGTTTCCCTCTTAGAAAAACGAAAAATTTATAATTTGCGGCGAAGAACGCATCACACGATAATTATTTGAAAACGAGATTTGAGAACATTACACATGCCTGATATAAATCCCGGAAAAATGTCATCAGTTCCCTCCTTTTTTATTGCAACGTCAAAAGCGTTTATTTTTATTTCCACATTTTCACGCAGATGTAATAATACTCAGACACGTAAACAAGCATGCGTTTAAGTATGCAAGCAAAAAAATCAGTGAAAAATTGTCTCCAATTCCATTCCTCCAAGACTCATTGAATGCAATTTATGGAGCGCAGGACTCAACTTTCTATTTCCAGAATGCTTTCAAATAAATATGAAATTTCTTTGAATATCATAAAAATGAATATCAATCGAAGAGGAACAATGATTCTTTAATCATTGCTCTTCTGTAAAGAATGCTCATGGAAAGATACCATAAGCTTGAGCAAAAAAGCAGAGATTACAGTACATGGAATGAGAGTATTGTATGATTGTCTCTCAGCGGCTCGTGCTCGAGGCTTACTGGGGTGGTCACGGTTAGAATCATCGCACGTGGGGTCCGATGACAAAGACGAATAATATCGATAATATTCCAAGCGACTTTCGAAGATGGAATCCTCTCTCGCGTGGATTGGCTCAGGGCACTCTGTCGCTGCATGGTAGATAGAAGTTTTGAGCTAGGGGTAATACGATAGCGGCTGTATGTAAAACCATGTGGTGTAAAACGAGCTGCTGGCTCGCTCGAGTATTAAATCAGGTCCTGTGACTCTTTTCCTTCCACTTCAATCAAGAATTCCAAGATCCCAGCATCTTCAAGGTTTTACCGATATTACAATGATTCCCGAAAAAAAATATCTCATTCGGATAAATTGCAAAAGCCACTTCGGCGATCAGCCATTCAACGATAAAAGCTTGAATTTGATTGGAACGAGCGAATAAAAATCTATTCTTTCAATTTCGTGAAGCAAAATTATGAATGGCAATTCCCTGGGTCCGTTTATTTGTTTCGAGTGATGTGTGAATTTTGATTTACAAGATGTTATATAGTCGAACAATGGCAAATGTAATTAATTTATTCACATTATAGAAATGTAAAAAAAAATTGACGGAATACTCTGATAATTGTCCATTATATCTGCAATTGTTCGAGTATAAAAACCCGTTCAATTGATTTCCAATGTATTTTATTAATTCAACTCATAACCATTAATTTCAATTGTTGTTCGTGTATCGGAGTATACCATGCATTACTCCAATTTATCAAATCTATCTTACATAATTGATATAACATGTGCGCATAAAATTTATTACAAAAATTGTTTGGGGTTAGAATGTTGTTCGCTAATATTAGTGACTAAAAATGGCAACATTCATCATCCAGCGATGATGACATTTCCTTTTCCATGATAATTGCAATTATTATGGAAAGAAAAAAAAAAACAAAAAGAACCACTCTTCTTCGAATACATTATCAATCTTGCCTTACAACTCCATCTCTATACTCTAGTATAAATGCAAAGGATTAAAATTAGAAAAATTTCATCACAAAATAAAGTACATCGAATTGAATTCATGAGGATGGTAGCTGGGCTTTATCCAACATCGAATAGTGCAAAAACAAAGGTTGCACGGGCAAGATCAATATCAATTCAGGTATACATCGATCGATTGCTTACATCGAGATTCTACGTTCTTATCGATTATAACCACTTGAATAACCGTGATTTTCCTAAGATTTAAAGCCCATTCTCACGTAATCAATTATCGTTGGTCAAGGCAACTAAAATTTCTCTCTATAATTCTCATTATAAATCGAGATCAATGGAATAATTTACTCGTTTGATAATAAATATTCAATTATTTAATCTGTCAAATGAAATGTCTATCACTATTCCATGGAGTAATATATTTATTTATGATTACACTATATAATACAAGAATTATTCATCCTTCCTCGCGAACTAATGATGAACGTTAGTGGGTTCAAAGATCAACCTTGTAACAATATCAAAGCTATCCCGTTATTTATCAGTGTAAAGTGATATCGATCTCTCATTCACTGCTACACGACATTGTCTCATCATGAAACATATTTGTCATTGTTAAATAATGAGAGTTTAGTCTAATAAATATCCACAGTGTCACATAGACCAGACAGTATAATGGTCTGATATAGTTCAATGTCTTCATGATTAAGAGACATTAAATGATAATAAAATATGATAATAAAATGATGAAGATCTCTGAACTGATAACAAATAAAATTAATGTCTTCTAATATGATTCTGGGATAGCTGGTAGATAATGAAATTGTGGAGAGCGCCCTCAAGTGTCTTAAGAAAGCCCTGCCACTGACCTTTCTCGTAGTTTATCTGGCGCTCCTGTTGTCGGGCATTGTCAGCAGCAACTTTTAGTAGGCCCTGAATATTCCTCAGTAATGTTTCAGTACTCGATACTGATGGATCCTGTCCACCCTGTGATACAGCAACTGCTGCTGAAGCAATCTGTGAATAATTCAATGCCTGTGGGCTCTCCGAGCCGGGTGCCGGTAGTGGAAGATTTTCGGGTACATCCGACATATCTGCAAATTAACCAGCAAAACACTTAATTATTAAAATTGCAATGATGATTTTAATGTGAAAATTTATATCAACAGGTGGATATCGTGTTCAATTCACATTAATGAAGAATCAAGGGAATGTAAAGGTGGGTAACATCGATGATATAGCCAGGACATTAATAAATTTGGCATTGGGTTTTGAGAACCAGTCTAACATCGTTTGTACTACCCGAGTCTTTATGGTGGGTGCGTGTTAAAGAGTCGTAACCCCTTGGACCCCCATCTTGTTGCCCCCTTCCTTGTTGATTTAACGTTAACACCACAATCAAATTTCATATTTATGGTTTTAACGTACTTTGTGATCAGTATCATTAGCATAATGGCGCCGAAAATATGACAGAGACACTTTAATAAGTTAAACATTAACAGTGATCGGAATGTTCTTACATATTCTTGGCAAGTTAACTGACTCGATTTTATTGTAAAATGTGACAAGAAGCAAATGCTAACTCATTTAGTCAGCTAGTGCTATCTTCATTGATGGGACTAAAGCGCGAGGAGTGCACACAATAAATAAAAAAGGGGAATATCTTATGGTTATTGTTCTAGGTGGTTAGTGCAAGTGGACAAGATGTCTGCGCGTGGGTTCTTCCCTCGTTTTGTCTCGAAACGGCCACTCAGGCCTGAAACCCTTTCAGCCTACACCGCAGTAAGTGAAAAAATAAGAGGGGGGAAAACAAAAAAAATCAACTAGAGAGGAAGAGAGAGAGAGAGAGGAGAGTAAAAGATTGGCGAGGAGAAAACCGACCTGTGCTTTATGGCCAATGATATGTGTATTTATTGTATCGTCTTTTAATTATCAGCGTGCGCACCTACAACGAAACGGCATTCGGTTACTTATTGCTGTAGGTACGTTATAGCACTAAGAGACCTCCTCTTCTTTTGCTCCCCTTGGATTTAATGCTCACGCCTTTCTAACAAAACGTTCCCCTCCAGATGCCGGCATATCCTTTTGATACACCTCGTGTGGCTTTTACAACACTTATATTCTCGCCCAATATACTTTTCCTTATCTGTCCTCGACGAACGCTAAAGCCATTACAATTATCAAGGAAACCAACACCAGATCATTACTCTTGAAGTGGCTAATACCAGCAATGCCGTGTCTCTGTTTCAAAGTATTGAGATGGCATTGCGGTGAATTGAACACATGTGAAATATCAAATCGACAATACGAGAAATCAATTCTCCCGTGGAATTCTTCGAAACACCACAGAAAAGGATGAAAAAAAATGAGTCCCTTACGCGTTATACTGCATCTCATTAAATCAGAACGGCATTCCATGGGCGTGTACACTCCCACGGACATTCGATGGGGTTCTACTTCGATCACCATAGGTAGGATGTACCGGTATATTACAACACGCTGGGAGACATGATATAGAAGTACCATGCGTTTCTTCACTAGTCCCTTTTAGCTGGAAGTTGCATTCTCCCGAAAGCGATTCATTTCGCTCTTTCTGAATGCTCATCCGGACATATATATTTATCATATTTTTAAATGCCGACGTATTTGCTATTTCACTTTGGGCAGCTTGTTTATTATACCGGTTAGCTAGTTTTGACATGGCCTAGGAATGGCATTTCTGTGATGGGATGCTCGTTTGTATTGGAGGCTAATAGTGTTGCAGATTTTAATTGGTCTGAGTCTGGAGGTTTTGGGAGGTGCGAAATACTTAAACGTCTGACTTTGTCCTGGAGTGATCGGTTGAATTATTAAGGTGGAACTAACAAGCTGACAATGACCTGAATGGTTTAATGATCTCAACATATAGATGGGAGGCTTTCCTGGTATTTACTGAAAGGATTCGGCTTTGTGGATTCTTGCGGATGGGTTCATAGAACTGGACCTTCATTGACAACTAGCAACGTGTGATCACAATCATTTTTTCCCCGAGTTGAATCCTAAATTTGAAGCAAATGAAATTATTTTCTTTATGCTGGTCAATTCTCAGGATTTAAGCCAAGAGAGGTCTCGGCAAAGAATGCAACTGGCGTAATTATTTTCCATCGAATGAAGAAGGTTTAACAGCGAAACAGTCTAGTCTCTGCAGAGAAGCACCATCTCTTATGTATAATAACATGCGAACAGATGAGAGTCAGAGGATTGGTCTTCACTCTAGGTAGATGATCGATGAGTAGCACTCACACACCAATCGTCCCAAAGAGCTCACATAGCCCTTCAGCGTGAAACTCAAAAGCGGTCTAATGATTTTTTCTTTATTTCGCACACCATACTCGAAGATGTGGATGGATCTTTACAGCTGCACAATAATCGGTATATGAGTTTCCTCTGGTGACGGAATAATCGATACAAAAGATTGCGACTTGATTCGCTAATTGCCCATCCAATTTCACCAATCGCTGCTCTCCTTCCAACCCCCCCCCCCCTCTGACTTCATTTCTTTTATTTAAAATCCATCCGACATCATAACTCTCCATTGTCGTTCATCAATGTCCGAGGAACGCGATAATTAATGAACGACGCCCTCTTAATTTTTTCACTTTTTTCCCTCGCCCTCTCTTAGTTTGAATGTTCAAGCTGAGGGGTGGGGGACGTGAATTTTGTTCAAAGGTATTGGACTCTGAAAAAAGTTCTATAACCGACCTTCATCCTTTTCGTTCTCGTCCTCGAGCTCATCTGATAGGTTATCATCCTCCTCCTCGTCATCCTGAGAACGATGCGATGCTGCACCCTCGCTGCCCGAATGCTCCCCCACACTGCCACTACCCGCCGTTTTTGATAAATTCAAGACCGGACTGTGACCATTCGAGGAACCTGAAACAATAACAATATGCAATTATCAGATAAGCCGAACGAGGTCTGCACACGAGATGGTGACTAAAGACTAGACCCAGTCTAGGTCCACCAAGAAGGATTTTTTACGCTGATCAGAAAATATTTCTTGCAGGGTGCTACAATTTATCAGTGAATTTAGGATAGATTTTATTCCTATCTACTTATTGCAGAGATTTGAGAAGCTGTGGGACTTCACATCACTGACGTCAGGTCCTGAATCCTGGGCGACGCTAAATGCTATAGTAAGGATTGATATGTCGTCACCAGTATTGGCTGTTCTATTGATATCCCAAAGTAGTCATAAATAATTAATAGAATTATTGATGTAAGAATGTACGTCGGAGGAATCGATTACACCATCCGCACAATTGGGATAGCTTTGAACATGTCTGACTTGTCCTTGTGACCTATCTCTGGAACGGTGTGTAATACGGGTCTATAGACGCTGTGTAACGACTTAAATGGCTCCAATTCATTCTACCCTCCTTTGAACAGGCCGATTTATGGCAAAGATACTGAAAAACTCAGCTAAAATAATTTTCTCAATTTTCTTGTGCTACATTTTTTTTTAAATAAAATGTGCTCTACATTGGAGGTGATAGAAATCTGGTGTGTATATCGAAAACAAAAATTTTGATTGAGCCTGCGGAATTTCCTTCAAATTCTTTGGAACTTTCACAACGAAAATTTTAACAAATTGATTATAAGTTTTGACGTATAGGAGGTCCGAAACTTTGTGATATTTTTGGAATTTCAGGAACGCTTATATTATCGAAACTTTCCAAAATTTTAGGTAAGTGACCCATAATTTTTAAAGTATGCTTCCGAATTTTTAATTGATTTTAGAAGTATCAAATATCAAAAATGCAAGAAAAAAAAAATGGAAAATAGTTTAATGCTCAAAGTGAGAGATGAAGGATACTGCAGATATATAAACCAGCTATAGACATTGAATAATTTTGGAAATAGCATTTCTCCCGCCTGAATTCTTATCATCAGTCTTAATACGTCTACTTCACCTAGCTGGACTGACCTGAAGAAAGCATGACATGTTGATGGATTTTATTTGCACGCAACATTTCCACTGTTTACAATAGCCATACAAACCGAACTTATCCACTCCCGTCTCTTAAACTACCCGTACTTTCTCTTTCCGTATTACCCTGTTTCCTGTGGTGTATTTGATCTCGTTGGATTTCAATCCTGACGTGGATTGATACTGTTTGGTTTGGCGGAGGTAAACCTTCCCATCAATGACGCAGTATTCTCCTATTATCCGCGTTTCCAACACAATACAAATCCCTCCGACGCGTCAATAAAACGACTTCAATGTACAAAAATAAATATAATTTTCCCATAATTTTTCTGGTAATTTCCCTCCAACATTTCTCTGAAGTGACTGAACATTTATAAGAAAAATTCGCAAATCGAAAATATCGATTCGAGACCATTGTACTTCGACCTGAATTCAATATACTTTGTTCGTGACGATTAAAATAATAATTCCACAAAGGAACCAAGGCACAAAACGAAAATGAGACATATCAGAGAAAGATAAAGGGTTCGACCAGACGGATTAAAATATTACGTGGAATTAAAGAGAAAGGTTTTTAGATATTGCCGCGAGGCTCGTCCCAGGTCTCTGAAACCCGATATCTAAGACTCTGGGTATTTTGATTTCCTCTGTCTCGCTTTTGCTGCTGGCAAAACTAGCTGAACAGCCATATGAAAGCGAGAGTATAAAAGGTGGAACGGAAGAACAAAGGTGAGACGAATGTTGGCCGATCCGGAAAGAGAGAGGAGGAGAGAAGAAAAAAATATAAGAAGAAGAGTGAAAATGTCGAGTGGGATTTTTCAGCTTGACTTAGTCCACGATTTGGATCAATCGATATGCGAAGGGAGAACTCAAAAATTATTACGCTATCTTAATTCTCTTGGCATTCAAAAGAGAAGGAGCGACCTATTAGAATATCCTTTTAGAGTATAAATTTAATTGTTTTTTTTTTCTCTTTCCACTTACCATTGTGCGAGCTGAGGTCTCGCGGTTTGTGGTCTAGCGCCAGTGCTCTCTCTGGATCTCCCCTCTCCTCTCTGAGCCTGCAACAGAAGAGGAAAAAAAAGGGGTTAGGTCTTTTGATTCAACATATATCATCACAAGCCCTCATTCATTTTAATATGCGATACTATGGGTATTAATCAAGTAATTGCTTCAAGTCTGGTACCCGATAACACGTAGGCCGATAAACGCCAGTTTGCATGCCCAATCATTCATCAAGGAGGATCTGAAATGTTGAGCTATACCTCGACATTTTTTCCCTTTTTTTTTCATTGGAAAAATTGTAAAATCGTTGCCGTGAAAGATCATGTGAAAACTTTCTAATTCTCACAATGCTATTGGAAAAAGTCATGGAAAATAAAATGACAAATATATGAAAGCAGCTTTAAGTAACGCTGCGCAAGTTGACGATGTTCAGTACGCGCTCGTTACAGGCTCAGATGACTCAAGCGCCTGAAGCCTCCAAAAGTCCCTGGAAACTTTTAATCCCACCCTTTATATTGTTTAACTCGGTTGGGCTGAATAAGAAGTAATAGGGTGGGATGAAGAAACAGAGTCAACAAGCCGTGGCAAAAATCGTTATTATTTTTCCTCTTCGCTGTGTTCATCGTAGAGAAAAAAAATGCGCGGTGTTAAAAACTGCAGTGACCCCCATGGGAGGGCTGAAACAGTCTTCGTAACAATAAATATTTTTTCTCGTTTTTCAGCCGTCTGCTAATAATTGCGGTGAGTAAAAGTACATGCTTTGTTTTTATCACTGGATCGTAACCACGGAAATTAAAATGGAATTGTAGGGGTGGGGTATTTGAAATGTCAAAAACTATCGTTTTTGTTTTATTTCATGAAAAAACAAGTAGAATTTTCTCCGGCGTTATGTCTCATATTCCCTCCAACTTTTTCTGTGGCTTTTCCACACCTCGAATCGAACCACGAGCCATTAAGTAAGAAGTTAATATCATTAAACATAATATTGGGCGCATCTGGGAGCCGCAGAGCACTTACTAACCCTCCTCTGTATACTTGAACATTGCGAGAACTCGGTACTCTACCCCCTCGTACTCTTCTTTCATCCTCTTCGATTACACCCTTCCCCCCCCCCCTTTCCCTCCACCTTCTTCGTGCCTTAATTTTTTAATGAGAAAATGCTTTCAAAGAGGCCAAGGAGAGATACAACGTCTACGAGCAATAAGTCATGGACTGATGGGCCGCGGTGGTCGTTGAAACCACTGGAGTATACTTCGTGAGGAAAATTCACAAAAAGCATTGTGAAGGCAGGACCCATTTGTTATCATTTAGAGTGGATTTTTCTGATTTTAATGCGAATTCCTCTTATTGTACAGTATCAAAGTTTTTTAACTGCAGAGTAATAAAAATAAATAAAAGAAGCGCAAAATCAGGTAGCGAAAAAAGCCGAGGCTCTCGAATCATTAACCCACTTCTTATATTCCCTCAAATCACAATTATTCTTCACGAGCAAATGCATCAACGCGTGTAAGCGCATTGCAACAAACCATATAGATCGAGATGAAAATGATATCAACCACCAAATTTAATTGATTGCGATTACTTAACATTGACTTGGAAAAAAGTGAAAGAATTTCGCCAAGGATTTTTTCCTGGAATATTGCATACGATACCAGACTCCATTTAGACCCTAGAACCTTCAATGAATTTTAAATGCATTAAGAAATTTTAATTTAATTATTTTTATGCATACCCCGAGCTCTCACCTCATTATGAAAAATCTCAACAGCTACTATTAATTGAATAATTTCACCTTGAATTTGAATGTTAATTGGTAATTCGAGTCGATTAAGATACAAATGAATACTTCAGTTTCATCTCCGTATGACCCTTTTCTGCAAAGAGAGTGAGTTTGCTTAGACATGGTTAGGGCAATAACCCGTACAACCATGAACGAGGAGGGGGGTTATTAAATTCGTAATTAGTCGAATATTACATGGAAGCGTCGCGGCGCCGTGGAAACCTCCTCCAGAGTCCTCATTCTCCTCCACTCACTATACGCGTATCTACGTTTATACTTGTTATCTATATATACATATCCAAACGCGTTGACTTGCCTCCAATGTGGATGTATATTCCGGTGTTAATACATTACGGCTTTCATTATAACGTGGCTTCCAAGGCCTTGGTTAATAATTAGCGACTAGGGGATGTAACATTAAAATTTTTACTTCGTTCTGTAAAAAAATAAAGCTCATGATATTGTATTGAATTAGTATTAAGTTTAATGTACACTTAATAACTATTTTCAACTATAAAAGCCATATATTTGAATAACAGGTATTTACAGGCTACATGATACAGAAAAATCAATTATGACTAGTGAAATTATTTGTGACGAAATACGAATGTTATTTGCATAATTGAACATGTAAAAAAAAATAAAATGTCCCAGGGAGACGTATAAAAAAACATTCATGAATATTCAGAGACAGATACATGGAAACATTGATTAAGCTCCATATTCGTGGTTTACAAAAAAATATACTGGTAAAAAAAATGGAAGCCTAGATGAAAAGAACAAATAGAATGCATCAACGGTATAGCAAGTTTCTGATAATGACGCCAACAATTGTAATTTCGCGAGTACAAAGGGAGCGCTGGTGGATGCCAGAGTTGTATGGGCACGTCGGACACGCGCCAGTTGCAGATTTTCCAATAAATTTCGTTATGCGTATATACATTCCCCCATACCAAAACTATCTTTCTGCAATATTTATAAAATATCTCTTATTAAATTCGGGCAAATGGTGAAAATAAGTAGTCCTATTTCAACTCATTAGCAGGTGATATAATGGTGTCTGGCTGTCATCATTAGTATAATTCCTTGCAAACAAGAAGGAATAATAAACAGGGAGTTGAAGGAAGATGGGGTGGTATCCACAGAAACAGTTAGGGCCGGTAATGTGATCCGGAGATGCACGCACAGCGACTGTTAAAATTTCTCGACGATGAAAAGGTGTCATCCGAGGCGCAAAAGGGGTACCACCGCTGGTCTTCACCATTCACCCTCAATAATTACGAAAAGACAGGAATATCCAGAGAGAAATACCCACTACGAGCCTATCATATTACAGCATTTTCACCCGTCAGCTGAACATCTTGGAAAAAGAATCAAGTTGCAGTGAAATGATTTATGAAGACTTCTGAACTCGTATCGGAGGAATATCATCAAACATATCTCGGGTATTTATCAAAATTGTGGATCTGATGTGTAGGTTGGCCAGGGAGAGAGTGAAAGATGAAGAGAGATGGCGAACCACGTTCTGCTTGAGAGGGGCTCGAGGAAGATTCAATCAGTACATGCCAAGCATTCCTTGGACGTCGATAAGGCGGAAGAATAAGACGTTTCCGTCAATTAAATCCCTCTAGAGCTTCTGCATGGCCTGGTCTGTCTGAAATGTCCTCAGAGGATGTAGATTCAATTTTCAATACAGCAATATGTTTCTTTTCGACCCGCTTACGAATTGTTACAAGCGCGTTTCAGATTGTTCTTCGTACAAATTTAATCATCCGCACAAGAAGCACAATCAATATAATAAATATTGATACAAATATAGACCGCCCAGGGGCTACCGGCTGCAAGGGGAGTTCAGGCCGCCCTCTGTGAACGTCATGTTTTCAAATCATTCTTCTCATGAGGCTCCCCCGCGTTACCTTGACTAATAGATCTCAGCAGCAGTCACGACAACAATCATCCACAGACTACCGTTGCCAACTTCATATCAATCGAAATGAGAAATAAGTGAGTAGCCGTATTTTGCGCCGCCCCGCCGTGGATAACAAGCCACTGACAAATGATGCTGCAGAACCTGGGGCTTTTTGGGTACTGCGATTGAGATTAATTCCTCTCGACTGCTAGATTTCGATAGACAGCTTCATATTTGGCAATTTCCATGGGGCTCTAGGTGTTGCTGATACTAAAAAGATGAGAAAGGATGAATAATGTAGAAAGAAATATGAGGAAAATTCCCTAGTCATTGTTGGCGCGGAAACCCTAAGGAACAAGAGAAAAATGATTGTCTGAAAAGCAGGCCTTCAATTATGCCGAATAACCTTCAATTATTTCATCATGAGATGAAACCATCTTGAAAGGCTTTCTCCACCAGTCACGACGTCATGTTGAATGAAATAATTAGGATTCCCCTTTTGCCCTCTTTACATATTTTCTCAGTGTTTTCCTTATCCCCCCCCCCTCAGTTTCCTTACGAGATGATTCGAATATTTTTTATCAACTACTCCGATGTTTCGGAATAATCGATTTGCCTGATTATGTGAGGCCCCTTTGCACCACCCCCACAAGCATTCTGAAGACCCCCCATGGACAGGAAATGAGACTCCCCCAAGTTCCGATCCTCCAGTTTGTTTTACCTTAGTACCTAAGGAATGAGTATAACCAACTAAACTGAAACGAGAAACACAGTTTGGTATATGGGGATTAAGCGTGGAAGATTGTACTGAGACGATAACCTTCTGAGTTTATGTACTTGGCAAGCGACAGCGGTTTAATTAGACGACCCGGGCGATTCATGCTAACGTTTTATACCTTGATTGAGCTAAATTGTTTTTCTCATAGAGTCTATTGTGATAAGCGAAGCCATTTTATTATCATTCCACCCGAAACGCAAATCTCAGGATAACTGGTAGAGCTCATTATGATGCCAGATCTCTGCACGTCGACACTGCTGTTTTCAGTTCAGCCTTCATCAGGTTTTGTTTCATTCTACTGGTTCAGCTGATTTGCAGTGATCTGAATTTTGCAGAGGGGTCGCTTCCATCTCTCAGTGCAAAGGGGTGAGGAGGGTCTATTGAGGAGGGTAGTTGAACGGCAGATGAGTGTATATAATACGATGTGAGGAAATGGTCTAGGTATTTCAACCGGCAAACTAGAGAGGGGCTTGAATTATGAAAGTGAGCTGATGCGCTGGGATAAGAGCGAGCCTTGTGGATAATAGATAGGCCAGGAGAATGGCTGATCATGCAGGTTTTTCAAATTTTGATTGAAATATTCGATACATTCTAGTGAAAATGGATGGCCTAACGACTCAATATGTATATAATTTTGGGAGAATTATAATAAGGTAGTGAAACATTAGGAGAAATGATTCGAAGTTGGGAAAAACCGAGACCAACTTTGTAGAAATAGTCACTAGGGATAAGCTTATGCTCTTTCTCACTCTCTCTCTGTCTCTTTTCATTTCAACAGAAAAAAAAAGATCAACTCGCCATCATCCCCAGAGCGTAACCACGATAAGCCCCATATACCGCACTACTGTCTCATTCCTACCGCAGTAACACCCGCTCCCCCGAGCTCCATAACGACCATCGATAGTCCTTAATCGAATCATCGTACTCCACCACATTGCTGGAAAGTGATTTTTATTCTCTCCTGATTCTGATTTATCCTCAAAGACACTTTTTTCCAAGCACTTTTTGTACATTCCTCTCTTTCTTTCTCCATTTCATGGGGACTGTGGTCCTGTATTCAACACCACTCCCCCACCCACCCATGAGTCAAAAAATATTCCAGTTTACATATTGCATAGGAGTATGTGTAAGGGTCGTAGGAAATAGAAAGGGGTCCCCGTTATCTCAGCGCTACGCATTTCCAGGCATATGCCGCGTCAGAGGGGTAAAGCTATCCTCAAGTGAGCCCCACCCAAGTGAGAAGGATGGTGTAAACTTTACGGTGGCAAAAACCTCATAATTTTCGGATTTATGTACAAATGTTTCAACCAACGACAGCAGATGAAAGGAGAAGAAAAAGTATCAGTGGGTAGATTTGTATCATAAAATTTCCTAGAATTGAAAAATGCTTTTTACTCCGGCCTAGCACAAGGGGGAAAAAATTCGCAGATCTCACCATTTCCCACTATCTCACAACGCGACTATTATAGTCAGCTTATTTCCAATGTCGATTGATAAATTTACAAGAACGTATCAACATTCAAAAGTATTGCCTCAAATTTAAAATCCAAATCTTTGCAAATGCGACTATCGTTGATGTTTAAAATCTGAATTTGGATTTAAAATTTGTTGTTTTTTTAGGTTATTGATCTGTACACCAGTAACTCTGGTAAGCACACACGTCCATGAATAATTCCGTTCCGATTTACCCTTTTTTAGGGGTGGGGGAGGGGCGAGGAGGTGGGAGAAGCCCTCGGGGCAAAGGGATGCGCAAGTTCTAAGAGTGCTGTTCGATCTTTCAGCTACCCCCTCGCCCCTCGACATTTTAAAGTAGTGCACGAATGCTCAGCCGCCAGGCAAAACGCAAATAAACTCAACGCCACCCTTGTTACCCAGTGTAAAGTGCAGATTGAAGAAAAATACCAAGCCCTCAACATACACTTGCAATGGATCCATCCTATCTTCCTTCAACTCCTGAATATTATTTTATTCAACTTCAGCAATTTTTTTTCTTTGCATTTTTTTCGTGTGCGCAGGGGTGCGTTGGCGTTTCGATTCTTCTTCCCATCAGCCCTATTTTATTCTTTATATTCCCCAGTGTGTGTATAACGTTGGTTTTGAGAGGTGTGTCGCTTATCGGGTTTGCGCAAGAATAGGATTCGACGATGCTTCCGAAAACCATAACCGTACCGGTAACTGCCGCACGCCCCCTCGATGTCTGAGTGATCCAACTTATTCTGTTGCTACTGTGCAAAGTCAAAAATGTGGATAAAAATTCAGAGCCTCTCTTGCATTTGAAGAATTGACTGGTTGAACTTGAAGATTGGAACCTAAAACATATGTGTTCACTGGCCGAGGTCTCTTGGGAATGACTATTTCTGAGATTTCTTGCAACAAAAACCGCGAACAAAAATTATGTATATTGACTTCTTGCACGTTAATGCGTTATTTTTTAACATTGATAATTTAGGAGCAAATCTAGGTAGGGGCGGCACGGACGCCGCGCCCTCCGCCAACAAGCGACCTGCGCGGAGTCCACAACATTTTTTGAGGGAGGGAGTATATATATAAAAAAAAATAATGATGACAAAATTGAATTTTCCACGTATTCTCAAAATTGTCCATCCAATCCGACATTCATCCCCCATTTTTTCAGAAAATATTAGATATAACAATTAGAAGTAACGAACATTTTATGTCAAGAGTTTTTTTCCCATATTTACGTTATTGAATCAAATCGAGACCAGTCATAACTACGAATTAGATCCGCTTTTCCAGTTCTCCGTCTTTCCTCATTTTTGTGGAGTTTCTCATGAAAAAAACACATACTTTTACTACAGTGCCTATATAAGACCATGGAACACGAATCATAATGTAGCTCATGATTCGGTGAGAATTTGCCTAAACGTAAAATATCGGATAATGAATAATTAAACAATTTTTATCGAGGGAATTTTTAAAAAGCATTTCCGAAGTTGTTTCACATTGAAATTAACGAATTCTGAAAAGCCTTTTAACGCAACTTTTCTCGGCATCCACTTTGAGGGTGAAAAAAAAACGGCAGCTGATATGTCTCCCTCTCACCTTTCCCAAGCATTTTCATCAACGTTCAGTTAATTTTCACCCAAAAACCCTTTCCATTCTCACTCCTCACACCTAACAATAACGAAGTATGCGAAAGAGAAAAGGGAGAATGCCACGGGGAGTATATTAAGCGACACGCGGAATTACAAATAACAAATTGCAATTTGATTCGCAAGCGCGTGAGGATGTCTCATCCCAATGCCGTCCCCGCACACCCCCAAGTGCCAAGGGCGCAATTTATCATTAGGGTTGACGACAATTTGGTGACATGTTCTCGGTGCGATACTACTTGATATGGTTTTCGAGGGTTTTGAAGGGACTGCAGAGCATTTTGGGGGCTCCGAGAAATCATTTTGACCGAGGCCAAGCTACCAAGCGCAAAGGGGTCATCTCCAATTCGCCTGTCCACTCTCGCTGAATTTTCATTTTAATTTCGTGGCAATCCAAACGGAAAAACGATCCTAACCCGTACGTGACTCGATAACGAAAATTGCCAGCCTACTCCTTGTCAGATCGTCCCAAATAAACACCTCCAAGGGCTGTCGTATCGAAAAATTAAATGTATATTTGCACAATAATATATACCAGAATTAGAGCAGAAATTTTCACTTCCCAAGAATCACTGAAAACTTAGTGTATAAAAAATCATATTCACACTAAATATTTTCCACTTATGTCTAATTCCATTTACTTAATTTTTTTGATGATGTCCGAACGACCCAAGATCCATAAAAGGTTATATACGCAAATGCTAGCGTTTGGAATATTAAATTCAACGGTGGGATTCGAAACTTTTCAACGGGAGTATTATAACCTTGGATATAAGCTATCGTCCAGAATGATGTAGTACCAAAGTTTAGGAAAAGGCTCATGGTCTCTCTTGCTTCTACTCCACGATGGTCCAATGTACCAACCATTTTCTTTCTTCCTTTTTCGTAATAAAAAAGTGGGGAAAAAAAGCGCGTCTTCTTTCTCCGTTTTCTTTCGTTGTGAAGTGAATCCATAGCTTACAGGGCGCAATCTTTTATTATTAGCACGGGGGCTTTTGGAACCCCCCCCCCCCCCTCCTCCCACTGCCATTCTCTCTTTCTCACAGACAATGAAACGAAAGGAATATGATATTGTAGCTGAGGCAAAATGTATATACGGCAAGTAACAGGAGGAAAAGGGAAACCGAACCCATTGTCGGTCTCTTTGAATTTTAAAGTCAACGATCGATACTGCTCGAGGGATGCGCCTTTTCTAACCACCCACCCTTTAACATTTTCAGATTCTCATTCTTCATCATAAGAAGAAGGGAGAAGATCCATATATGGACCGAACGAGTTTCTCAAATTAGAGAGCTGCTTTTTTAGGAGAAAAATAGACATTTCTTTTGGACAATTCTCTCCTCGACTTGTCTCTAACTACACGACCGTCACCCCGTCTTCCCTAACTTGGGTACTTAAGAATGCAGAGGAAATATGATTCCTCATGAATTTAATCTTTCAAAATATTCAACTTCCCCAAGAGCAAAGGAAAAAACGAACCCAAAATACAAGCATAAACATTCCTAGGGGGGGTACATAGCTTTAAAAAAAATCCCGAATCTCCGGAATGCAATTGGCGGTCGTTATTTGAGTCATAAATAAAAGCCAAGAATTCAAAATAGTAAAAAAAAGAAATAATGCCGATAGGTTTTGCCTTTGTACTTAACCCTCCAGCGTGCGTTACCTCCCCCCCCCAATGCTCCCTTTACACACAGCCCAACGTAAAATGCGAGAGAGCAGTTTGAGATGGGAGCAATACACCTGAGCTGAAATTAAACGTTCAGAGGGACAACGAAATGAAATATTTAGCGATCCGCAAATGGGGGATTTTGTCAAACCCTCTCGTTGCGCATACTCTATACATTCAATGGCTTTTGTATCGCACAAGCATGAAACACATGTTCCTTGTTACATCCTGTTAACCCTTTGGATTGTCAGGTGTCCTATGATGTCAAATGCACTCCGTAACTATTAACCATTTTTTTTAACGAGAAGTGCAAATCTATTTTTTGGAGCTGGAGAAGACACTTGAGGAAAAGCTTCACTTAGTATTTGCCCTATGATTCCCATTTCCACCCTGCAAATGCGTTCGATTTTATTGAAAGGTGCATTGGCATCGCCAAGCACTGATGAACGTATCGAATCCATGTTCATTATTTCGCCTTCACATTGCTCACAAACTGATTGTCAGTTGGTAATTCATAAAATTCTAAATTAAAATGGGAAGCAAATGTGGCGCACAGACGGGTAGATAGATCGAGTATTTCCATGTGATGACGTGTGATAAAAAAAGAAAAAGACGGAAAGAAATAAGGTGAATTGGAAAAAAAAATTGACATGTTGAATGGAACGGATTGAAACGTCGGGCTGAATAGCCATCTCAAAAGAAGTGCATTAGCACCATCCCAAAGCTCTTAACGGTGCGCATGGCCAATGAATTGGCAGTGAAATCATATTGCAACATTCAATTGGAGGATTAAAAAAAAAAATAGTTTTGCCAACAATATTCATAACAATATTCACCATCAAAAATCCTTTTCCCCAAAAAGTTTTATGACTCCCGGTCAGCTCTCCATCATGCTCAACATATTATCATACGCCGACGAAAAAAAAAAAACCAAATCCCTCGCATCTCCTACCGTAAAGGGCCCGCACGCATTTATTTCTCCGTGAGAACGAAAAAACAAAAAAATGAGGGAAAAAACTAGTCCCCCGGAACAAACAAAATGTAAAAATGTGGAATAAAAAAAATAGCAGGTAGGAAACAAAAATTTTTGTAACCCCATCGTTTTCATAAAAGTCGTCTGGCACATTTGTTACGCCATATTATTACCACTGCGCCCGTGAACATGATTTTATTATCGTCTCCAGTATCCAAAGGCGTCGTGAAAATGACGAGATTACCCTGTTCTCTTCCTCAACAACTCTCAAACAGTGTGAGAATGTTCGCCTTATCCAATTTTCACTCGAGTATGGCGTCCTCTCGAAACAAAAAATCCAGTAGCCTGAACATTATAAATTTGAATTCGCTTTTATTGTGTCATTGGCGATATATATGAGGAGAATTATATTGTAAGGATGAGGGTGGGGGGGAGTGGAAGGGTGACTGGGAGAGGTAAAAAAGACAGGTTGTAAAATTGGAGAAGGTACACACACACATACACACAAGAGGTGACAGTGCAGGACGTGGAAAAAAATTGAGACGGGGATGAAGGAATGAAAAATAAAGGTAGTCGAGATGTGCGAGGGGGAAATAAATACCGAGTGGTGAATTGCGCACGGCTGAGCCGTCGAAAAGCCACAGCTGCCACCCCCCTCCCCACCCCCCCCCCCCCCCCTGGAAAATTACGAGGTGGCATTGGACTGAGGAAATAGTCTTTCTGACAAATGACAGCAACTTTTATTATTTCAGAATGTCTCCCACTTGCTACAATGTATTTTACATATTTTTTCCTCCTATAGTGATATGAACAGTGGTGAGATAAGCGACTTAGTATTGACAAATGACTGGAACTTTTATTGGCAAGAATTTTTACAGGGGTGAAGAAGTAAATAAGGGAAAAGTGAATTAGATGAGTGTTCTCTCGGAGGATGTTGTAATAATGATGAGCGATGTCTTGGATTAATATTGCACTAAAAAATTGAAAAAAAAATGGAACTGAAATTAATGATGATTGTGGGTTGAACTAAATTTCTATGCGTCATCGATTTCGTTTGATGTAAAAAAAAAATTGTTTACATCAACATTTCACTAGGGACAGGAAAGCGTTAAGGGGAATTGTTAATCATCTGTCGAAAGCTTACAACGAGGTGACATACAACTACACGTGTATCATCATGCTATAAAAATATATCCCAAAAGAGTCAATCTCATTTATTCTTCTTAGCCTTCCCCCCTTTCTTACCATCGTCTTAAAAAAAATCGCTTCTCACCTCGTATTTTTGTATTACTTTTTTGTACACTTTATGCACCAGAAAATGTATTTAGAAGCGAGCTGAACAAACAACTGCTGATAAAAGTAGAAGGACAGGCGGGTGGGGGGGGGGGAGGTGGAGGGGGAGTGATGTGGTGAAGAGAGAAAGATATAGGATGATATGTACAGTACATCTGGAAGTGTGGACCATCAGTCACGGCGCATCTGTGGAGCTCCAATGATCCCGCACTGTTATCCCCACTCCTCTTTCCACCTCATCCCATTTCTTCGCTTTTTTATGCTTTTTATGTCTACTTTATTTTATTCTGGGGGCCCCTCTCTACATTTTGTACGTGGAAACCATTTGTCATTCAGATAAAAATGTATTTATTCATTTCACGGTTCGTGCAAAAGCACGAAGTTTAAATCAATTAAATCTGTTCTATTTTCTGTTGGTCAACCACTTTTTATTTTCATTTTCAAATGTACAAGGGGGGGGCCGGCAAAGTATGTTGGATGTTGTATTAATTTTTTTCATAGTTTTGGAAATTTCTACTCCAATGTTCAATTAGTCGCCAGGCACTTAAACGATGTGTGGAGGAATATGACTCCCATGTAAATTGAAGACGGTTTTACATATTTCAACAGTGAATCAGAAAGGGAACAGATTCTCATCCTGTTTTTTACACATTCGACATGTGTATGTTCTTGAAAAGTGCAGACGAAGCATTTTGTGGAGTGTTTTATGGAAAAGCTTTAGAATTGTAGATTCAGGATTGGCCTCACCCCTGTCCCTCCAATGGGCGGGGGAATTTATGGATAATTTCCAAACGGTTTTTGGTATCTGACGGAGAGTGTCTCAGATCTTATTTAAATCCCCATCCCCCCCCCCCTCCCCCCCCAGTCTGCCACCACCGACCCGCAACAGATACTGTGAAAACATGAATCCAGGTTCTTTTCACTTTGAAACACTCAACTTGCCAGACACAGCTCTACACTTTTGATGGATAGAGAGGGGGAACGAAGTGTTGTATTACAATTGGAAAACGATTACGTTGGTAAGAGTGACCAATCGGCCAATCGTTTGTCACCCAGAAGTTGCCACTTTAACCCCGCTGTCAGCGCCAAAAGTCTTACGACTCTTGTTTTATTTCCAATAAAAAAATACATCATTTATCATTTATTCCTCGATCTGTCGGAATGAGAAATGCTAAAACTCGAACAATGCATATTATTGCCTTTTCTCGATGTGTATATAATATGAAGGAGAATATCGGAAAATTTATAATCCAATATAATAAAAAAATTAGTGGGTTACAGATTTCTAATTTTTCTGTACCATTTTTTCCCAGGTTCTCTAAAATTGTAAGTGGGTAATCCAATGGAGTGCGCGCGCGTGTCAAATCCCTGTACTCCAGCACCATCCGCAGGTTCTAGCTGCGATTACACATGATTTATGCAAGTTAGGAAAAAAATAATAAAAGACAAAATGTGCATTTTATGAGTCGAACATTTTTCCCCCTCCATAGTTTTTCTTATTATTATATTTGTCATTTTTTTATTTCCAATGGTTGATAGCAGTGGAAATACTGGAATGGTTTCATCCATAATCTGTTGACATTTAAACTAGATAAAAAACTTTGGCTTGCGATGTGAACGACCTCAATCGCATTGATGTGATTCGCCATTCAGGAATTGGGATTTACGATACTAAAACAGTTCATTCACAATTTAAATACCAGCAGTTATAATCCTTGAACCGTGAATGATGATCTTCAAATCATGAATCACGATTACAAAGTACTGATTCACGATTTGGATATTGTGAATCGATCTTGCAGCAGTGATTCGCGATTTTACAAGCAAAGAGAAACCATTGAAATATTGCGATTCAGAATTTCCTATGTCACTCTAAAGGTACCATGAGATGACCATGCCGCAGATACAAGCATATGATGAGAGTAATGCTCAGGAAATCATTATCAGCTCACTGGTAAGTATAAGCCGTAAGTGGGGAGAGCGATATTTTCCCTCTTCGGGAGTTACAACGCAATGTACAGTGGACACTGCAAATATTAGTTCATTAACAAAAGTGGTAGTGGAACTCGGGGCGCGCTCTCGCGTGTTCCAGTCTCCTCTCCTCTCTACTCGCTCCACTCGATGTTCATGGGTGACATATTGTTATCATCCGGAAATGTGCTGAATCAATCGATACTTCACTCCATACATCTTCGACGTATACACACACACACACTTCGGTGGAGTTGGTAGGGTATCTCAACATTTTCTCATGGATGCTGACCGATAGCAACAATATCATGCGCATGCTATGAACGGTCCGTAAAATGACGTTGCGAAGCCGGACGAGAACCCAAGCAGACGCCGGGGGCAGAGGTGCGTTCCTCCATAGATGCTAACTATGGGATCACGAAGTTTTGCTTGGTATTTTCCGCGGTGATCAGAAACTATCATAACCTGAATGAAGTCAGCCCCAATCGCGCTGGGTGAGTACTCTATAGTATTCCTAGTCAAGGTCTTGTGGTGGATTCCGTAGGTGCATACAAATAGAGAAAGAATAAGATAAAACCAGAACATACGTTAGGGAGCTATGGCTCCGGCCCGTTGAATATCACACCCATATCCCGTTCATTCGACAACGTGTACATCGTATCTCTAGGCTTTTCAATTGAATCGGAGGTGTTTTTCACGTTCGTTGACCATATTTCCGGACACGCATCTACCATTTTCCCCCATCCATTCATCATTTCAATAAAACTATGGATGAATGGGGAAAGAAAACAATTGAATTGTAATTGAGCAATGAACAAAAATGTAAGTTATCGGAAAATCGCACTGGTTCAGACGAAAATCGCATGATGCAGGGGGATAAATAAGAAGTTTCTGACGCGCAATGTGGGAAAAAGCAGTGGGAGAAGAGGCCACCACCGGCGGTTCATACGTAATATACTGGCGTGTGTGTTGAAGCATCGAAGGGGGGACCATTTAATAACAATATATCTTAGCTACCACAATACAACCATCGCACATGTACACCCAAGCTCTTATTGTAGCCTCCTCGTACTTTGGGTATTTGTTTTCACGGCTGATTTACAGAGATCCCGGAGTCGTGTAATTAAATTTTCCCATTTCCGTCGGTTATCTGAGATATATTCTCATTAATTTAGGGACAATGCGTGTCTCATTACGGAAAAACCCTCTTATTTAATATTTCTCACGATTGCACCTAATTTTATTGATTATTTTTACATACAAGTTGTTAGCCAACAGAATTCGAGGTCTGTGATATTCACATAAAATTTTTCATAAATTGTACTCTAAAAGAATCTAGATTTTTTTTGTACACGGCAGATGTTTCTTTTTTTTGGCACTCGTACATGTAAGTGAAAGTTCATGTCTTCTTCGATTATCTCTTAGAAATTAATGGATTTTACAAGGAAACATATTGATATTTTCTTGACATTACCTCGCTGACACTCCTGTCAATCACCCCAAGAAATCCAAAAATAACGAGAGACCGAGGCGACGAAACGAAGGACTAACGACGAGAAACGAATGAGAAAAGAGACGAGCAATTTCATGGTGCGTTTCGTTCAAGTGGGCGTGTTTGATGGCTTTGCATGAGCCTCTGTATGCACATAGGTGGCCAATGAGAATAGCTGGACTAATTATGTTTTTAATTAATCATCGTTTTGTCAACGAGGAAAGCCAACGACACAGTGTACACTGTTGCTTAGAACACTCCGGGATAGCCCAAGTTTACTCGGTAGCCTCGTTAACCCGTCTGACGGCTTCTAATAATGTACCGTGGCACAACAACGGCCTATTCTGCAGTCGTTACCCCCTTTCCCCTTTCCTCCAACATATTTCTCCAGGTGATTGACGGATCGCTGGTAATGACTCGTAAACTCAATTTTTAACTTCCCGATAGGGAAAGTCATTGTTTTGCCCCGAAAATAAAAATCAGCTTTCCATCATATTCCTTTATATATATATATATATGTTTTAAGGCATGTCCAAAATCCCTAGTGCGGTTTAAAAAGAGTCTGTGTATACATGTGTGTATTCACCGACTTATATACCCCCCCCCCACCACCCTCCTCTTTACATTTTTGAAGATGCAGTCTGTCACATTTGCACTATAATTGCTTCCAATGTATAGGAGTAATATGAAGTTATGGAGCGTGATCTTGAAATTTTGGATAAGACTCCTCTCAGTTTCATCGTGGCTATCTGAAGCTAAATTTACTCCATTAAAATTCCATCCAAAACGTCAGAACCTCCAAATTACTTCCTCGTATCCAAACCTAGCAAGCATGCTACTTATGTAATTGGTGGAAATGTGGATACAGTCTGCCTGCTTGTTTTATAGATTGTGTTCTCCCAATTTCGATAATTCTGGGAGCCTATCCGAAGGTCAAAATCGATTATAAATTCGGTCAAACTACTTCAAGGGTGAACAATTAGTATGTTACCTGGGGGCACGTTGGCGTGATCGAAACAAAAAAAAATGAATCAATATTTTATGATTTAAAAGCGAAAGGTATCAGTCTTCGATGATTCCTTTCGCAGAAGCCATTATCATCGTTTAGATCGTATACACCTTCTCAGGAATAAATAACCCCTGAAATGTATATCAGGGTTATCGATGTATTGTAAAAAAAAAACTCGAAATTGGATGAATATAAATTTTGAGTCCTGGTCAACCTTGGAGGAATGTAGATGACTCTTGACAGTTTCAGCCAACAAAGAGATGCCGCTTTTCGTTTAAACACCGAGTGATAAATCCTTATCATCACATCCTGGCATTTCTATTATTTATAAATTCGTCTGTATCACAAAAGCTCGGAGAGCCAAGGCTGTATTTTTACAACCACGTGTCAAGATTTTCAAGAATACATTTAAAAAATAAACGCTTAAGCAGTGAGCAAAAGTTTCATGCTGTCTGAAGACACTAGATTCTATTTTTGAGAATTCATCTTTTCATTTTCCTATATTCACCTCTCAGATCATTCTTTATATTTATATTCCGTCCATTTATCTGTGTGGTAAAAAGATTTAGGTGTTATTAATGAGGCTTGTTAACTATTGACGAATGGGGCAGTTGAAGGCAGCTAAACGAATAAGGATAGTCAACGTATGCATACTTGAGACAATGAACGGGCATTGCAAAGAACTAAATCACTCCAATCTGTTAGCCCACTTCATTTGTTACCAATAACTCAACTGATCATGAAGGACTTCAAATCTGTTTTCCGAGAATCGCGTTTGGCGGTGAGACTATATGAGTACCCTGAAAAAGCCAAATTCTCCAATTTGGCGGGAAATCCTCCCCATGAGGATATTCGAATGAGTTTCAAATGTTACTAGAATTTTACAGGAGGCAGTACATACATCATATATCGACATGTGCTAAGTGTATACAGGAAAAAGTGAAAATTCAAGTTAATAAAAATATAATTTTAGAAAGAGACATTCAATAAACTAATATGTAACGTCCTCATTCTCAAATATCTGACTATCGTAAAGTATAAGAATTATAATAGACGGCATGAGGTACAAATGCCGCTCAGATTTGAGCATTCGAAAGCAAATCTCTTGTCTCAAGAGAATGGATGATTCGTGTCAAAGATTTTTTTCTATCAGTGTGAATTAGAGCCCAAAAAAAGGCGCGAATTTGGTTACTAGCGGGACCTAGACCGGCTTCCGTCTCCGCCGAAGTTTCATACTCGAATCAATCATTGAGTAGCTCATCTTGAGTAGATAGTTTGATTGATCTAAATGATCGCGTAAATTGATTATTAAAAAAACATAGATTGGGGGTTGTGGAGGGGGAAGTTGTGTGGTGTATAGATACTTAGTCGTTCTTGGTGATCTTTCATGGTCGTGGACTTGGCCGATACGGAACAATAACTCCTTAAAAAAATCCTATGAAAAATGGGTGAGCATGGGATGGGGGGTCAGGCTCACTATCCAATGTTCGAAAGGTTTTGTTCGAAAATAGAGTTTGAAAAATTTTGATACTATTTATTGGTATAAGAGTTGAAAGACCCGTAGAAAGAATATGAGCTGGAATTTTGATTCCAGCTCATATTCTTTCTACGGGAGAATTCAATAGTCGCTATAATATAACGTGAAAAATGTAGACCTCCACACAGCGCTGTTTAATAGCGCTGTCGGACATATTGAAGAAAAAACATGAAGATATGGTAAATGCTAAATGCTCGTTGGAGTAGGGGCCTGTCTGACGAGTCGGCAGCAGTATCTCCTGAACAGAAGCGAGAGTCTAATATCACTTTATGTCACACAACCCTCATAATTCTCTGCCAATCACCATGTACACTACTCAATGTTCCCGCCTCGAGACATTGAAAAGTCTGACAGCATGAAAATACTGCAATTCCACACGTAAAAGTATTGGTGTTTCGTTCGCCGTGTGGAAATAAGCACAGCCCCATCGAATTTTCCAATGGTATACAACAATTTTAAGTGTGTCGACCATTTTTTTTTTCACGCCTCCTATCCACCAATCCCATTAGTTAGATGGTTACGAATGATAACTGGTATTATCGGTTGTCGCTTCTATGCTCAGCATGGAAAGAACAATTATGCAAAAATTCAGTTGGTATCGCTAATTGTACACTGTACAAAGCGTGTTTTTTTATTCAATCTTCTCTAGGCCATTATATGATTGTAATAATTACTGAAACTTGCCTAAGTTGAAATAGTTGAAAATTAACCCTTGAGGCGTCGCGTCCATAATTCTGATTTCAATTTTTCTATTAGAAATCAAAATGATAAAAAATTCAACGCCATTAATGTCATTATGGTAACTGAAGTAAAACGCAGTAGAAACTCGCACAAAGTAATATTAATGACCCATACCGTCGTATGGCAATGCAAAGAGCCCCGGTTGTATCAATGCCCTTTCCTCGGTGTTACAATAAGGCACGCGGCTAATGTCGGCTTCCTGGCTTTAAAATCTATCCAGTCATTGCGGCATAATTCACGCGCATTGTCGTAGATTACCCCGTCGACTCACCGTCCCTTTCACCATTCCATCCCACCGTCTTCGCCTTATCACAGCGTCCAACATCATCCCCCTTCACTCATCTCACTGTATATAACTTTACTCACTATACTCTCGTTTTTGGGAATCTCTGAGACGTCATTAATTACACCGGCAACGACGTTTTATCGGAGAAGACATCTGCTGGAAAATAATATTCATGATGTTCGGTCTCGACGCGCCCCCTATTCACCACCCCCGGATGCTCATCCGCAATTTTTATTCAGTAACAAGTTAAGGACAGTCAGAAATAATTGGAAAATGTGAACAAGTTTCAATTTACGAGGGAAGCATTCGGTAGATTTCGCCGAGCCATCATTTTTTTTTACACGGACAACTCGAAGATTGAACAATCATATTCCGGAAATTTTCTTGCCTTACTCGTTCTCCCAAACCTCTGGCTTTATGTGTGTGTTTGTGTGTAGAAAGATCTCTGATTTTTACTCAAGAAATGCTGAATCATTGCTCAGCAATTGTGTTTAAAATCTCCGCTAAATTGAATTTATACGCCTTTGACTATTTTGTGGTAACCCAAAGGGTTGCAATTAATTGTTTTTACTCTTTCTACTATTTCGTAATGGGATCTCACGTGCACGCAGATGGATTAGCATAAACAAATCATCCGGATTAAATTGTATACCCCGCATCTCACTCCTTTCTCCAATGTGAAAGCGTATTCCAGTGGAATTTGTAGGAATCCTCGGGTCCGTGTAGGAATCAGAAGGACAAACAATTAATAACCCCGGCGGGGGCTTCTGGGAGAAATGCAGAGGACGATTAATCAGAATTAAACGTTGGAGTTAAATACTCACTGGCAATTACGTATGCAGAATAGGGGAGGGAGACCAAATGGGGATGAACCATGAGGAGTTGACATCACTGTCAGTCACAACTCGGATTGTCCTGAGTTCATTTTGAAAACGAATAATCAGGATTTAATTGTCAAGCAACTAATATGAACTTCCAAATAGACTGTCTTACTTCAATTATATTCACAGTAAATATATTAAATCTCATGTACCCGTCAAGGATATATTTCAGCACAAAAAAAAACTAGAAATCGTTCCACACATTTCTGTCATTGACAAGAAATCGGCGATTTTATGTTCCATGGATGATAACAAAAAAAATTAATTAGGATTGTGTGTGTGCATAGTTGAATACTTCCCCAAAGTCACAATGTATCCGGCTGTATTTCGATAAGGTGTGAGATATAATGGCCTCGAGGGGTTGGAATCGACACTTGGTCCACCCCCCGCGCACACGCACACAATCACAAAACATAATTTCCAATTCAAAGGCAATGACCATTGCCATCTCACCCGCAGACCCCTTTCACTCTACCAATTGTGCACTTTACTCTCTTTTCGGACGGTCCGCCACTCTCTATTTGCTTTAACCGGACAAACGCGCATTGTGATTTGGAAAGCCTTTGACTCACGCAATGGAATGAAATCCTTTTGCTCGCCGAGGGTGATATTTGAATATTCATAGTAGAGTCTTCAGACGCAATTGGAGTTGTTACTGCCAATGATGTTAACTTTTGTTTGGCATAAGTTGAACAAAAGCCGATGGAGTGGCTTTGTTATTTGGCAAACTCACAGTTTCAATACATTTCAGCTTTAATCGGAAATATTTTTCAGTCACCCTCATTGCATTTACTATTGTTTTCCGCTGATGATTAAATAACATCGGGGGAAACGCGTGAATCTTTAATTACCTTTTGTTGAATGCTTTCCAACAGTATCAAAAAATGGCCAATAACATTTTTTTCTAAACGCATTTTGTCTATCTCCAACGGGCCCAATCTTCACTCCACTTATTCATCAAAGTGTTCTCTCTGTGCAGAGTGCCACGGGCAAAATAATCCCTTTTTGGCAACGGTAGTTTTGCGGAAACAGTCGAATGATTTAATCCCTGAATGATGAACGGGCACGTCGCGACGATGATCTGCGTCGCGTGAAGTGACAAGTGGTTAGGATCACCGGTGAAACGGTCGGTTTTGCGTGACACTTCGCCCACTGGGTGGAATTGGGCTGGCAGGGTGAAACGACACATAGATCCGAGAGGGGGGGGGGCGAGGGAGGGGATGGAACCGTACAAATCATGTTGGTATTACCACGTCAAGTGAGAGGAATCAACCCGTCCGGCAACCGGAAACTCGATGTTGACGGTAATACTGATTTATCGGAAGACCATATCCGAACGATCGAAATTGCCCATTTTGACCATCATCGGTGGATGCATTTTTTTCACGCAACTTTTCCACGGATATTGTACAATATCCGGATATTGGTGATTTTTCGGATAATTGGGAGTTATGGAGTACGATGATGAATAATACCATATCGGGAAAAGAATTAGCTAGTTAAATGCGAATTTTTGAGTAAAAAAAGTGGTCGGAAATGGAAAGAATGCAGAACTCTATTCGTTTTTTTCTTAAGTCCTAACTCTATGTATGGGCTTTTGTTCTTACCTTTCGAGGTGCTTCACAATGTCTTCATAGGCAGCTCGACAATTCTCCCAGACTCCAGACCTGTGGACAAACACGAACTTTATAATCACTGTAGTAGCCAGTGTCAGTGGAAAAACATCTACTCATTTACAAACATTTCATTAGAACTCAACTGCCACCCTCTCGTTTCCTTTCGCTGCATCAACGAGGGTAAGAAACTCCTTTTGAAGTTGTCTCCTGATTAAAAAGAAACGTTAAGAAAATATTCACTCGACTTAATTTCCGATCGATATTACGCACTCACCGTCGATGCTAAAAAATTTTCAGACAACATTTTTATTTATAACTCATCAAGGCCGTTGGATTATTACCGAAGGGAAAATCAACTAACCCATGGGGAGGGAGAAGTACTTTTTTAATCTTGGGAAATGTCTGTGAGGTAGAAGAGTGGACTGATGCGATGTATGTCATATCGAAGGTCACGGGATGCCCCAAGGATACATAGGAGAGTGAGTGAGAAGTACGTGGTAGGCAGGATGGGGTTGCTGAATTAATCATATTCCGGTGTTTGTCGTGGCGCCCTATCCCTCCCCCCCCCCCCCCCCCCACCGCCCTCAGACGTAATCCGTCTTACCTCGTGATCTCTCTCACACTCTTCCAGGCGTGTGCGTTCAAACGATAGATTTGCATTTTAATTAAAAGCAAAGCGCTGAAATCATAATGCAAAGCGCGTAGTGGCCTGTCCCTACGTTGTTATTGTAGATAAATATAATGTGATCATGAACTATTTCTCAATAATTGATAATGGATTTATAATAATTTAAATTCCATGGAGACAATTCGCTTCAATTGTCTCATTTAGAAATTTTTGGCAAAAACGTTTTACTCAGATATTATATGGAGAGATCTATTTTGTATTGAATATGTCTTGTGTTTCTTCAGATCGACCGATTGAGAAAGACTTGTAAATAGTGAATTCCGTGAAGTAACGTCAAGCTACAGTGAGAAATTCCGTTTATTCTACTTCATGCCATGAGACGATCTTATCACGCGTCGCGCTACGCACGCGGTGCTGAAATCCGTTTTCGACGAATATAAGGATAAATCTTGCCATCGCTTCGGCCTATAAACTTCACATTTGTCACACAGAACTTCTCTCCGTCCAGCCAACTTTCGTATTTCAACGGATGTGAAATTTACATACTGTACGCACATTCGTTCGAGATAGAATGTATATCAGTGGCGAAGTGATACAGCTACTTCAGACGTTTTTTCCCTTGACGTCACTTTTCGATGGATATCTCGAAATATAAGCAAAACAGGGGAATTCATTATCAAACAAATTTGTCTGTTTCCCTTCAATTCGCGGGACATGAATATCTCTAACTCTGGCGATGGTACGACTAAGATTATTTTTCTAGCTGAAGTGTCCCAGGTTGATGACTAGCGGAATTGTTCTTAATTACGTGAACAGTACGTTTAACATCATAACCGGATTTTCTGGAACACTCTTAGCAAGTGTGAGAGCCATTGGGGGCGTGTGTCAAGTCGATGCACTCATTCTCGTCGACTCTCGGTCCCGAGACCGAGGGTGAGTCTTCCCCTTTCGCAGTTTTACCCCCGAGAAAAAAAAGGCCAAACATGGAAAGAAATCCAAGAATGACGCAAGAGAAAAACAAACCTAGTGTAGGAGACGTCGTAGTGACGAGGATGGACTTAAGAATGTAGTATTTAAGTGGGATAAGAAACAGAGAGAGAGAGAAAGAGAGAAAGATCAAGCAGTGTCGAGACCCCTCGGATTTCCACGGCTTCCTTCGACTCTTCAAATCCTCTTAATGCTGAATTCCTTTGGCCTCACGAGGAGCCTACTACTCTCTAGTTACGAGAGAAATCAACGCTTTACCTCAAATGAAGCAAATCTACCATTTAAATATTTATTTCCTCAATTTTGTCCGGCTTTTTAAGATAACGACACATTCATTTGATGTAATGAACAAGCTTTTCAGACTTATCGAGGTGAAAGAAGCGAAAATTAATGAAAATGTTTCCCCCTGGCAGTTCATCATTTACCGAGAAATATATATCATTAGTGGTAAATCGAGGGTACGAATTGAATCGCAATATTGAGGGGTGTGTTAAAAGCCCCTCTTTGAGTGCCTTCAGCTCAACTTAGCAAGAGAGTAAAACCTCATTAATTTGCCTGCACTGAGCAAAACTCATCTAGTTTGACCGAAATTCATTTCAATTTTTTGGGGTTAGCTTGGCGATATGCTGTTCGGTTGTGGAACAGAAATTTTAGCTGAATGATCTTTTATGGGAGAAACACATGGGCATCTTCTTGTAATGAATAGTGCTTTGCATTTATTTTTAATTCGTCCTGTTTTTATTTTAAAAAATCGCTCACAAAGCATTTTATTTTCACCAAGTGGACGAGTAGTCACCAAAACGCATTCCTAAAATTCTGAATGACTGAGCTAAACCAGACCCCGTCGCATGTGCCTGCTTATTCTAATTGCAAGAGGGTAGCTCCATCAAACTTTACACCTTGAGTCTTTGATTTCCACTAATGATATTGGACGTGGAAATAAAAAAAAAGGGATTAATAAAAAGCGCCACTCCACTCAGTGAAGGGTAGTTCCAGTCTTTACTTGGGTTTTTTTTTTGCTCAGTGGAGAATTTTTTTAGCAGGATCCAACTTAGCCATGGTAGACCCCGCGTGCAGAACAATATACAGGTAGTATATTCAAATTATGTACACATATTTTTTGGCCGAAAACATAACATTGGAGATGACAAGTATATGCTATATATCTTCCGTATGTTTATTTTGCATTTGTAGACTTGTGTTTCACATATATGTCACATATGTATGTGGCCAAATAATCATATATCCCATATATGTCAGATATATTTGGTATATGTAAAGTTCCATCCAAGGAACAACATTTCCGTTTCATTTTGTATTTTTTGTTGCATTTTTGGGTTAAAAAATTGATGCAAGCTACGGAGTTTGAAAATTGAAGGATAATTTTTATGATTTTTTTTCTCCGTGTGATGAGTATATCTATTCAAACAAATTCGTGGATAGAATTCTGCGTATGAACTTATGTAAGAAAATTGTTAAATAGCACTTTTTAATGCCACATAAAAAGTCATTAATTTACTAATTTACTTTACCCACTAAAAAAATTGGAGTCACATATATGTTCCCAAAATTGTTATTTGGTCTACTGGTTCTTGTCGCAAAGTATTTCGTATTTTGGACCATATTTATCAAAAACTTTCTCGAAAGTTATGCAATGTGATAAATGAAAAGACAAATACAGCTGTTTCATTAAACTTATTTGAACGTTTTTATTATTTTATTTAAACTTTCTGATGAGGGATATTGATATCCACTTTTATTGATTTAATTATATACGTTTTACTTCATGTTCCAGAGCATGTAAACAAACACACAACTATGAAGAATCTATTTAATAGGGAGAACTTTTGGAACTTCAATTCTTGCTTCATCCTCAACACTTTGCTAAAGTTCCAATCGGTTCAAAACTTTCGAAATGTTTAAGGTTATTGGAATTTGTAAATTGTCTAAACGGTTAAAAACCTTCGAATGCTTCGAATGTTCTGGCTTTTTCGATAATTCGGAAATTTTCGGCATTTCCAAAATTCAAAAAACTTTAAAAATGCGTAGAATTTTGGAATTGATATGCAACTATGAAGTTTTATTACTTTTTTGCTACAACTTTCCAAATTTGTATAACTGTTCATTTTTTTCTTTCAATTTTGATATTTTGTCAATTTTGGTATTCAAAAAAAATTAGGTTGATTCTTTCGTAGATACGTTTTGTTGTTTTTGTAGATTTGCCTTTTGGTTTTTTTTCTTTTTGTTGATTAGCCTTTTTCCTTCGACGTACCTATTCTGAACGATTTGCAGATGAAGTTCGAAAAATCCCAAAATGTAATGAAGGAGTACTAACCTTGCCAGTGCCTCCATATTGGCCATATTTGGGTTGACCTTTAGCCCTTGCTCTACACGAGCTTGCACCTGTGCTTGTAGATGATGTGGAAGATTGGCGGGCGAGAGTATTGCCGTATGTCCCGCGCCCGGATGTCCTCCCATCTGCATGTACTGCATATGACTGAGATGAGTAGGGGGCTGATTATACCCATTCGCAAGGAGGGGGGATTTTTCCATCCTCGATACATCTGGAAAAAAAAGACCACCTGAAAATTAATTCCAGCGTTTTAAACATTTCAAGTATTTCCAATACATGTTAATCATAAAAGTTTCGACCGATGATATATGTAACTTAAGAATATTTTTTTGATTCATGACATGACTCAGTAAACTGGGGAACGAAAATTCAGATTTTTCATCGTTAAAACAACCTGCAAATTCCAGACAAAACGTTGAAATGGGCGACAGTAACCGCACCGCTCTACCCTGACGTCATCGGTGAGCGTCGCACACCGTATTTTTCAATTTCCCGAAAAACCCCAGGTATACCATACATTTCCCACAATATTCCAATAATGTAAAATCATCATTATATGATGTGTAAATTTAATTATACCCGACTGTTTTCTCCGCTGCGACATTTTTGTTCCGGAAAAATCGTGAGTATTTGTAGGTTAAATATGGAAATTTTGGGGGAACACTTTCAAAACCAAAACCTCTAAAGCTGGACAATTTACCGGAAAAATAGAATGATAGTTTTTGTCTCAATAGGTTAGATACAGAACACAATTCAATTCCAATTTTGCTTATTCTCGACTGGATCACAGATTGAAAAATTCGGAAAATGGCGCTGGTGAGTGTGATAAACCTCCCCGGAAAACTGTCTGCACACCTCACAAGTCAGCCGTCGAGACGTTTGACGAATGAAGGGCGGAGAGTGCGAGAGAAGGAGAAACTAGAGAGCGAGAAGTGGCATTGGAAGAGGACTTATCGTGGCAAGACCAACTGTTGGCAGTGGCATAACAAACGACAGAGTTGGGGAAAGAAGTGAGCGTCAATGACGCATCCAGCGGACAAAACGTGATACCGCATACATTATAACTCCTCCAAAGGATTTCAGTGAATTTCAAGACTGCTTCCCGTTCATGCCGAATCAAAATATACCCCTTGAATTACACAACAACGGCAGAGGGCATTTTCTCATTATTTTTTGCATTTCATAACTAAGAATCGATCACCCACAAACATGGATTAAGTTCAATTCTTCATATCTCACGGCTGAAATTCATAGTAAGTTGCTTATCAACGTTTTGTTGATCCATTGATATCCGGATCGCTAGGGATCCATCACTTCTAAGCAGATTCACAACATCTAGGGTGGAAAATCTCGGGCGGATTTTCGAAGGGAAGAGACCTAAGACCGTGGGCAAACACGCTCCAGTAGAAATCAACGGGCAGATTATATGCAGAGACTCTACTGCTACATACATACCAGTGTGATTGATATTTGGTTAAGCAACCCATCCATCAAACCAACCAAGAGCGCCTATTTATCCGAGTGCACAGATCTAGCCACTATTTTTTCCCATTCCTTGAATTAGTTCCTGATTGTGAAATAGGAGGATTAATTCTCCTCTCCATTCTTGCCATATTGATTTTATGTTTCGAGAAAAAATATCGTTAACTCAATATGGTGCAGTGTGGCTCTCTCAAGAAATACCATAGCACTCCATCCCATTTGAATAAAAACATTTCGAAACATTTTGGCGAGTTTATAATTATATTTTTAGCACATTCCAGGAACAAAAGCCAATGTTAGTCATAAATTAAAATCCGCCCAAAAAATGACACATTTTATGCTACGTTTCTTTAATGAAATCCAATGATTCAAAGTGGGAGTGGCTTCGGCAGTGTTCGGTTGAGGATAAAAAGTGGGAAGGACACGAAAAAAAAACAAGAGAGAAAATGAAAAGAGAATACGATACGAATGCCTATTCATTACAAATTATCTAAATGGCAGTGATTTGGTAGGACCGGCTGGGCCGTTTGACGAGTAAGTGGTGGGTTTCGCTCAAGGGCCCCTTGCGGGTTCAAACATTTACCAGTGATCATTCGATTCTCCATTCTTTCCATTCGCCACCCAGGCCCATTTTGTCGAATCCCCATGAAGCTCAAGTGCGGGATAGAAAAAGACAAAAATCATGAAAAATTGAGTTTAAAGAATATTTTCAACACTGACAACCACTGGCGCCCCTACACTCCTCGAGCCCATCCCCATGACCGGGCCTTAAAATTGGACTTATTACAACTTATAGAGCGCGATTTGAACGCTCCGCTCAATAACATACATTATACCCAATCCATATGATTTAATGAAATCTCTCTAAACTCTCCACTTATAGCCTTTCAAAACTCCCTTTATTCCTCGCCTTATTGCATCAACTGCAACTGAAATCATTGGTTGGTCGTTGTAATATCATTTGTATCATGCAAATAGCGTGCAAACGGCTCGGATCATTTCTAAAATAAATTCCAACCATCGTAAAATCCTATTATCAATGCAAATTATTTTCCCTTATGATGCACAATGATCAAACGCTGTCCAAGCTCTTCCGAGAATGAACACTTGGCGCCCTCCAATCACCAGTCCCCCAAATGCTAAATAAAAGACATAAAACACAATTTGAGACTAAAGATTGCGCACCTAGAACCCTATGCCGGGGATCTCTTCAAAGTTCCTTCACCGGTTTTCTGCATATGGCACATATGAAGGTGTGCATGTGCCCCCTCCCCCTCTACCTCCTCGCGAGCTGATGAGGTGACAACCCATAATTATACGGACCACTTTCTGTCTGGAGCCCTCTCCTCCGCCAGCAGTGGCATGCGCAGATTCCAGGGAGACCCACCAGCATCATCATCTCACTTCCACTTGTACATTTTTCCACTTCCAATTTTTGCCTCCTTCTTCAGCGGCTTTTTCCGTTTGTCTTCGTGTTTTACTGGGTGTCCTTTACTTCGTCATTTTCAGTAGTCATTAGTTGGCTTACCTCTATGCTCACAGGGGTCCACATCTTTGAGATACTCCAAGGCGCTATGATAATCATTCCAGGAGATAACTTTCATTTGTCATCATTCTCACTCTTTGATGATGCCCGAATCTCATACAGACTCTAGAATCGCTTTATGCCATGTAGACACAGGTGTTACGCATTGAAATACAGAAGTCAATTCTTACTCCGAGAAAATTCTCCGGTGAAGTTCAGTTGCAGTGAACATCGTGGATACACATAAAACCGGGAAACCAAGTTTTGTACATGTGAAATCCGGTTTTTCGAGTAATCAGTGAGGAAGAGCCGACTATGCAGGCAGGCAGAGAGTACAAGAATCGAAGAGTCTGCTGAAGGAGGCCTGAAGGCCCCTCGAGCTCTCTTTCCCTTGTCTCTGTCTCCCTCTCTCTCTATCTCTCTTTTTCTCCCGTCCGTCGCCTTTAGCCCGTTATTTTTTATCTCCTCTTCGTACACTCGATTTTGCCTTTGCGAAACACAAAATTGAAGGTGTATTGAGACATAGGCGGGACAAATAGAAGCCCAACAATCTTTCGACAGGAGAGACAATAATGTGTGCCATGAGACGAGAGTAAAAGTCATGACTCTCTCCTAATTTTTTTTCGCAATTTCACTTGGATCACTCTATCTCTTTCTGTCTGGCGACTTTAACGTTCAGCTGAGCCCTTGCACAGCCACGTTAGCGCCACGTTTCTTTTGAGTAATATTTGTTCTTCTCTCGTTTGGTTTCTGCCACCACAGAGGGCATCATCCGAAGGTAGTAAACCATTTGATATATAGCTGAGGATTTTTAGAGTTCTGTCAGCCACGCCCACAATCAGCCCTCAGTATTATTTACACGCTTCACGTCTCGATGAGACCGACATCGCACTCGTGCGCCAGTTCTGGTCTCTCTTCTTTGATTCGGATACTTTGAGCCATTTTTTCCCAACTTCATCAGGGTTATTGGTCCCCTTTCTTTTCTTTGGAGATTAATCTGGGTGAAATTAGGAAATCATTGAGTGCCGACGAAAATGTGAATCAAGCCGTGCAAACGGCTACTAAAATTGTAGTGATTTTTTTATTATGCAGAGAGGATAAAACAGAGTAGACGAAATTGGTGAATCACCTGTGGAGGCAGCAAATCTGACAAGTAGAAACTAGGAGTAAGATACTCGGTACGGACAGTCGGGAAAAAATTAAATTTCAATTTATAATTGATGAAGAACTCGAAATTTTTCCAACCACGGGAATGTCGCTGACAGTGATGACGTAGTGAATGCTAGAACTCAAACTTCATCCGCACAAGAAGTTTAACTTACACTTCTTTGGCTGCAGGACAATTGGGTCAATCGTGAAACATTCCACATATTGTCAATCACCTTTCCGTACCTTTTTTTGGACGCGAACAAGAGAAGGTTCTAAACCCGACGGATTAGTAGACTACAATCGAACAGGTTTCAACACTGAGGGAAAAATATACTTCGCCCCAATATTACCATGTTTCAGAGAAATAGATATTTATAAAGAAAAGAATTTTATTGTTTTAGTGAAACCCAAGTGACATTAATTAACTACCAATGATGTTAATCATATAACTCTACGTGATACTTATGAGACAGAGGATCTTAATTAAGAATCCCGAATTAATTAATTTTTTATTTTCAAATTAATAAAAATTAATAAAAATAATGTTCAATCCAGGTCAGTTGTCATATAATTGTTTGGAGTTAAGCGATTCACATGATTACATTTAATTGCAATTGTCAGAGATTAAATGCAACGACGAAATTTCATTTTTTAGGAATGCCTATTACTCTGAAAAATGAAATTGTTGGGCCGAAGTATATTTTTCCCTCAGTGAATTTCATTTTTCCTGCTCAATTATATATTTCTTGAAGAGCAGGGGAACCCGAACAAATTGGAACATTTGTTCAATTCCACCTATACATTCAGCTCGAAAAAATTGTTTTAATTCAAAAAATTTGTTTGAACACAATAAATATGGTTGATGCGAACATATATGAATTTTAATTAAAAAAAAAACATCTCAAATATTAATTCTATGGATATCAGTCTCATTATCAATTTATTTCCATCTTATATTATTGCGAAATATAAATCGAATATAACTTATTTTGAGTAGGATATTTGAAAGAAAATGGAACTTCATTTAAAATTGACGTTTTACGCAATTAAAAATAACTAATGCAAAAATAATTTTTTGTACAGGCCCCTAATTTTTTAAATAAATGACTAATGATTGCAGAGTCATTAAAATCTTCGAAAAATAGTAGGAATCAAATATGATTCTATATTAAGATTTCAATGTTGGGAGCGAATGTGCCCTCAGACACTCGACATCCTAGATGAAAGCTTGATAAAATGTAATAAAAAATCACAAAAAAATATAATAAAAGGGCTTTCATAGCGTCACGTGATTAACAGTAATTCCATACATTTGATTTCAATGGGAAATATGGAGAGACATCATTAAACTGAAAAAAATTCAAAGCTAATCTCAAAAATAAATCTGTCGGTATCATCGGTAGAGATCGAAAAAGAACCCTGCGTTTTCAGTAACCATCTGGCCACGAAATCTTCAGAATGATTTTTGTTGGCTCTCAAGTTATACAAGTCCAAGCGCATTGGCAGTTGCATCGTTTCTCTCCATAGGTCCGACACACACGCAATACCAGGACCACGAAAAAAAGCAACATCGGTTAATCCGGTGCATAAACATTGTATTGTATTTCGCATGGGGATGCTTCCATTATATCATATTTCGTTATTAATATCTTCTGACTGACTGGTCCCGGGAGCAGGTAGGGCACTTTTATTCATTCGGGACAAACGGCGCCGCTGTAAACGAAGAGACGACCGAGAAGGACGCAAGATTGCCCTGCTGACATCCAACATCTCATACCGGTTTCTGTACGTCATCATTTATTTCACCTTTTTGCCATAGAGAATAAGCGTGTGATAAAAATTCACTAGCTACTTTCTATATGCATTTTCATTTTCCAAGTGTGGGGAAATATGCCTCGACTGTTCGCCACCTATATGCGGCAGTGGTAAACTCCGAAAAATGGATGACTCTTATAAAATCGAAAGAAAATCGGAAGTTGGGGAATTGCTGTAATCGCAAAGTCATCTCAAAATTTTGAAAAATGAAAGGATTATACATAATTCAGAAGTGAACCAGTGAACCCAGTGTGTTTGTACCACTTCCGAATGTCTCATTTTTATCTGACGCTTATTGTTCAAAGTGGTTGAAAACATCTATAGGGCGTGCAGGTAATCTGAACGGGTGCACGCGCAAAGTTCAAACACTCAAACAACATCCGCACATTCTACACGTGGTCGAGCCTTAATCATGCAAGTTAGAAAAAAAGTTATACGATATAAAATATGTTTTTTTACATGAGGAATATTTTTCTTTTCAAGCAGTTGTTTCTGTCTTCAACAGAACGGTCTTTAATAGAATGTCTGGAGCAATCAATGATTTGAGATAATTTGAAAAATTGTTGCATTTTTTTTTTAATTTCTAATTTCTTCAAACTCTTCGAAACTTTCAAACTTTGTAAGCATTTCCGACAGTTAAGATATTTTTTTGAATGTAATGAACAAGTTTTGGGAACGCAATGACTATAGATGTTGGCGCCGCCATATTGTGGGATAGGGAGGGGGTATCCACCTAAGATGGCGACGACCAGATCTGTCAACCGCCTCATATCTTCATAAGTTTTTCTAAATTACTATTATTATTTAGACAGTTCTCAACTCCGTTCAATGCATGAGTATGAAAGTAACCATTTTTCGAAGTATCTCACATATTTACTTGCGGTTTATTGATGTAGAATTCATAGAACTATATTTTTGTCACATCTTTACATTTTTTTCTCATTTTTCTGGCCCACTTATATGGTATAAAATATAGGGAAAAATAGAACAGATCTTGACAAAATGAACCAAAAAGTGGAATAAGGTCAAATTTTAAGATTTTTTGTCAAAAATGTGGAAAAATGCTTTCCAAATTTCAATAAACTTAAAAATTTCAGATTCCAACTTAAAATATCTCAGAATGTCGAAACTGTCCACCGATTCGAAATTATAAAAAATATGAAACATGCCAGGGCCATTCAAAATCTCCAGAATCTGCAGGAAGAACAAAAAAAAATTGTAACAATTTTTTACCCAATGATTCAATATATAGTTATGTAAGTATTTTCTGCTTCATTATAAATCATGTTCTTCTGTTGATTCTAATGAGATGTCTATATGTATTTCTATCGTATTTCATGTTGACTTGACTCGTCGTATCTGATAGAAACCTATATCTATTAATTTTATGTTGTCAAAAATATACATCAACCTCTATGGAAGGTAGCAAGTCGTTAACTGAATTGATCAATCAGTCGAGATATACTTAATGCCTACTTAACGCCAGAGAGTAACACGGTCCAAGCCATACTGATCATATTCCTACGATCATTAGATCACACCTTGATTCTCAAGAAAATTTCCAGATATAGGCAATACAAATTTTCAAATAAACGTTATAGGACGACAAAAACGTAGACGATAAATGTCCCCAGCCTCTAGACCAATCCTCACCGATGCCATTCGGTTCCAAAATTAAAAAAAATAATTGAGGGCAATTGAAATCCATGGAGAACGAATTGTTTCCCTGCTATCACTGCCAATGAGGGCAAAGAGGTGGTTCAGGGAGTGGGCCATGGCAATAAAAAATCCGAATGCCCAAATGGCGTGAGGCATATCCAGTGTGTGTTTCATGAAGTTTTTACGGTTGGCAGGTTTATGTCTTTTGATACGCCATATGAGTACAACTGTTGAGCGATTTAAAGCTACTCTCAGTGGTTCGGGGAGAATGCGGCACCAAAAACATTGAGCCGAGGCCTCAATGGGTATGAGGATGAAGGAGGTAAAAAGTGAGTGGAGGGTGTAGAGGTGATGGTGGTGGTAGTGGTAGTTGCACAGTAACGTTGGGGGTCTCACAGCCGTCGCATAATCCCGTGGTTGCGGAGCATCTGCGGGCATTGTTTATCGTTTTATGTGGTAATTAAAATAAAGAGCATGTTTCTGCCCAGTTTTACGCATAACAAATGCAGGGGTTGTATGTCGGCTCCCTTCGCCCCGCACTTTTTAATCCTGAAGCGTGTATATGGGGTATATTTAGCATCGCTTGTAGAATCATGATTTTTTTTTCAGCAATTCTCGGTGTTCAATCGACGAACATACTACGGTCAACTTGTAATGATAATTAACCGGTGATCTGCATGGAATAGTTGCAGTTAAACTGAATTTTAGGAAGCATGTGGTAAATTGAATTGCTACAGGTCGATGTCAAAACACCACTTGATGTGTTCCAAATATCTGGAAAAAAATTGGAAGCAGTTGACAACTTACTAGTATCTTCACAACTAAACGCTAAAGGAGAAGGGATTGTCAAACAGGTCAACCTGTCAAGCAACTAACTCGTTTGTTTTCTGTCATTAAAAAAATTCAACATTCATTTATATTGGACATTATAGGAATTACTCTTCTCCAGACAAAATCTTAAATGATACCCTTCCAATATTTCTCGCTTGGGAGTCTGCAATAGGCTTCGGATAATATTCTGAGTCAGTTGATTCTGAATGTATGGGGATTGAAGACTTCTAAAACCTAAATTTGGACCTCACACTAGGTCACTCATTTTCTTGGGGTTTCAAAGATTTTTTGTGATAAGTTTTTTTTGTGATACTTTTTTTGCCTCTTCATATTATTGATATTCATATTATTCTGCAGCATATAGCTAATTTTCAGACTTTATTTCCATCCCAAACCCTCCTTGCGCTCGCACATACACACACACACAGCACATCTCCCAATCATCATATCAAAAAAATGAGACATGCGTGTCCCGCATTTCTGACCTGATCCTCAGAGCAATGATTCGCGGATGACTCCAATTGATTTCAGGTCTTCAGAATCTAGTCTATCCACCTGAATCACAAAATTATTGTTCCCACGAGATTGCTCCGTAAACACTTTCCCGCTCATCCTCATCAGTTACAATCAAGGTAAATTTTTTTTTCGTTTGAGAGTGTTGACGCGCCAGCTTGATTGTTTTTACGAGAGGCCCGGTGTAGCAAAAGTCGAAAAAAAAAAATGAAAAATGAACGTAATAAAAGAATGAAGAACCAGTGGACTCGGGCTCTGGCATTAAACCTCTTCATTTTGGTAGCAGTGTTATGGTTTTACTGCCTACCTCCATAACCCTCTCACCCTCCACCCCTCATATTTTCACTCTTCAACGTCACACGTTCACCCACACTAAGGATCTGTAAATCAGCTACAATTTCTCGTGCTCTTGCTTTATGCGTTGTGCCGAATAGAGACATCAAATTCACGTTTACAAAAGTTTCCAAGAATACAATTATTTTTACTCCGTAATTACCATCTAGATGAAATTGAAATATAACGAGAAACTTTTTTCATCGGAAATAAAACTTGACTTTATTTTGGTAAACCTATTTTGGTGTACGTAAAAAAATTCAATTGGCCATTCACATTGGTTCGATTCATCGTAATTTACAAAATAAATTTTCACAGAGCCATGTTTTATTCGGAAATCGTATTTTGGGTAAACAAGAGTTCAATAGATTTCGACACACGCACGCAAGCATTCATGATCGCGGATACGAATCCAGTATCACAATATCGAGAGCGTCGATATTTTTTCAGGCGGTTGCTGAACTGTGGATGATTATGAAGATATATGAAACCACGTGCGGGTCACAGTGTGTTGGAAGATTACGTAATTTTCTGTGTCATTTTTACTCGAGATTTACTCTAATTTTTTCTAAGTATGTCTCGTCTAATATAGTAATTAATTTTTATTTTATTTAATATCAAACTTTTGAATTAATATTCTCAATTAATTTCTGCTGATCATGATAAATTATTATTATCGGTCATAATGCAATTCATTCATCATGTATTTTACAATTTATTTTTTCAATTCTTTTTAAGAATTTCTTTTTATTTAAAATTCTAAATAATTGCAAACAATTAACTTTCATTGTTTCTTGATTTTTTAAGTTTTAATAATTTCAAGAAAATTCGAAATATCATCAAGTCGACTTTTAAAAAAATTAGGTAAATTCTCAAAATTACACATATTACACATTTTTTGGAGCAATTTAGTCATCTTAAATACGTCTGAAATAAGATAAGAAAATAATCAAAAGCGACTATATATAATCTAATATGTGTCTAGTTCCTGAAAAATCATCTAAGTTTCTGGATACAAAAAAGGCCTTCTATGTTTCAAGAAAATAAATCAATTTAACTTGTCTTGGATTAAAAAAAAAACATGAATGAATGTTGATAATTAGTGAAATTCTAAAAAGCCTAAAAATGTATTTTCTTTGCAGATCTGACCTTTCCAAGCCTCTCCCATTCAACTTAAAAAAAAATCATCTTGGAGAATTGGAAGGTGAATACGAGATGTAAAAATTTAATAATTCGCAAACGTGCTTGATAGGACCTTTAAGCTCCAGATTGACAATTAGAGATTCAGCTCTGTTTACACGGAAAATTGATCATAAACTGGCTGTATATGCGAATCTACAGTGGTGGAACAGTAGGAACCGAGTAATGTGGTGAACCACAGAGCGTGCATTCATGCCCCGCAAATTGCGGTTGACCCATGGTTTTGGCTTATCCGTCCTCCGCGCAGTGTAATTAACAAATTGGGAATGAAGATTTTGGAATGCTCGGACAGTTTATCATATTCCCAACACTTGGCCTGAATTTCCGTCACCACAAACAAACTTTTCCTTTCAATGAGAATGCGAAAAACCATATTTTTTTTCGTAATTTGATGGCCATCATTCTTCATTCAATTTCTTTTTTGCCAACCCTTTTTTCAACCCACTCTGGAGCTCAACAATTGATCGATTTTTATCTTGGAAGTGGATGATTTTTTTTTTTTTTTTTTGTATTAAACAATCTCATGCCCACTGAATTATTGACATCATTCATTAAGCCATGTGCAATTTTTAGACAAATAATATTTCTAAGAGCAGAAGTTAATCTAGATTTCAATTTTACCCAATTGCCATATTGGTATATCGACTCAAAATCCAATGACTTCATGACGTGTTTATTCACTTCGATAGGCAGAATTGTTTGAGTAAATAATCGCGGTTCACGAAACGTTGACATTTGAAACCGCCGGAAGGTGTGTCAATTTTACCGTCAAATACACTACCCAGTTGGGAAAATGGTTAATGAATTAATACCACCCCTTTCTATTGGCACAGGCAAAAGGTAAATGTGGAAACTGGCAAATTAATTACAATGCCTGCGGAGTGATTGTATGATTGTTTTAAGTCAATATATATCGAGCCTGCTATTGGAAAAAATGACAAATCAATTTTCATTGGCGAATCAAGTTGATTGGATTGTTTTTCTGTTTCATTTTAATTTCTTATAGCATAATAAATTTGCACCGATTAAACGGCCAGTAGTGATCGGTACACGATAGCATACTCATCAATTTAGTGTATACATTTTTTTTTCGGGTGGAAGGGGGAGGAGGGAATACACTGGACCAACGGCTGATGGGTAGAACAGGGCCGCTACATTGTCTCTTACGAAATTAAAAGTGATGAGAAAAATAAATATATCGATGTATCCCTTCGCTTGCGCTGGGGCATGTGAAGTGTTTTCAGAGGGGTAAAGCCATCCCTCTCTTCTCAATGTTTGGCTACAGCACACGTGTGTTATGCCGAACTACATAGGATAGAATGAAAAATAATAAAACGAAAATAAAAGAATGGATACTTTGAATTAATTCCATCAAGTTTTATTATTCTATTTGACGGAATGAAACAACTGCATTATATCACGTATAGGTAGAAATAGCAGATCCTGATAGTGCGGATCAATTAATTAACATTCGAATGTTTTAGCAAATAATTTAATTAGGCAAAAAAATGACTGTTAATTAAGCACAATGCATTAACCGTCAAGTGTTACTGAAGCGAAGGGTCAATTTGTGATATTCATCGTCTCATGCTGTTGAGAGTGAGAGTGGGTGGTGAGGGCGAGTAGATGGGACATCGAGTGTTGGGTACATAATTTTCGTGAGCTGAGAAGAGGGTTTATATGCAAGCAACTGTCCCATCGTTGTAGGCCAGTCGCATATATCGGTTTCGCGTTTTAGCAATAGCGATATGCGTAGACTGGCATATGTGTGTAAGGGAGGTGGAGGGAGAGAAAGAGAGAAGCATGCCGAGAGACCACTTGGTTGGAACTCATACCAAGCAATGTAACGCACTGTGACCCCATACCAATCAATTAATTAGGGGAATCAAACACACTCGGAGTGAGCAAATTAACTGCGACTGCACTGCCGTGTTGCGGCCTGCGGTGGCGGCGGTCGTAACACAGCGCTAGTACCCAAAATCGGATATGAAAATGTGGCAATGCCGTCTACGACCATATGGCCGCATGTGTGCTATGGTGGGAGAAATATCGAGCATCTACTTTTTTTCATAATCTAACGTGATACAGGAAGTTCGAGGGAAGAATCAACTGCAAAAAGCTAGCTGGGAAACAAATACAGAGCTACGTTTTTTCTGCAATTTTTGTCCCCCGGAAATAAAATCCACGGATAATAGAGGTTAAAAATTTTTTTCAGAATCATGAATATTTGTTTTTTTTTTTCTAGATTTACATTAATTTTAAACTTGGAATTCACTCATTAGAACTTAAACATTTTAACTGTGACTTTAATTTAAACCATTATAACTGCTCACAAATGCATAATAAGGGAATCATAAATATAATATACTAATTACAATACTCTAATTACAATATTCGATTTTTTTTTAATTCTTGAGAATTTATTGGAACTTTGGAAAGTTTGTAAATTATTGAAAACTATGATGTTTCTAAACTTTTGCAAAACTCTGAAATTTTTCCTACATATTAATTAATTTTTAATTAAGAATTAATTTTCCTTAAATTATAAAAATCGGAAATTTTAACTTTTTTTCAAATTGATATCAATTTCAAAATATTTCAAACTTCAAAGAATTCAACTTTCTGAAATTTTTGTAATTATTTAATTTTCAGGGCAATATCGGCATAGTATTTATCCGGAATACTCTGTGATTCACATGAAATCTGTACTTTGCCTACCGAAAGTACGAGTCGTGGACCAAACCAATGCCACTTGTCATTTAACATGGGCGCCGATCTGCTATAGGAAATAGTTTGATTGCGAGGAAAACCATACAAGTGTCAACTGTTATCGGAAAGTTATACGCTTAAACCATAAAGGATAAAACGTACATCCCGTTTATTCAGATAATAATAATAATGGGTTATAGACTCACCTAAATGGCCATTTTCGTAGTAATCACCGTTGTCCAGCCGATGCTTCTTGAGTGGATGGGGATGATGTCCAGCGGCTGCTGCCAAGTGGCTTGCTGCTAGACTCAGTCCCACTGATGCCCGCTTTGGCGGTCGTCCTGGCCTGGAGCTGCACAGTGGTAGAGAGTTACTGTGGTCAGAGACAGCCGTCATCGAGATAACGATTGACCTCGATGATCGAATACTCTTTTTCTATGTTATTAAATAGGTTCTTTGGGCTTATGGGTTCATAAAAAAATGCATCGAGACCCTAAATTTGAATGCAAACATTTGCCATAAAGACGATAATATCGACTTGATTTAATTAGATGATGGAGCTGGAGGCAAAACCTTGAAATATTAAACACGCTTCGTCTCATGAGGAATCTCGTTTTCTTTTATATCTACCCCCCCCCCCCCCCCCGCAGAAATCATATGTACGTCGCTCACAAATTTTGTAGCATCGGTCGTAACACATATGAAAATTTCAGAGGGAAATTCATAATGCGATATTAATCAGTGTCACTCGGGTTCATTTTTTAAAACATCAGGCGCCAGAGAGGCGCAGAAACCTATCCATAGTCCATGAGGAACCACGGCCCAGATTCTAAAATCTCTTCAACTCACCCTCGCCCCCCCCCCTGTCCCCCTCCTGGCAGGTTCGCGCCGCAGTCGAAATTTGAGCCAAGTCATTAGCCCTCACAAAATGAAACGGAACAAACGTGAGGATGTGGAAGTGCAAAAGGTCCAAAAATTGCATGATTAATGTTTTATAAATTGTCTGAATAAATGGGAATGTGATTGCCAAGAGCGCGTGGAGCATGAGAGCCCCTGGGCCCCTGGGTAAGCGGACCAATCTCATAGTAGTCAGGACAGATTTGTAAATCTAATTTTTCATGTTGTCTTCTCCTCATGCTCTCGTGATGGCCTCATACCCTCATTCATCCGTGAAGTGGTCGATTTTTCTTGAAATAATCCCCACCCCTTGGATCATTTCTTTTACTTTATATACAAACACTTCATGATTTTCTCGGTGAGAGGACCCACGAGAATACATCCTCACTGCCCCAGGTTGATCTCTTAAACCGCTTAGCCTCGGGTTACACCGAAAACAAGAACGCACTCAAAACGATTAACGTATAATAAGCGCTTGTTTAGTGGTGAAGATTTTATAAGAATCCTTGTATTCAGATTGTTTTAAAAGACTGGGCTCATTGGTGCGCAAGCGCAGGATTGAGGCTGAATGGAGGAAAAAATTGAGTAATATTCTGGTAATCTCTTGGGATATTCGTCGGTTTCAGATTTAGGGATTTGTGAATATTATTTGGGACTCTTCACTCTCGAGGGTATTTCAAACTATTTGATAAAAGCAGAATTGTTTTGTTGCAAAAGGTTCTTCATTCGTACCTCATACTGAGGACAACTGGAGAAAACCTTCCGCCGGACAACCTAGTGAAAAAAAATAAATTGAGGCGCAGAGTACAAAATGCGGGTAATAACTGAAACGAGCATTCAGAGTTTTCTGACCTCTATTTCAGGAGTGCTCATAGATGGGGAGAATTTAAAGAAAGACTTTTTGTAGCGACAATTAAGCTCTACAAAAAAGTTCCCATGAAGATTACCTCAATTACCTCAGATTCTGAGATATCAAAAAAAAACAGAGCGCCCAAATCAATGACCTTACCACGTTTTACCACTCCGCTGCAGATACACAAGTACATAGCGAATGATGCAAAATTCGCTCAATGCAAGACCGATCTACCGTCGATATTGTTCGCCGTCAATAAAGGTTGAATGATGAAAATCAATGCGGATGGAATGTAGACCACTCATAATTGGCAGGTTAGCAACGAGACAATCGCAATGTTGACTAGGCAACAACCAATTCTTGCAATAGGCATTAGTGCAAATAAACCTCCGCCCATTTTACCGCACAAAAAAAACCCTATGATTATCTGTATAATGATCATTGTCTCGGACTGAACAGCGCAATATATCAAATCAATTGATTTATCGTGTCTTTTCAAGCACGTGTACCATTGTTCCTGCGCGAGTTGATTTTGTCGCGGAACATGGCGCATTACACGCTCTCAATCCGCGCTCTCCAGTTTTATCACTATAAATCAGCGAAAAAAAATGCATATAAAGCTCTGCCGTTTTTTTTTTGGCGCAAACAAAGTTTCAAGATGTTTTCAATTCCATCAGAACTGAAAATCAAGAAAACAGTTTCATCGGGCGCACGAACGTTAAGATAATGACCTACCGCCTTGCGCTCTTCAATGAATAATTCATGCCCCGCTGCGAAATACATTGCACGGATCGTTAAGCCCTCGACCGTATGCGACTTTGATGCGCTCCGTGTGAGAATCATATCAGAACAATGTTTCTCCCACTTGCCCTCACTCATTTAAAAGCTAAAACAAATCAATTGAACGGCATGAAAAAATACGTAATTGGGCGAAATTTGGTATGTTAAAATTTATATGGGCTGTGAAAAAGTATACTTCGTCCAAAAAAATGTTCCTAAAATGTTCCTAGACAATTTTAGTTTAAAGTTGACGGAGCATTCAAATAAAAATTATAAACTTCGCGAGCTTTCAAATGCTGGAGAATCCAAGAACAAATCATTTCAGCTACCCTAGAAGCGACTGAAAATATCTCCAGTCCAATATCAAATAAATTATAGTTTTTCACTATAAAGTTTAACACCAACAAATCCTTATTTCTGTACACGAGGAACAAAATATTTTCATCCAATTTAATTACCAAATTTTTATTGTCAATTTATTTTCCCCTCAACCCTTTGTTTCTTATCGCAACCGAGTTGAATAGCTCCAGGTGAATGGGTTCGTACATACACAAGTGGCACCTATGGCTAGATCACGCTTTCCACGGAAGCGAGCGCGTAATTAAGACAATTAAGGTACTCGCTATAAATCACACTGGTGCTCATCTACTTGGGAGGCGATATCAGACCTACAATCTACACGCGTTCCACTGCGAAAAGCCCCTGTGTGTGCATCCATAACTCGATGCCACCAACCTCGATACAACTGAATATTCTTTTTCACATTTTATATTTTACCAAAGTTGTTGTATAGGCAGGAGAACAAAAAATATTGGAGTCGAGGGAGGATGAGCTCAGCTAGCTAGATGCTGCGGTCGTCTTCCTGTAAATTCCTTTTTTTGTTCACCACTGCCCAGCGCGTTCATTATAATCTGGTAAAGTTCGCAATTAATAATTCATTGAGGAATTATCATGAAGCTAAGTAAATAAGAGAAAAATGGGGCTCATATAAAACAATTTTCTGGTCTCCCCCCAGCGTATTCATTTTTCCTCATGAATTCAATTTCATGGAGAGAGGAGCTTGATCTTTAATTCAACTGGATTTTTAAAAATTGAGAATCTTTTGAAAGTATATATAGATTAATATGAACAAAATAAAAAGATAACATATTTTTTTCAATTGGAAATTTCAAAATGTACAGTGGAGCTATTTTAAGTTATGCTGAACAATTTTTTTGATCTTAATAATTCCAAGTTATAAAAATAGTGATTGCACATGAAATTCTGAATTGCCACCCATAAATTGTCAATTTCGAAGTCAATTTGCCCGGGCTTACCAATCGACTGCTGGTTAATTTCAAGGTGAATTGTGTCCAATATGGGTATATTATTAATGGCTCACCGAGGGACAGGGAAGGGAAGAGGGATGCATAGCACTTGGCACAAGTTGAGGGGTCCCAGCCCCGTTTTGCCGTGGAAACTGGTCGAATCTATCGCTCTGGGGGACGCTACAAATACGATTCAAACCCAAGAGGGATTTAATCCTTTGGCAAGTACCATGACCATTGCACTTGTATGCACCGGGAGGAAGTTAAACATTTGGGTATGTGATAAATTTAGTGAACCACATTTATTTCCACGGGACATATGGAATGAACAAGGAAACATCTGTGTCACTTACTTTGTTATCTGGGCACAAGAGTCGTTATCTACATCCTCTGCTGCTACTTGTCTTTACAACAGAACAAATACTTGAGTTTAAATATCCTCGGTATGAACGGATGCACTCATAGGAGATTTCGGTTGATATTACGCAGTCTGGGTAACGGTAACCCGTCGTTGATCTGGAACTATGTTTGTGATAGTGAATAAAGATTGAGATTGAGAGGTTAAAGTAACAACGGTTACAGCTAACATTGTTCAGAGCAAATCCTGCACGAATTTTCTCACAACCATTTCAAAGAATCCCTATTGTACTTTCACCGAAAAAAAGATACTGTTGCTGTCCTCCGGGATCCAATCGAAAACCCTAACGTCAGTCCGCTAGACTAACGCAATCTGAATGTTGGTTCCACATTGCGCTGTCCATATGAATCCTATCTGACTAATTGTTACGTTTGTGATTAGTTGGATCCACTACAAGGTTCTGGGGAATGTGATGCCTGCGATTGAAATTTCATCCATTTTATCAATATATGATTATCCAATGACCATGCTGATTCATTTCTGACTGAACGGCCAAGCATTGGGATGAGGTACTGCTCAATATCATCTCAGTCCACCTGCCTAGAACCCAATGCTCCTGATCAGGCTCACTTAATCCAAACTTGATGAGGGATTCGAAGGCTGACTGGGCAATTTCGTATCAGGCCTACCTAATCAGAATCTGATGAACATAATTACATGTGGGCGGACTCAGTTTGCCTTCAGACCAGCTCAATTCAAGCTAGATCAAAATGACTGTTGGTATATTTTGATGCTCTAATTTGGGTCTGGTCCCCGAGTCGGCGATATTTGTAGCGATCATCGATTGTCCTTTTAGCGGAAATTGAAGGAAAGTTTTCAGCCGAATTTGTAAGGTAATATGAACAAACTTCTCTGATTGTCATTAGGTGTTGTCCAACCCATTTGCAATGATCTATAAATATGTCTAGTCCTCGGAATGCATTTATCCACTAAACTAATGGATTTTATTCGAGAAAATTGTTCTGCACGCCGAGCACAAGGAACTTTTTCACCAGCTCATTTCACATTGAGTATCGAGAAAATGCTTGGAACCAGTGAGAATTCTCGCCCTTCTGTCATGCCCCATAGACCTTATCCTGCGGAAGATTTCACCATCTACCCAGTTTATCTATGGATGTGGATTTGGTTTTATGATGACGTTTGTTGCAGCGTCAGGTTTCACGCAGCATGATTTTTATTTAATTTTCTTTTGACAGTAATGGAGGATTTTTTTCTGTTGTATTCTTCAATGATACAGGGTCACTTGCAATCCACACACATATAAGCCATAGGCGCCGTTCCACAATTTTTGAGCTTGTTAAAATTTTTGCTACGAACTTTCATTGGAATGAAAATTAAAAACCGACCACATACTAAAAGCATGCATCAAAGGATGATCCCAAAATTGAAAACCAAATTTTCCATTACAGATGAAGCTTCAAAGAATGTGCCAGCATAGGCGCACAGCGAAAGTCCAGCATTTCACGGAGTGCCCTATACTCTTTGGCCTCCTGTGAAATTGGAAAAGTAAAAAAAAAACAATTTCCATTGCAGAATTCGGTGATTTTTTATGTTCAATAATAGAAAAAACTTGGCCAAGTATTCGTGTCTGGGCAGGAAATGCTACGTCATATTGACAACTTTATCCCCCCCTACTATTATAAAACCTCGTCGCATGCAATTTCCATCATACCAACGACTTCAATTTTCGTCAAAAGTTTCGCTTGAGCGTATTTTTTTTGCGGGGGAGGGAGACACTATAAACCTAGTGCGACTTGTCGTTTCTCCTGACTTCGATTTCCCGCTTTATAAACTCAATTGCCACGGAAATCCGAAGACCCAAGCGTCGACTTGCCCTGTTGTATTATAGCTTTCATTTCGCTCACTCACTAGATTTTTTTTTATTTCCTTCCACTTTCTATCTTTCCCATTCTCTTTCCTATATTTTCCAAATTATAAATTTTTACGAGGACCCTTTCACCCTCCATTTTGATATCTCCAACGACACCCCACCATGCGATCGGATTTCACCGATTTCACACGTCAAGCGGAAAGATTTTCTTCTGTTTGCAATAACGCAAAATTGACGACTCGGAAGAGCAATAAAATTTGATAATTCCCTTCTGCATTCTATATCAAATCTATTCTAATGAGTATTGTCGCGGTAAACGAGAGAATGGATACAATACGACAGAGTAATTTCATGGTTATCACCAAGTCGAGATAATACGAGAAAGATGTGATAAGAGACGAGATATCTCGATAAGAATTCGAAAAAAAAAATTTGGTTTTGAACCAATCAATTTCACTCACAAACTAATGATTTTTTTCGTTAATGTATGGTGATCTAAGAAATAATAACGACGATAGTAAATTGATAACTCTGATAAGAAAAAGTCGGCCTTCGACTTTTGCCGAAAATTTTGCCGTCTTGCCTTGGCTCGTTTAAAGGAAAGAAGCTACTATTAAACCGTACGTTCTGTTTTTTTCCCCTCGCTGATGCCCATCCTACCGAAGAATATTTTCTAATAACCACAATGTAAAGCTGGGGTGCGTTACACAAAAGAAATCTTTGCGGGGTGATAGAGAATGAGCGGAAGAGAGACCAGTTGAAATCGCAAAGAGGGGTGTATTCGTTTTTTTTTTCAGTGGGTACGACTTATCTTAGTAATATTGGATTAAAACTTATGCCTCTCGGTCGCAATATGTTATTTTTATTACTCGTGGCTTTGCATAATATTTCGTTTTTTCTTTTTTTTTTAGCTCGAGGGGGTGGGTAGCGTTTCGCGTGGGCTAATTTTAATTTTTATCCGAGCAATGCTGACGCCAGGAGAGGAGGGAGATTAAGAATTTCATAGCTTATTTATTTATGCTGGGTCGAAAAGCTTTCTAATGAGGGAAAGAAACAAAAAAGAAGGAATTATCTACTCAACAAATTTTTCCGAATGAAATATCAAGTAATTTCGTCGGAAACTCACTGAAAGGTTGGATGACCTTGAAAATTAGGTGGTCATTGGCAGAAGTTCCAGGTGACAAGCAAAGCCAATATTTTCGCGAATGCCTCTCAACGGGGATTTCAATTTCGACGACCCTCGAGTGACGAGGTGGGGAGAGGAACAAAAAAAAAAAAACAGAGGGAAATAAAAGGCCCCGCGAAATATCTCCATTACTGGACTACTCTCTGCGAGGGAGAAAGAGGTGTCCCGGACACCCTCCAGCGTTCGTCGACACGCGATACGCCCGTTTAAATGTAAAACAAAGAATAAAAAATATGAGGTGTAAATGGTACGTGAGGCTTATCCCATTAATTGAAGAATGGAATTATTGAAAATAAATGGGACTCATCATTGAGTACTTCATTGGTTGCACGATTTTAGAAATTGAGCTGTTTTCACAAATTAGAAATTGAATTACTGTTCTCTACGAATTATGATGATTATTGATCAATCAGCAATATTCGGTAAAACTGGGAAAATATATATGACATCGATTGCTATTATTTTAATAAGGTCTCAGAACCTATATTTATCTGATGGTGAGTATGAAGCGTTCATGCTAATGAATGGAGGATTCGACTAGGTTTTTTTTTATTCATTTAAAGTGATGTGAAGAGGATCATTTACACTGTCGCTCTAATTACAATTTCATTTTGAATTCACAATTTTAAATTTGTAGGTTACAGTTTTTAAGATATTTACAGATCTCTTTTATAAATTTAACAACAGTGGCATCAGCAATTTTTTGTGTCGTATGGCTTAGTACAATTAGATTTATTTTAGACATTATATTAGACAATCGCTCCATAAGGTTGGCTCCCTGCTCGACATATTCAGAGCACTGCCACAGAATATGATCGACACAAGAGCAACGGGGGTCCTTGATAATGGCGATCCTCGCCAAGGAAGCTGCAAGGTGGTAGTGATTAGCTCTGACACACTCTTGCAGATTCCTTGTAGGACGATTCAAAATATTCTACACCCTTTCTCTTGTTTGCCTCATTCGCGAGGTCTACGTGTTTCCTTGATATCTCTATGAATTGCTCTGCTCTAAATAGAGTTTGGAAGTCCGTGAACGGTACCATTCGACTAGGTTGAGCATCGACGTATGGATGCATTTGAGATCAACAGAATGAGAAATAATATTGAGGAATACTATATTTAATTTCAGAGGAAATGATGAATGGGGTGAGTCATCCATTGACGAGCGAGAAGAAAGTTAAAAAAATGGTATGTACGTGATATCATGCGATAGTGCGGATAGAGTCTGCAGATTTTTTTCCATTTGGTTTATCTGCATCATTGGGTGACTAACCAGGCTGAATTATTAGATAGAGTTCTAGGGTTACAGAACTTGATAAACTGTGACGAGACAATTCGATCGCCAACCGATCATTTTGCTTTTCGACTGGAAACATCGTAACGTAATTATTGTCCAAATGTAAAACTGTTTGGTACACCTCACCGCATCAAGAACATGACACTTTTGTGTGTGTGTGTGTGTGTGTTTATGAATAACGAGTCAGTATAGTGCTGATGAAAGCCTGAACCGATGTGAGCCGAAGTCGCCCGACCACTTTTCTTTCGGCCGCGCGCCACATACCATCAGTGTATCGGCTTTTGGACAGATGGCCCTTCTCGGACACTTCACCATTTCTCGACATTTATAGTGGATTTATCGAATTATTATTAAAGAAATAATTATTAATAGGGATTATTTTGGCGCTGATGCCCACTTCCAATTGATTCCGCGAGGGCTTGCTTGTACGTAACCTCAACAAAATCTCGAGATCGCGTAAGACCATTCCAAGCGAAATGTAAGTATTTTCTTAATTCAAATTGATTTTGTAATAAAGTGATAAATTTTAAGTCGAAGGACCAATACAAAATAGTGGAAGTATGTAGGTTTTCTATAAAATACGGTGTCCGAAAATCGATGTCGATAATTTTGCGGGTATGTTTGTTTTCGGACACAAGATTTTTGACACTTAACCTCATTAAATTTATGTTGCCTTTAAATTGAGCAAACATTAATTGAGAATCAAATCAATTCTTGAGTTGTCGTAGTCAATTACTTGAGTCATTTTTTTTTATTAATTGTTTATTCTTTCAGGGGCAAAAGGAAGGCAACAATTTTGAAAATTCAAGTTTTTCAACTCTCAAAATTCTAAAAATTAAAAAATTATTAGATGATTTTCCTAATGAAGAAGAGACAAACAGTCCCCCCACGAAAATCTCATCTAACAAAAACTTGAATAAATATCATAATTCGTGTTGTGTTTTTTATATATTTGATCAAATTGTTATGTCATGGTCTGCATAATAAACTATTCTGAATAGTTCTATCGTACACTTGCGTTTTTCAGTCTTCATTTAGGTTGTCCGCAAACGGACCCGTGTCTGTCCTGAAACGGACACACCCAGTTTGAAGTGTCCGAAAACCGACGTAAACGCAGAATTTTTATTTCATCGTTTTTCTTATGATTCGCATCAATAAATCGATATTTTTTTGATTATTTAAGAGAGAAAAAATATGAAAGATATCAATTCAACCTCCAAACTTTTCATTCCTTCAGTCCACTATTAATTGATAACAACTTTATCGCAAACATTGCTTAACTGTCCGAGAACCGATACACTGATGGTACGCAACCGTTTTCGACGCAAGCGTGAGTCATGCTCGGGCGAGTTCGGCTTGACATCCGAAGGCCACTCTTTCGTGCGGTGCACTGTATTGCGCATGCGCGTTAGAAGAGCTTTGCGGCCAACCCGAACGTCTTACTTCCAACAGGTCACAGAAACTGTTCCTCCCGAAGCAGAAGACGACAGGAAAACCCGTTTTTCCGGGTAAGGGACAGAGGAAAATTCCAAATAAAAAAAGTGTGCAAGTTCCATGTTCCCTCTTAGCGTTCCAAGCAAACTATGCCAGTACCTCGGAACTTTTCAAAAATGTAGAAAAATGGATTATTAACTGCAGGAAACCTTGAAGACATTCAAAATTAATGGATCACATTGAAGTAATGAACATGTCACTATACACATGCAGAAAAAGTGCTCCCCAGGGATTATTTCCAGATTAGAGAACTTTTCCAACTCTAGTGGTGGTCCTTAAGTTCCTGAGTCTCGTGTTCTGCCTTTTCTGCCACCCGAAATGTTCTTTATTATTGGGGTCGGACACTTGAACATAACCACTCGTAAAGTCTCGTGCTATCTGCTCAGCCCTGCAGGTGGCAGACTATGCCGCCCTACAGGATTATTTACACCCAACGTGTCGTAAAATCGGTGGTCGATTTATCGTGAAAATATTGAAATGAGGCATTCATCTGCCTTTAATCACCCAAATAACTGATACCTTGATTTTTCATTCATTTTGAAAATCCATGAAGAATCCATTTTTTATTAAATCACTCAATAGGTTTTTATTTTCTTTCGAAATCTCAAAAAATTGGAAGCGTGAATTTGTCTCGAGAATAAGTCGATTTAGCGATAAATCGAATACAACTTTTCTACTTGTAAATAAAATCCTCACAAAAAATGTCTAATCACGTCTTTTCTCAAAATCATTCCTTCACGAGATATTTGCTTTTTCGAGCAAGTCCTTAGAAAATTTTACGAGGAAACGACAAATCAGCTTTTTATGTGGGCCCAATGGCTCAGACTGATTCCGCACACCAGCTTTTCTGTCATTTGGAGTTGGAGCAACAATAATCCAACGAAAATGAAGTGGGACTTCGCCAATTGACGTGATATGGAGTGGCCTCAAGCGATAATCTTAACGCTGATATCTTCCCCAGCTAAATTGGTCGGATTATGGATCTATGAGTGTGGAGACACGTTCTCCAGATTGCTAGGATTACCCACCAGACTCGACTCGTAATGTTTATTTCTTCATTTTTTCAAAGGTATTTCTTTAATGTCTATGAACGTGAATTACAAACTGTAGTACAGTGGCAAAATTCCAATCACATATCATAGAATAGATTGAAGGAGATTTATCGAAAATACTTTCAGCAAATTTACTCACACAAACAAATTTCCAATCCATAATTTTCACCAACAATCACCATTTTTCCTTGAGTTTTTCTTTTTGCCTCAGTACTGAAAGATTGCTTTATCAACTTACATGACAACCCTAAATCCTCCGTACAGATCCTGTACTTCACACACACACACACACACACTCACCGATTTTTACAGATAAACCAATAAAACTTTCTCCATCGAGATTTTAATAACAGCTTAGATTTTTTTGTACTGAGTAAATATATTACTCGACGGTGAATACTTTATGAGTATTATCAATGAAAAAGTTCATTACTATTTATATTATCAATGGAAAATCAATCATTTGAATTTCCAAAGTTGAGTTCGTATGTACTTGATATAACATTTGCCCGAACATCGTAAACACGCTGTATCTTGATCACATTTTAAAATATTCGACATGCATAAATACTAAGGCACTAGTGCTATCAAATAATTCAAAGGTGCTCTGTTTTCGTCGAGTGTCGTATGATTCCCATATAATATACTCCTTTAACTGTCGCGTACAGTCTATTAGATGCCGATAATACAATTGACCATTATCATGCTCACTATACCAGAAGGAATCATTATAAATTTTAGCATCGCTCTGATGATTGCCTTAACGAAAATAGATCTTCTCCAGCTACGATATTGCGGTTCTTATTATTTTTTTGCCCTCTCAACGCACGCTGAAGTTAACCCGATTGACCACTTGGTTATTAAATCACCTAACGTTCTCTTATCGTTCTTTTCAAGTTTACTCTCATTGGAAATATTTAACCCGCGGCTCCCAAGTACCCTACAATTGTGTCATTTACATTACTGGTATTTGCAGCCCGTTCGCCAGAGAACAAGGTGCAGGTGCAGTTGAGCGATAATTGCAGGACGTTTGATATTTAATTACAATTTATATGGCCAGCAAATTAAAGATGATGTCCACCGTTTCCTCATCGTATTTTACACACCCGGTGTGAAATTACCAGCAACTTGAGATCATTTGTAACCATTTGAATTGCGGAAATAAGAAGAAAAAAAAAATGGGAAAAAGATCAAATGAAAAAATAATTAAAAACGGTAAAGGCGTAATTTCCCTGACTCGATTCACGTGAAAAACATTTTCTAGAAACATCTAAAGAGTCTGTCATTACTCTAACGTGCATTGATGCGCGTTAAATACCACTGAATGAACTACCGGGATTGCGTGCCGCCATTCTACACTTGTATGGAATTATAAAATCCTAGTGTACGCCATCCTACGTCCGAGGTCAAATCGCTAATTACTCGTTTCACGTTTTGAATGAGAGAAAAAGGAATTGAAATGAAAATCACTGGGGCTTCTTCACTCTCAATGACTTATTCAACGTATACTTTACTCTTACTAAAATGTCGTATTATATGAGCGTAATTAACTAAACGATACTTGCACGGATTCCATGCCTTCCCCAGGTCTTTCGAATGTATAATATCCATTAGTGCATTTATTTGATTGTTAATATGATATTATGGTCCATGACACGAATTTTACATGGAAAAAAATATACTTCATTACAGCATATTCCACATTTCAATTTCCTTTTTTGTTGTACTCGACTAAATGAACTCAAAAATTCTTTCCCCGATATTTTGTCTTCAACATGATAATTAATTAATCTGCATAAAAATCCAACCCCATAAAATTGCCGTAGCATCGATTCCCATAAAACGTCTCATTTATTTATTCGTTTCTACCTTTGCAACTAGCGTCAGGAATTGGTGATTTTTCTTTTTCTCTGTGTCACTTCTCTTTGAATGGCTGACTGATTGTAATAATTGTCTCTCCATAGAATCAGAGTCCCTAGTTTTCATCTTCGTAATTCCTTGACACACGTGGTCAGACACGCGTGGAACCGGATCGCAATCCGAGGTATTTCGGTCTGCAGCGCGAGCGAGCGGAGCGCGATTGAGAGGGAGAGAGAGCGAGATAGAGAGCGCGTGGACGTTGTTGGTTTGCGGTTGACCCGTGCCACACACCGAGCGTTCTGATACCTCTGTGGTCGTGAGCATACGCCGACAACAGTGTTTGACTCGGTGCGCGTGGTGACGCGCCTATGTCCCATTTATTAATCAATCCATCCACCTTTTTATCCCTCCCATTTATTATTTTTTAATCAAAATGCATTAGGATTTCTGCGGAATTCAACGATTAGAATCTTCACGCATGAGTGATACAAGCCTCATGCCACACACTGGCCCGCCAGTGCAATCCCCACGTGTGGAAGTGGATATCAATCCGGCCGGAAGACGAGTGAGATGGTTGCAATTGGTTCTGATGACTTTCTCACCCTCGCGAGCGATCATTCGTGACGAATCAGCCCGACCATTCGTCACTTCTTTTATGCATCTGTTTGCCGTTTCAACTCGACACTTTTTTATCAACCCATCGACTCAATCAAGGCAGATGAGCGAATAAAACAGTCCACAATCTCACAAACGATATTTCTTTCGCCACATTATTATTTTAATGTTTCGATTAATTTATTTTCAAACTGAGGACTATTCATAAGTTCATACTGACATGTCCACCGATCAACCGCAAATGTTTAATCCATGAAATAAAGCGGATTGACCTAGGCACTGATGCAACAGTGTAACGCTTCAAGGAGGTCTGCACTTGAAACTTCCGTAGTCCTTTGCCCTTCTCCACTACTTCCGGTATGCGTATGTGGTCCCGCTGATAGCCATGATCCTCACCTTAAGAATCGCAGTCTTCTACGCTATACATACATCATACATTGATTCTATACTTTCACAAAATTTTTTGAAGTGTGTATAGTTATTCCTCCTTTGACTCATTTTGCGGTCAAGTAATTGCAGTATAATTTGGGCTAAATTCCGCCATTTGAAGACCGCTTCGCGTAGTAAAGCTGGCGTGTCGCGATCTGTATGCTTTCCCCATCAAGGCCATTTAATAGGGACTTTCTTGCATAGGATTCTGCAGTGATTGGACCATGCATTCTACGACAGATTACCAAAAAAATTGAAATGTAATTCGCTGTATGTTCCATTAACATCGCTGTCCCATTCCCAATATACCCAACATTCAATAAAAACAGACATTTTCCCAGTCATGACACATAGGCTGGCATTTCGGCACAGCCGAAAGGGCGAAATATTGCTCCGCATGTCCAGTAATATCATCCGATATGCGCTCTCGTGTTTCCCCATCGTCGCTGCATTGTTCTCGCCCTTCTGTGTCTAGCATTGTGACGGGGCATCGTGCATTTCAGTTCTGGACATACGTGCCAGTGTATTGCTGGGCGCTATAGGGGAATAGAGTGAGAGAGTGTAGGTGCCTCTCTAGGTATGGATGCATATGCGCACCCGATAGCCCCCGTAATGCCATCTCTAATTCCATGCGAGCTGATTTGATTTTGGCATTAAGATAAAGCGAGACTCACTCTCTCCGAATGCGAGGGCCCCCCTCGTCCCCTGTCCAAACGCCACTGATAATCGTGTTTCTACAATGCATCAGGCATCGTCCCGTACGAATTATCATCCCCCATACACTGTTGTTCCTGAGAACGTAATGACAACAATAACAGCCGAGATAAATGTTTTGCGATATTTACATTTGGAGTTTACAGACCTTTCTTTCATTTGATGGATCTGATTGTTTTATTTTTTTTTTTTTTATGATTATGAGTACGAGGAGAATAGGGAAAGTAGAATTGTCGTTCCTTTCCGGATGGAGAAAGTTTTTGTAATCACTTCCCATATGAGATGTTTCCCCGGGTCGAAAAATGAGTTGTTCCAAATCTTTGTTTTATCGTTCAAGTCGTTCTGAAATTTTGAGTTATTTTCAACGATACTGAAAGATACAAGGAAGACTTTCGTCGTGGCATCGGTCTTCGCAATAAACATCTCAGCGTTGGAAGACAACTGTCGCTGTCGAGTTGTACTTATTGGAAAAGGAAGACTAAAGAAGACTAAAGTCGTTCGAATTTGGTAATGGTCAGAGCGACTCGGAGCGTCTTCATTTTCAGGGGCCGTGGTCAGTATGTCTGTCCTTTGATCAAATCCATGTTTTCCCTTTGCTCGCGGTTTCGTGATTTCCTCAGCCCTTTCAGAGACATATTCAACATATACATATATATATATCACCCAAGTGGACAATCGTGAGTTGTCATTGTGCATCATGAAAATTATTGGACGCATACATTTAAAAAAAATTAATGCTCCATCGAACGGTAAAGCCCGCACGTATGTTCCACTCTATCTTGATTAATATTAAATTCGCTGATAACCTAAATTCAAAAAATGAGAAATAAAGCAAAGCGCCTGGAAATTACACTCGCGAGACACTTTGAATTCCCATGAACTAAAAGAAGCCCTCCGGGATTGCCTCGAAATGATATTACACGTTGAGCTTTATCTAAATGTTAATCCAAAGCCATTATATCGACTTCTCGGAGAGAAAAAGGAACGAAATAAAATTCCTAAATAAAAAATTGAAAATAAGAAAAGGAGGAATTCCAGAGACGAGATTATTATTTTCTTCTTTCACCCAATGGAGTGAGAGTTGTGGAGCCCCTACAGGCTACGAAACGTTTAAAAGAAAAAACTGTTAGAGTCTGATGAGAGAGGGGGGAATGCAGAAAAAAAAATGGAAGATCTGGCTTTTCTTACTTTCATTCTCTGCCCTTTTTATTTTTCCATTATTCAAATATAAATGTAAATGTTGATACAAACGGATAGGTAAATGGAAAAGAGAGAATTCAATTGTTGCCAGTCACTCGGGGAGACCCAAAGCGAGGAAGAGAGAGAGAGAGTGAGGTCGAAACAATGTGAAGAGGGAGGAAATTAGTTTATAAGGAAGCGACGCGGTAGAAAAAAAGAGATCGTCTCGTTATGTTGCGCATGGGGGACCCGCGGCGTTCGGATACTCATACAACAATCCAAGGAATTGTGGATGCAGCCAACTATACGCTCCATTGCACCTGAATCAAGGATCTAGCCAACAAACCGTAAAACTGAAATCTCCAATGACTCAAATCCGCACAATTGCGGTGAATTTTTTTCATTTCTTTTATTCAATTAACGATAAAATTGTTTATTCCTACTTTCGATCTTCAATCATTATCCATAGGAATCTACTGATCTGTTATCACTCTAATGACGAAATGGCTATTTGTGTTATACGGCCGATAAACGGCGGTTTGCGAGGAGTGTGATTTTCACGACGAGGTGGCGGTGAGTCATGGACGAGGCTCGCCGAAGGCGAGCCGAGTCACTGACTTACGACATCGAGTGGTGCAAACTCACACGACTCGCAAACCAACGTTATCGGCCGAATAACACAGGCTATTTTTTGTCACGTATGCCTGACTAGGGGGCGGCGTGGGCGCGCGATGGGGTGGTGTGGGGGGGGGGGGGGACGACGCCCCCCCCCACCTGAAAAAAAACAAGACATCAAAATAAAAATCATCATCTGGAGTCTGCACTCTGCACGAAACGCTTAATATCATTAAATGATTAAATTGCACCATCGAGCTATTCACACTGAACAAGTCCCGAACTATGACGAGATGTTAGATGGCTGCCGTAGCGTGCCTGTGAGATCAGTGGCGCTGTACGGTGGCCGTATTATATGCTATGCCGTATAGCGTTACGTGAGTCGTTGCAGTTCTTCCATGGTTCTGTGAGGCCATGGTCCGATAAATGTTGAAAAAAGGACTAGGCCTCACTTCTGCGCGGGTTCGGTGACCATATGCGATAACTACGATTTATCGATCAAAAAAGAGTCCCCAGAGCACCACGTATCAGGCATCAGTGACGAAAATTCAATTATTTTCCACTTCAATGTTTGGTCCATCACATTGACACACTTTTTAAAAATCTCGAAATTAACTTTCAAAAATGATTTAAATTTAAGTTGACCTGAATTTGAATGCTTTTTATACCAACAGTGATAGAATTATATGCCGTAGCTCTTATTCAAATGTGTAGATTTTGCCTGATTACAGGATAGAATCGAGGTGAACAAACACGTGATAAAGTCCATTGGGACACGTGTCTCAAGGTAGTATCCGCGAAATTCTGCAGGACCGATAAATCACCGCGGTTGAACCACTATGAACTCCATAGCCTAGGTTATAATGCCCCACATGAGCCGCAATGACACGCTTTGCTCGTAAACATGGACCAAGTGCCTCATCCTCTCTCAAAAGCGCAAGTCACAGTCGATGGATGAAAACGATTGGTGGTCTTGAAAATGCATTGGAAAATAGATTTTTTTAGCGAATCTCGTTTTTTTACAAAAAACACTAAACCCCTTCGATCCCGACATATGGGATCATTCAAATATTATGTCACGTAGTTTTTTTTGGTGGTGTACTCCCCCATCCTCTTCCCACCGTCACCAACGTGAATGGACCCTAGAAGATTACATCCCATAATTCACCCCCTCCCCCCACTCTCTCATGCACTATTTTTTTCGAAATATAATACAATAACATTCTTTTGAGGCAATTTAAAAAAATAATGACAACTCCCATTCTCCCTAAAGACAACAAATGTAATAATTGAAGATCTGAAATATTTGAATTTCAGTTCAATTACTTCAACAATAACTTGGCATTTGTATAAGTAATTTTCCCAACAAGTGAAAATTTTGATCACAAGGAAAAACATCTGTTTTGATGACGTGGCATTGGTCCATGGAAGCAGAGAGATAAACATTTGATATAGAAAGGCATTTGGATGTAAGCGTTATAGGGTAGGCATTTTACGAGGTAGCATATTTCTGGACGTTTGTGATGCTGGTTAGGAGGTAAAAGCCCACCCACGAAGACAGTAGTCTCTCTCTTGCCCAAGTCAAAATAGCATTTGAAATCATAACGGGGCGAATGTCCGTTACCCCAATACGAGTTATGAAGCAGTAAAGTCCCTTAGAGTTGTGCGTATACGAGGATCTGGGTTTTCTAAATCCCCTCTGGGTGCTCGACGCGTCTTATGGAATAATTTAGATGATTGGAGTTCAGGGGGACGCCTTTACTGTTGTCTATTGTCCTCTGGCTCTCTCATTACTTCCACCAATGTTGCATTCAAACCTTGTCAAGTTATTGAAACCTACCTCAATAAAATCAATTTAATGTTTTAGGGGTAAAGGTGGCAAAAACTAGTCCCGATGCATTTTTCCAACATTTGGTGAACCCCATTCGACACATACCTGAAACAAACAATGAAACAATGATGTTAATTCACGTGAATTATCACATGGTAAAAAATAGGAGTGAAAATTTAAGCCAGAGACAAATGGATCAATAAATCATTTGAGCATTTGAGGCCCACAGCGTGCGCATTTATGAAACACCTCTACGCGAAGGATATCTTTTTCTCACACGATTTATACCGGGCAATATCGTTCCCTGGATTAGCCCTCTATCATACACTATACTGAAGTTATAAGTCGTGGAACGTGAAGTGGTACACATGTGGTGCTATTAGTGTCAAAATAAAAATGTGGACGAAGGATATATCGAGGGTGAGAGAAGTGTATTATTGCTAATATAAGTGATGCTTTCAATCGTATCAATAAAACTTAATGTATTTTTTTTTTATTTTTAGTAAAAAAAATAAAGAGCCTCATGTGAGAAAGGATGAAAGCAAAATGATCTTTCATCCATTTTTTTTTTTTTTAATTTCAAACGCGATTTTGAGAAATCGTTTTCCGATCTCCGAGGTTAGAACAATACTATCTAGGTGACAAAAAGTAAATCTGAAAAAAAAACATCAACACAATGCGTCTCGTTGGGATTCACATATAGGAGACTGTCGTACAAACTGTTGAGGGATATATGTTCTCGCCCCGATGCCGAGAATCACACCCCTTAAATAAAGTGACCAGGGGTGGCCGTGTCGACGGCAATAAACCGATCTACCTCCTCTCCCTTTACACCCAACCCACACACCACCCACACACATTAACTGATACGAGCATACCCATAAAACTTAGAAACAATTGTCTTTTATTGTTTTGTTGTTATTTAATTTCTCCACCCAACTGGTTGGCGTGCTGCATTGGGATGAGTCTCGCCCTAAATAATTTACGACCCTGCAATCTCTCTTTTCGCCTCGTTTTCTCTTTCATCTCACTTTTGTGTGTGGATTTACGGAAAATACGCTTGGTATTGTCTCACGTCCTTAGGTGGTCCGTAAGAAATATTACTGTTGAAGGGACAGCCTAGAAATTTACGGCGTTATGTGATAGAACGTGCAAAATTATTTTTCAATCGTCTTTTCGAAGATTTTTTTCATTTCTTTTGTAATCAATTTATCATGCTCCCTTTTCCCCTATTTCGTTAGTGTAATTCAAAGAATTTTTAATTCAATCAGCAGCAATTTACATCGAATTTTGACCACTTTTGGGTGTAAGAAGAAGAATACCGAGTTAGCACATGATTTCCCGGCGTTATAAGCTTTTGTTGCGCTCTATTTTTATATCCGCCTGGCCATTGCAGAGGAAGTCGTCGCGGACGTTTGGTCATAAAGCTCACAGTGTAGGGAGACTGCAAATATACACGATATATGTGCCAGAGTTGGGAACGATTACATACGTACGAGTGAGGAATACTCGACACCCCAGAGTGCTCCCTCCTCGAGTGCCTCATCCAAGAGCATCAGGGAGACCCAATGAAAATAATTATTAGCACTAAGTGGACTGTAGTTATGTGCATCAGCCCTCACGGATTAGACAGACGTAGATGAGGCTGCGTTGTATTGAGAGGATGCGGATCTATTGGCTAGATAACTAGATTCCATTGCGTAATCCCAGTGTCAGGCATTCAATTCAATACAAATTGAGACAAATTTGTACTTTTATCATCACTTTATTCAACAATTCCCATCAATTATAGTTGATTGAGTGGAGTGAATGGAATTAACGATCCGATAATAAAAACTTCACTATTGGGCCTAAAAAACTTTTCCAAAACTCGGCTGCGCTTCGGTGAGCAACCCTTATCCACGCCAGGAAACTTTATCATTTATAACGAAAATTACAGATGGACTGTGGTGGAAACATCATCTTCAATGCATTCTTTTTCCACTACTCACACCCGGACATTCTGCTAAATCGTGGAGAGGTCATTTGCAAATCGACAGGTGGCAATAAAAATGGTTGAAAAATCAGCTGGTGCGATTGGTATCAGTCGCTTGACAGCTCGCCGATAGGTATACATGAAACGTAGACTCCTTCAAGTCACTACACAATTTTCCCCCGGCCCATCGTTTACACAGGGCAATAAATAAATTCCATAAAGACTTTGGCACATTATTTGAGACACATAAATAAACGGTTTACGCCTTGTTGGAACTGGCCGACCCCTCCAAAAAAAAAGGAGAAAATAGAGGACAGAGAAAATATATAAACACGTACAAACATTTTGCACCCTAACTCACTTGTATCGTCTTTATCTCTCAGTTCCACTCATCGCCAAACTGAGTTATGAATCGTAAAATGCTTAGATCAACCAATCGAGACACTTTTAGCCCTCGTTGGCCTTGGAACACCTCCCTGATACTTTCGCTTATTACACGAGTGTTATTATACCACTCACAGATGGAGAGTGTAGAAGAAAAAATAACAGTTATACTTACACTCATCTCGTGAATTATTTTCACGCAATCACTAACTGGCGATCTAACCTGCGCACTCTAATCTTCTTACAATTGCAGAGAGTTCCATTTTTAGACGGTAAAAAGAGGAGGAAAAATAACATCGAGGATTGTTCCAAATGAGAAGAGCAATTAATTATTGCAAACAAGTGTAATTCGTTTCGTGGGTACGATTTGCTCGTTAGTAACATCACGAGGAACTCTGGAATTCTTTTTTTTTTCATTTTTTTTTCGTCTCTCAGCTGCGGGAAGAGCGCGGTTTGAATATCAGCGTTGCGGGTTAAGGGAGCGTCATCAAGGCCGCGTGCGTGTGCATTGTAGATGTTGGGTTTTTTTTTTTCTTAAGAAACGAGCAATAAAACAAATCTCAGTGCGGAAGCGCACGAAGAGGTTGACACCTGGCTGAGGCCTTGAGAAACGCGTTTTGTTTTCAAGAAGCGATATGTGGATTTTAAACGGAAATGGAGGAGTATCGCGCTCCCAGGCGAGGGTATTGTGTGGGGACTTGGGGTAATCAGCTGGTAGACTTGTTTATCGCTTCAGAGACATGCAAAAGTGTATGATAGAATTTTATGCATTTTTCAAATGGTGAGGTGAGAGAAAAAAATGTAGAAACATGGATGGAAAAATTGAATCTATCGACAACTGTTTCAATTACAAAACGCTATCATATTGATGAAACACTGTGAACTTTCATCTTCAGTAGTTTGTCGCAGATTCAACAACTGCGACAATTTACCTACATTTTTTTACTATTTACAATTTTTTTTTTTTTGAAGACATTTTGCAATATATATATATATATATTTTCGTATTAATTTTTGCACTTTTCGTAATTTTTTTATTTCGAGAATATCTGCAAATATGTACAAATATATATGTAGTGAAACGAAATAGCAAAGTTTTCATAAAAACTTATCGGGAGCAAAGATAGGTGTAAAAGAGGCGTTCAGAAAAATTGTCTTTTCTCATATGAAACTCATGGAGTTGGTTATTTCCTTGCATTGCATTGAATTTTTTTTTAGATTGTGAGGGTATCTTAGACCTTATCTTGGGAGGCCTGGATTATATCGCCAGGACCACGGAGAAGCATATGTACACGCGTCATTTACAAGGGCCAGAGTTTCATGTGAATTTTCCAATGCTCTCTAAATCAGGGCTTAAGATAAGTCAACTTAAAATAATTTGAAACTAATGAATGATTCTGAGGAAGTATGTTCAGTGTTGCCGCGATAGACGAGACAATCGAAACAAGATGAGATAATTATGACTCAATACAATACGAGAGCGAAATTTTATGATTTGTCAATTGGTTTTATAGTTTCGATACAAGACAGGAGAGTTAAATTTTTCAATTTGTCTCGTATCGCGGCAGTGCTGTGTTGGCTTATCTCCCGTAAATATCGTATGCGGTGTATCATAATACATAGTGTAGATATTCACTGCAGCAGTCACATCCGAAACAATGGCAATTACAAGTGTTACACCACTTTATATCCCATAAATATTTCGAGAATTTTGTCCGTCACGTCAAAGTGAATTTAGTTGTTCAACTAACCGGACGAGGCACGCGAGGACAAGAATAGTACTTATGTCACGGTCATCGAGCAGCGAAATACAAATTCATTCTATTTCTCGATGATGTGCAGACAGATGGAAAAAATCGGTAACTATTACCCAATGGCAAAGGTGAATAAGAAAGACTAAATGGTTCATTGGTAGTTACCGAGGCGTCGAGGTATGAGCAAATTATGCGTTCCCTCTCGCATTTCTTGATCATTACGCGACAACGACAAATTTTCTCCAATGTCAACAATCGCTCACTTCACCAGTTAGAAATTATCGAACATGAGAAACGAGATTTAAACTTCATCACTCAGTGCCCTCTCCTCTCCCCCCCCCCCCCTGTCTCTCACCGCCACTTCTATCCCCCTTTTTTGTTTCAAGTGCAAGTTTTTCGTAACGCACTTAACCATGCGTGTACGCGCAAATATTCTTTGACAATTACACGCTGGAAGGATAGAGCCGTGGTTTCCGCATTGTACGCATACACACACACTATTTTTTTTTATCTCTTGTCCCTGTACGCTCAGACCTGTCCCTGTACGTTCGAGTACACACTCTAGGGTTACTGTATACGTTTCTCACGTTTTTGTATTTCTTCAAGAGATTTTAATGATTTTTTTCCCCCGCCATGTCAGCTATCTCCATAAAAAAATGCGAATTTTATTTCATGTTTCTTATGGGATAAAATTATTTGATTTCATAATTTTGAAAATTGTGGACGTGCTTTAGGGAAGAGTAAAAAAATATCCATGCCCGATGAAGTAAAACAGGACTCTAGTAGAAAAAGGTGTTGTTATAGGGTCAACGTTTATGGCCATTGGAGTTTTCACGATAATTCGAGGATACATATGAGATGACATTTGGCGATATGAGAGGCCAATAACAAAAATCATAAACACTTATGTCTTCGTTGATTAAGCCGTAGTGTGTTTGAACCTTCACGACTTGCCATTTTACCGTAATATACGTCTCACTCATCCACACAAGATAGAATCCAAAATGAACGATTCTATTGGTGTATTTATCCAGCAACCCCGAGTGTGCAAGTATCCAACGGGTCATCCCTGACGTTTAATACACGTTCGATTGCTCCATGGGCATCAAATATTAACGTGTAATTCCATCCTATCTTCTGTACACTTTATTTCCCATAAAAAGAAGCATGGATGGGGAGAGAGGAGGGAAAATAATTCACCATTTTTTTCCCCTCTTTTATCATTATTCCCCGTGTTTTCCTATCTACACCTCGTTGACTCGTATGATTATAAAAATTCATATGCCTCGTGTTGTATGGTAATTAGGGTAATTAAATATCCCTTGATGATTAAAATCTGGAGGTGAAACATTTTCACTTTGTCCAAGTGGAAATTCACTGGAAAACATATACTTTTGTTCTGTTTTTAAGTAATTCCTGGGTGGTTAAAATATTTAAAAAAATTGCTGAATATTTAAAAGTTTTCGGAAAACGGAATATGGAATGTCCCATTTTGCCCCAGTGTCCCACCATGCCCCACTCCTCTCCAAGTAGACCGTCAGACTCATGCATTATTCTGTAGAACGAATAATGCTGTCAACTGCAGAGCTGAAGCATTCTTCATTACTCCCTCAAAAAGAAGAAAACATCAATCTACAAAACCATCGCGACTATGATTGAGAGCCATTAGCCAATAGTCCTGATGGTTTGGCAAATATTTCCGTCTTCTCCTCACCATTCGTTGAATCCAACACGACTCGATATCTCTTCTCTTTCTCCATTACTATGTCTATTACATACACTGATGACCAAGAAAAGTACCTAGCGCAATCGGTCAACCACATAGACAGCTAGTACACATGTTGTCCATTGACTAGTTCAAACACGGCACATCCTAGGAATTGCAGTATTAACTTTCTCCATGTTTTTCCATTTTTTCCATATTTTTTCCATATGCCTATGGGAAAAATGCACGTTAGTCATTTGCAGTTAATCATGAAAAAATCTATCGGTACATCGAGAGAATTCTGCATCCTGTTATCTTTAAGGAAAATGCTTGACTATTATGCGGGGATTAGGAAAAAGAGACGAAATGAGGAAGAAATAAAATAAACGAGAGAGAACTAGCGAGTCAAATATGTTCCCATTCCAAATATTTGGAAACGTCTACTACTTCCGGGGAACTCGGCGGAGTGCGCACGCGCGAGATTCAAACACTGAAGCACGATTTGCTGATGCTACCTGCGATTACACCTTAATTAAGCAAGCTAACAAAAAAAGTCATAAAATATAAAATATGGAGTTTCAAGTGAGGCATATTTTTTGTTATATACATTTTTTCCTATCTGTAACCGTTCTCCAGATACAGCCCTATAAAAATTTCGATTTGTGATGACGGTACGAATCGTATCAGCATAGTCTACTTTTTATTTTTTTTCTAATCCATCGTTATTATTTAGTTATTGTACGAATACTATTTAAAAAATTTACAATATTGACTACAGATTTTTGTTTATACTATTGTCTTCACCAGGAACCAGAATAGACACAAAAAGTTGATGGAGCGTGCAACTAACAAATCTTCGGAGACGAGATCAGAAAGTCGGATTCTCGACGAGACGCAGTATTGTCTGTCATATGTCGAGAGGAGACGATAAAACTGATTTTTTTCTTTCGACTTTATACTCTCGTCTCGGAGCGTAAAAAAATTGAATTGATTGCCGTTTTCAACGCAAAATAGTTTTATTGGTGTTAGTATTGGAATTGGATATAAAGCCCTAGCTCACGCAACAACGATTATCCACCTGGACACAGCTGAATTACGTAAAGGCGGAACCGCGAGACGTCTGGAGATTACGATATATTTTTGATTGGAGTGTGCCCTGTGTCACGTGAACAGACCGCTCCTTGAGTGTGCAAGGGACGAGGACAGATGCAATAGCACATGCGAGTAGGGAAGTGCACGCTACTCATAAAAATCCAATGCTCTCACTCATAAGATATCAAGAAACTCAAGCTCTACGGCCAACAATCACATGTTCTGCTGGACTTTATATTTTTCACGCTCGATTCGTAATTAACTTGGTGTAGTTCGTCGCTGGCATCGTATGTGCGGTCATTTATTTTTTATGACCGGCAGATTAAGTTCTTTGGGACGGGCCCTCTTTTATTTAGCTATTATGGTGCTTTATTACCTAAAATTGAGTAATTTGTCAGGTTTGCGCGCAGTTGAAGTTTTGGAAAATGGTCAAAGGAATTTCTTTGAGATAACATTATGGACAGTCTAGCATAGTAAGGTCTAGGTCTTAGTAAACCACAAAGAAGCACTTTGAAAACACTATTCATAAATTTTAGAAGAGTTCTCAAGTCACATATTATATTCTCTCAGTACATTTCTATTCCGCTTATCCAATTTGAATGCTCATTCGCAAGAAGAACAAATAAAAACAAATATAAACCTTCACCTGCATCAGCTTGGAAGGCTGACGAAGTATTCCGGGGTCATCGAGGCACCTCGAACTTATATATATACATCTTCAAATATTTTTTCTACCGTTTTTCTACCTTCTACACACATACAGTAGACACGAGAATTCCGACTGAGTGTACACGAAAAAGCCAGGAAGGGTCATGCGTTGCCACGCTGTCTGACTGACAAGCTGACTTATGCAAATAACTCGAAGAGGCACCTCTTCGAGTGGAGTTTAGGTGTCAGCTGGAGTAATCCGATCGCGCACACAGTTCGCCAGTCTGAGGGATAAGAAATATATCCTTATTTATTTTTTTTCCATGATGGGATTTAAATTACAGCAGGCATTATTACTTCTTTTTCTCACTCACCTCCGATTTGCCTCCCTCGTACAAACACACATTTATGCTCCCATCCAACGGATAATAACAACCACGACGACTTTATCCTACGATCCGTGATGGCCTGGCCATCAGAATACATATTTTATTCTTCTCGCTTATCATAATTTTTTCACCTCCTCATTTACTGTCATGACGAATTGAGCTAATTAGGGTAAGTATGAACGATGAATCATGTTTCCTGAGAAAAAAAAACATCAACTGTGGGTTGTTTTATGCACTTTCATGTATGGGGTGTATACTAATGAGTAATTTCATGAAACGAAGCGCCAGCTCCTAATAGTATTGTTGAGACATTCTTACATTATGCTTGAGTGAGACTGGAAAAATATAATATAAAGAAGAAACGGAAAAAAAAATCATATTGTATCTCATATTTGAAGACTGCTTTCCGCACCGCACAGGTAGTTCGTAAACGCTAGCACGCCATCCACCACCCATATGTACTCCTAAACTATCAACGTTAGAGAAAACATTCCTAAACATAAAATGTGCATGTGAACATAAGGAACTAAAATTGTTGGAACCTTTTTCCCCTATCTGTATCCGTTTTGGAAATATTATGTGTTAATTAATTTCCTGATAATTGCATATAGGTGTAACTTCCTCTCTACAACCCTTTAATGAGGAGAGAAAGCATTGCTTCATTGGAAACAGTTCATTATGGCCTTGATCATTTTCTAAATTGTAAATAATTGAATCGAGATTGGAGGAGGGGAGAATTTTAGAAGTATGGAGTATTGGAATTCATCGAATGAGTTCGCTCGAGTTTCTCAAAATTTTGTCACTAACAACCGGTTCTTATCCCGCGGTGAGACGATGAATCTCAAGTTAACTAACGGTCCTTCAGCTTCATTGGGGTTAATTAATTGAAAGGGTCGAAGTGACTGGTCGTATGAGCAGACCGGGAGACATACAGAGAGGGCCAACTGGTCACCTCTGGCTAATCATAGACCACGTTTCTCACCAGGCCAAGAGAGTGCTCAGGGTGTTAGTTCCCCTCTTTGGGATCGTAACAACCCGACTCCGGGCACTAGCTTGTTTCGCATCTACGATACTACGCATTTGCCGAGATTCTGCCCACTGTGTTAACGTTACAAGGGTGTCTGATTGTAATTACTTTACTCAAGTGCGGTGATTAAAGTTCTCCAATGGCCAGTGTCCGCCGGCGACACCGTCCACCTTTGGTTAACACTCGATCCACTGTAATCGAGGGTTCGCTTGCCGTTTCTTTTCGCCACACAGTCTATATCACTCGTTTTATGGGAAATGGGATACTGGCGCCAAGCTACACCAACACATGCCATTTTCACGGCATTGTAAACAAATGCTGAAAAAAAATTGCTCGGATTTCATGAATCAACGGGGATACGTGTACAAGTAATTAAATACATTGTGATTCACTTTTTATTTCGTGTTATGGGGTAATTAAATTCTTCTCAATTACTTTTCTTTCGACTGGCGTCTAGAGTTACTTCCCTCTATTACTAACGGGAGAATTTATTAATTGTATCGGCGCGAAATTTTGGCGATGCTGTTTATCAGTGTACTCTGATCGAATGTCATTTTTCCGAGGAAGCAAATGTTTGGGCTATGGAATCTATCATCGCACATATTCACTTACTCTGGATGGGAAATTCATAAAATTGAAAAATCTCTAATTTGAAGGAACATTTGGGTAAAATAAAATTATTATAAAACAATTATGATAAAGAAAATAATGTTAAGAGTGAGTCATTACACAATAGGTTTTGGGTCAACCATGGTATATACAGCAAATAAAATGCTCTCTTATCATGCAGGTAAACTGCTAAACTAATGAAACGAGCATTGAAGCCTTGAGGCAACATAAAAGCGCGATCACGCGACACATGCAACTAAAACAGAGGGGAACTCGTCCCTGCGAATGAAGAGCGTCGGAGGTGGGTGGGTGGGGGGAAGAGGGGAAGACGAAGTCTAATACATTTATTTTCCTCCTCTCAGCACAAACGAGTCGAGTCAAAACAAATTGAACGAGCAAATCCGTGCACTGTAAAATCCTCTCCCACTACCCCTCTCTTACCTCACCGCACCCGCAAAACGGATACGCGCACTTGAGTCGCATTAAATGTGCACGTCGCTTCATACTCCAGCGTACATTAGGCGAAAAGCATATGCGAGACTCTCCCGTGCGTATCATGACTTCTGCGTGCTAAGTTTGACAGCTAAACTTGCTGAAAGTTTTGAGTTTTTTGCGTGTGTCGGCTCGGGCAAAAACATGAATGGGGTGGGAGTGATGGGGTTGAATCAATATATGTTGTCGTGCAGCGGATTGAATTAATGCAAGGGTCATTATTGGCGACTTTAGCAGCAGACATACCCATACAATCCAGAAAAAACGAAAATACTCAAAATTCATTTCATTTGAATGGCGTACTTTAATACGTGTGCGGTTTCGCGTGACGCTCTTTTGACTCTAGGGCAAGTTGGTCAGCCATTTAACTCCCCATTGGCTTCCCCATTATAACGGCACACCAACGCTCCCATAGTACGTGACTCACGGGGGCCTCTTGACTCATCGATTTCACCGACATCTATTATTTTCATTTCGATTAAATTTTTTTGTAATAATATTTGTATACGCATGTATTGGAGAGTGACATAGCACTTTGAATTAGCATTTCGTGGAGTCGACATCTGGGGCAATAGAGAATTCACGGAGGCAAATGCAGATGGGTCAAAGGTTTCTGCTGATGGGTTTGTCGTCAATGGGGCAATATGCATTAGAAAGCTGGGCCTCATGTGGTACCATGCATTTGATATGGTTGTAGTCTACGCTGAGAAATGTCGCCAGGAACTTCCGGTCCAGGAATACTTTCCATACGGGAAATTCAAAATATTGCCTACGGCCAAAGCATCATAAATTATTTTTTACTTTTTTTAAGTCCAGAAAAAAACTTAACGATGTAATTTTTACCACGACGAAAATTGAAATCATGAAAAAAAATAAGACCACCACGGATTAAAGGGTTAAATGAGTAATTTTTCCTACGGTGATAAAATTGGTGGTAGACTCGAAGGACGTTTATTATTTTAACGAACAAACGGGTGAGGTCGAAGTGCGAGGCGAGAGACACGACATTAATATAAGCGTTAAACGCGCCGTGAGAAATAGTCAGGTGTGGTTTGTACCGCGGTATATAACGGGTTGAAGGAGGGGGAGGGGGGGTACCGAGGGCGTTGCGATTCAACACCCAAGGCAGATTTCACGGGGCATATCTCCCAAAGCCTTTTCGTGAATTTTCACATTTCAGCCTGTGGTTCCTCGGAGATTCCATCTGCTAATACCATTGGTAAACACTATTTAATGAGTGAATTTTTGGCGGTGTTCGACAGGAAAGCTGGGGTGAGTTTGTAATTTCGGGAGAAGTCTTACTAGATTGCGAGCATTACTGCCAACCAAGGATCAAATACGAAAGAAAACTATCGTGAACTCGAACGTAAATTTTATTATCCACTGAATAATTTTTATCTTGCTAAAAATTAAAAATTAAATATCACTTAATAACGCAGTAATTTATAGCGACGTAAGCTGCAGTTTAATTAAGAAAAAGGATTTTTAGCAATTTTTTCCGGCGGGGTAAAATGGCATTATTCGGGTAAAATAATTTTTCTGAGTATTCTTCTTGAATCTTAAATTTCATTTTTTCTGTGCAATTGATTCCTCGATATTTCGCTGTAATTTACCCCGTCATTCCCCCCGGATTGTTTCTCAGTCTCCCTAAAAATCTCGGAGTAAATATTTTGAAGGGTGAGAGAGCGTCTAAAAGAATATCCACGGAAAAATGAGGTAGGACAAAGATAACTGGAGAAGATACATCGGATGAAGCGAGAGGGTGGATGAAAATGCTGGATTGGAGTTCTGATTTCATTAGATGCCCCGTGTTATGCGATTAATTAAATCGCGAAAACTCGAGGAAAAAATATATAAGAAGACTGAACACCGACGAAGTGGGAAGAGGAAAATTAACTCGAGACATTCCGCACGCTTTATAAAAGGTGAACTTGAGACTCGTTGGGAGGAAAGTACATAAAAATCACTGTAATCAGTCCCTTCAAAATGTAGGCGGCTAATTTTCTGCAAAAACAAGACTAATGCATACTTGAAAAAAATTCAAAAAAAGCAAGCACTCCTGTGATGATTTTTTTTTCGTTCCCGGGTTTGGATTTGAGCCCACGTCCTCCTGCCCTCCATACGTCCAAGAATGCTAAATATTTACAAATTTTAAGGTATGAGAAGAATTCAAATCCTACGAATCTACTCCAGCATCCACTTCCCTCATAATCTGTCAATTGCGAGAGGAATTTTGAATTATGACCAATATATTCGGGCATTGTTTTCAATTGAAGGCAATAAAAATGTTCAACAATGTGCAGAACATTGGGATCACCCTGAATATCAACTGGGTCTTTGTGACATGAAACTATAACGAAATTACCATCGTCATTTTATGCATCAGACTCGCCATACTCGTAACTGAATTCGATGGATAACCTAATTACGCATCTTTGCCCTCAGTGGGGTCTACAGTACTCACCGGATGTTGCGCGAGTACCGGGCAAAAGGTAGTTATACACACTGTATGAACTGAGTGTACCAGAATCTGTATCATTGTAATCAAAATGTAGAGGTAAATGGTGAGAGTGCCATCCGCAAAACTCAAATGACAGGCTCCAACGTACACTCTATTGGAGACTCGATTGTGGCCGCTAGTGGACATGTAGTGAAGAGGCCAATGGGGATGGCTGATGCGATGACAGGGGTAAAAAGTGAGAGGATACATTTGGGAACAAAGTGAACTGAGCCACTTTATTGCGGCTCCACTCAATCAGAAGTCATAATACATTTAACTGGAGATCTAATGAAGTTCTTGATGAAAGGCCACGTGCTTTGGGAATGTGCATTGGGGTCCTCAGTGTATCAACAATAATTGCTCCACACTAATTCAATATCAAGAAGTTCTTGGGTATCGCTCCAAATTCGACTCTCCATGTTTATCTCGCAATTGACCAGTTGAATAATAATAGGTGAATAGGATAGAAATTAATGGCTTGAGAAAGGCAACATTCTGTTTAGCTACCGATGACTGAACTGCCTAGGCCAATCATAAGGTCATCGACATACATACACACACGCATGCAGACAGGGCGTTAGAGTAACGAATACAGAAAGAAACATTTCGTGAATTGGATCGGCGGTGCCCAAAATGAGATCCGGGCGGGAACCCAACCCGTCGTGACGGTGGGCGGCGGGGGGGGGGGGGGTGCCTGTTCTATCAAAGCGACCTTGAACCCCCAAAATGACCCATCTAATGCACCACCTTGAATTAATAATCAACACAGCAAAAGACTCATTCACCACCCATTAACAGCAACAGTTAAATCTTCTGTCTCTCCATTTCCATGAAAAGCTGTTCTTTTCCAGTTTTGAGTGTGAGTGAAGAGCAGCCCCGAGTCCACCCTTCTTTCTAAGGGAATGGTTAGTGTATCACTCAGCTCTGACTGGACTAATACTGAAAAACTCATGTATATATGGTAGAGAAAAGTCAGAGCGACTGCATCATCTCGTCATTTCTAAAACGTTGAAGTGTAATGCCACAATCCCTTTGATGGGGTTTCTGTAAATGGAAGCCTCCGCCGCGCCGAGTAGGGCTGGCTGAGAGGGCCTTTAGTCCACATAGACCCACATAAATGCTAAGCCAAGTGAATGTCTTTGAAAAACTTCCAGGGAAAACGAGCCATTTTTAATTTCCGCGGATTACACTCATTTCCTTTTTTTTTTATTCTTTTATCCATCTTCAGGGAGAATACGGTGTATTTCAATAGTTGGGGGAATGTCAGAATGCAAATCCCCCATATAATACCTTTCATCAAAGACCATTCGGTCATCTCAGTGGAATGAGAGTGAAAAAAAATGGATTAATGAGTGCGAGAAAATTGAGCAGTGGATTAAAAACTTCTTTTTCCCCAGTATCCGTAGTAAGGATCGGGCCCTCTGAAAACCTTTTACCCTCACCCCACGAATCCCAAGACATTAAGAGCTCCTAGATTTATTTATAACTACATTTACAGACATACCACGGGAACAACCCCTTTACATTCAAAATTATTGCGTTTATTTCGTGTATAACTCGAGTGCTCCGTGACTTCCAACATCTTAGGGAGAGTTTCATCTCCCACGAGATCGCTGTATGTTCCATTCACCCCCCCCCCCCCACCTACTCACATCAGCCCCTGGAATTTCTGCTCAAATTTTTCGTCCCAGTTGCAGAATTAATACAGCAACAGTTTCTGCGTCTTTGGCATTCTCTAGACGTTAAAGTTTTTCGTAAAAGTCTCTCTCACCCGACTACTGTTATAATACGTAATCCCAGTATATGAAAGTTTTCCTGGGTGGTAAAAGCGTAAGGCCGCAGGGATGTTGATGTTGATATACATCGCCCGGTTAAATGAACGTCTTCCTCCCTTTTCTCGTTTGTCTTGTCTCTCTTTCGCCGATGCGGCAGTCATAGGCGCCCCAGAGGCATTCACTGTGTCTCTGTACCTTATACAAGTGCCTTATACCATAGCGATATACCCCGTATAGTAGCCCCCTATCCACGAGAATTATTTGGGCCCTCCTGCATCTCCCATAAGGAATCTAATTTGAATAACACGAAGATACGTGATATCTTTTCTCATTCCCCGGTGTATGGCATGCTAAAAACACTTGTCCTCGTTCATTCGCGATATTGAGTTGCAAGTTTCGCGAGATTTTTCTTCATCAAAATTGTGTTAGGCAGAAATAGTCACGGTGCGTCTTGATAGCTCAAATGCTCATTGTTGCTAAGTGTTCCTCCTTTTGATATTAGTCCAAATTATTCTGCTGTCCTTATTCAACCGTTTGCTGCGGAAGCAGACCAACATGTTGCCTTAGTCAACGTTTTGTTATATCCTGTTTAAAGGTCTCTTGGTCGAACTGATTTGATTCATCGCGGAGTTTTCATGTTGGTCGCAACTTGACCCGAATGAAGAATAAGAGAAGAATTAACCTCTAAGAATTTGCCAACGACTCAAAGGTGATCAAGTGAATTTTGCGCGTAGTCTGCAAGCTTGAGTTCCTAAGTAATCCCTGATTGGGATTTTGTTCGCTTTGTCTGGCGAGCGGGGGATTTTTCACTTAGCCGCCGCCTGCACCAGTATGAGTCTTCTGCGGTTTCCCACGTCTTATCATGCGAATGGGGGTAGTTTCCAGAAATATACAAGGTCTGTCGGAAGGTTCCCGAACTTTTGGAATAAAATGAAAACTACAAGAGATTTTTGAGTACTTCTATTATTCCAAGTAATCACCTCTGATTGAACACACTTATTAGCTCGATTCAATGTGGGTGTGATGATATATGTATGAAGTCAAGTTGTATATCAGTTACACAAATTCGACTATTGATCTATTATTATGATTTTTTATCGATATCTCGTAAAATATGATGCCTAGCAAAAGAAGTAATACAACCCGAAATATGTAGTTTCATGGGAGGAACAACTTTTGTTGAACACTTTTTCTCGTATCTGTCACCCTTCTCGAGATACAGCGTTACAAACAATTAAAATTGTTAAAAACAATTGAACGGATGGGACAATTGCAAGAACACTCCTTTCGGACCTGAAGACCAGTAAGACGCATCGATCAAAAAAAAAAGTAAAAAAAAGGATACGGACACACACACATAACCCGTGCCGGAAATGTATCAGGAACGTGTGAAACGTCAAAAAACGTACAAATTTCATGATTCCGAGACTTTTCATTTTCGGGGTGATTACAATAACTTCCTATCGGGAAGTTAAAAAATCAAAGGCGAATCATCAATTATTTTATTGAATGCAATAGTTGAATAATTCAAATCAATAAACGTGCGTCTTAATCATCATTTCCACCCTCTGTAAGAGCCTAGTGGAACTGTCGGAGGGTGGCAGCCCGTGCAATATTCCCAAGCACCGAAAATAGCCTCGCTTGCCGTCCTGTAGTTACTTCCTAAGACAACGGGGCTCTTGGCCTCAGTAATCCTCGACCTCCGTCGTATCGGCATTAATTCCCCGGCCCCTGTTCTGTTCTTTCCAACCCCCCCCCCCCTCCCCCGCCCTCCCGCCACCACCCGCACCGCCCAGAAGACTCATACCGCCTATGTGCAGCCCCCCGTGCCGTTGGCTTTTAACCGTAACAGACGCACCCTGTAATAGGCAAGTTGGAATCCAATCTGCAAGTTTGCAAATTCAATTCGGTACGTTGTGAGTCTTGAGCGCGAGGTGAAGACTCCCGGAACGAGACAGACGTTATAGTCCACGGAATCTTGATTTATCCAAAAATGAGAAGATCAATTACCAAATAGAGTAGACGACTAGGGAAATTTGAAATCACCGATGACAAAATATACTTCGTCCTAAAATATGCCTTATTTAAGCTCCTTCGTTGCTCGATGCGTGAGGCAGTGTTCCACGGACGGTTCGCGGGCGCGGAACGCGTCCCCTGCTCATCGTAGTGAAAAAATTGTCCGCACATTTTCTTTGCGCTTTCAAATGCGCCCGCACCAAATAGTGCACCGCAATGCATCACGAAAAAAATTTCAGGCCATTCACTGAAGCTCATTGGTGTTCACTGTATGAAGAACGTACGATAAAATTAAAATTTAATGAGCTACAATAAATAATGTGGAAATTAGCTGAAAATACTTTAAATTCCCCACACCGGAATAAAAAAGATCTCTTAATTTCCTGCTAATACTCAGGATCATTCGTTCATCCGAAAACTTCTCGAACGCCTGCACAAAATACAAACGGAGGAAAAGCCCAAGGATTCAGTGAAATGAGTCGAGAAATTGTTGCCAAGGAATTTATCAATTTTCTTTGAAGGATTCTAATTGTACTAATTTGTTTGTCTTGGATCGGTCGACTATACTCCTTGAGTATCAGAGCTCAAGGGGGAAACCTGGAATTCTATCGTTTAATCTTTGTTCCATCCATGCCCCCTCCATACTCCTACCTCGAGACTATCCGTCTGCTTTCAACTTCCATCCCGCGAAAGAGATAAGAAATTTACTATCGAGGTTAGATGCTGTTATTCATTAATCTAGATTCGTGACATTTGGTGTGATTGATATGGCGTAAAATTGGTAGAAATTTCTCGTCAGCCGAGTAAATCATTCTCACTAACTCCAGAGCGTTTGATTAATTGACTGGACAATTACAAATTCCAATATCGTTGTAAAAAAATTTCAAAAATGTCACAACTTTGAAACATTCTAAAATTCCCAACAATTTCAAATTTTCAAAAATTCCGAAAATGTGGAAAAATTAAAGAAAAAAACAAACAAATTTTAGGAAAATTTGGAATCCAAAAATTGCAAAGGGGCCTCAGTGAAAAACATCTACCGTTTTGCAAGAATGTAATATTTCGTTCCCCGAAAAAATCCTATACGATACATATTTGTCCTACGATACGCAGAGCATCTCTTCCACTCGAGCTTTCTTAACATCATTACGATTATAATCTTTTACTGTAACGCTACTGGTAAGTGTAATCTCCTTGTGGAACAATTAATCACTGATAATATTCATCATTTGGTTAATTTAATTGAGTTGAAATGTATCTCATGAAATATGGAGTGGTACTAAAAATATCTCCCATAATATAAAAAACGAATTAATTGCTTAATTAGTATTGCAAGAGGTACGGTGAGATTCTACTGTGTGCGATGTAGATAGTAGCGTTAAAACACCGCCAATTGTACGGCAAGTCCTTTGACTACTTCAACGAAAACTCATGAACTTCAACAAATTTCCAAGCGATTTTTCAATCGACAAGATTCATTCAGATCCAGAAGATCAGAATACTTACAGGCTCAAAATTGAAAATCAAATTTTCGAAAAAATTAGCTTTCATCTCATGGTGTATGTGATACTGCGGGCGATCGAATCGATGAGAAAAAAGTGAGGGATAATAAACAACACATATCGCAGTTTGTTCGTGATATCAAAGCACATGGCAAACAATAAGCGGTGGAGATGCTGATGCGATTATATTATGGCTAGTGGACCGATGATCCATTGTCTCGTCACGTTTCCTACCCACTCGTTTTCTTTTATCTCGATTCACCAGTGGATTCTCAATACCGAGCACGGCTATACCTATCGCATCACATCGAGCTGAGCATCCATCGAAAAGTAGCAGTGCCTCATAGAATGATCTACACATACACACGCCTGCCATGTGCGCGAATTATCCAGGGCCAATTATCTAGCATTTACATGGAAAAATGGCCGTTTCGGGGATTTTCTTCTCCGTGAATCGGGATATGTTATCTATGATTCTTATCAAAGACCATTTCAATCTTTATACTATCACCATCGTCCGATTTAGCGACCTTGGTCACGCCATGAGGACAACGCCGCCGTGGGGTTCGTACATCGGTACATACCAAAACGGTGGCGAATTCAGCCTGCACCGTAGTGCGTCTAGCGACGTCGACCAATGGCGTTCCCGCGATTTCACACCCCAAAAATTTCGTTGAATTTCGCGAAATAATTTTTTTCCGTATGAATACTTCAACGGACGTATCCTAATTTCTCGACTTTTCAAAATTCAGCTAGCTGCGACAATACCTCGCAAAGCATGTGCGGCGGCACTCCCCTCATAAGGCGACCAAGGACTGATTTACCATGGAGGTGTATAAATAGTGAAGAAAATCAAAAAACAAAATGCAGACTGTACTACAAGGTTTCTTTTTAAATGCATCGTATACTGTTTAAAGGGTGCATTCATTACAAAACTATATAAAACTTCAGTACCTCATTCGGAATCCAAATTTATTCATAGGAAGCAAAAACAGTTAAATGAATTGACAATCATGTTTGAGCAATAGTTTGGATTCACTTTGAATAAATGGTTTATATTTGAATGGGACTTGGACGTCAGTATTAATAAATTATTTATTTTCTGAATGATGAGATCTTCAGATATGGGATGAAATTTCGATTTAATAGTCAGAAAAGAGAAAAATAGCAGCGCGTAAACTCTGCTTTTGCATTCAGCTTGTTGTTTCTTTTTTTACAAAAAAAAAAACTACAAATTTTCCACTATCGCTGATACATTAATCATTCAATGGTCCAGTCTAGCTGTCTGAGGGGTAATTATACATTTCGCGATCAGAGCTACTACTTCATATCACCCTATTTCAGATCTCAAATCACATAATTACTCCTCAATATTATTCATAATTCCTGCTGTCGATGGACAGATATAAAATTGTATTGGACATACCACACAGCTGTATATGTTATTTACAGAATGGAAAATCGCAATACCTAATCATCAGCAGTCCATACCTGAAACAAGAAGAAAATCAAACGGGTTAATGCAATGCTAATTCTCCAACTTATTTTTTCTTTCTTTTTCAGTGTAATAAAATTGCGGGTGAAAGTAAAATTGGCTTGCAAAGTATTAAGTTAAACACTTGAGGTTTTTTCGAGTGGTTTGTAATGTCAGAGAAAGAGGGAGCGCTAGCGGGGGAGGCAAGAGGAAAGGAGTTGTTGCAAAAAAAGAGACGTTGCCCAGTAAAATTTATCTGCTTTTCATTCAAATGGGCAAAGCGCCCCCCCTCCCCTTCTACCAACTCCTATTCCTCATCTTGCATTTATGTATTCCGTGATATTGCACTTTTTTAAAACTCACCGCCTTTCATCCTCACTCCCCTTTTTTTGGGGGGGGGGGGGAGGAGGGGAGGTGGAGGGGATATTAAGACCCCCAGCCGGTCTGTATTAGTCACATAAATTCACCTCGCAAAATGCAGAAGACGAAAAAGAAAAACGGTTTGAGACACGAATATCCGTAATTAAAGTACACAAACCTACGATTTATCTTAATTTTAAGCCATTTGAATTTTTTCAAAAAATGTTCCAGGTCGAGTTTACTAACAGAGACGTGAAAACGGGTGGAAGAAACGTGAAATCCATCTGTCATTTCTTATCTGACAGTAGGTTAGAAGTTTATAAGTGAGCCAAAAATCTGACGTTCATCGAACAAATATAGAAATTTGCGCTGTGAAAAGAATAGTACAAGACGAAGCATACAGAAGAAACAGATATACAACAGATATAGTTCATATATATAGAGTTTCATTCTAAGCTTAGTCGTTTCCCATAATTTTAATCAACGCCCTCCACCCTCATTGGTCCTCCCTTTGACGCTACCCCACACCTGAAACCCATCGCCGCTTGAAATTCCTTCGGTTAATTACGCAGATTTCCAATGCATTCATCTCTTTTCATCCCTCGAATGGAATTTTTACGACTGCCCTTGGCCCAAGCATTTTTAACGTAAAAACTCCAACCCCGTATCTACGTACTCTGGTTTATCTCGAATCGATTTCCAGCAATGAAATATTGAAACAAAATTCCAATTCAACTATGCGAGCGAAAAAAAAAACAACAAAATTTTCTTCACTTCCAAATACTTTCGCTGAATCTATCTGAAAAATTTTATTTATTTAATTGGCCAAATTGAATTGAATTCTTTCCTCCCAAATTCCTATCATGCAGGAAAAAAAATTCAAATAACTTTTTTTCATAATTTCAATTGAGCTATGAATGCATCTATCAGAAAGATTATATAAAACTATACATTGGTTCGGAAGGGAACAAACAATTGAAGACTTGATTAACAATCTGGTGAGATTCACAGCAATAGAGCTTCAGTTGATGTCATTTAAAATAGAAAAAATTCGTTCAACTTCCAGAAATACTTTTTTTTCCTGCATGTCGTCGGAAGTGTAGATGGTCGCGTAAAATATCACCATAGACTGTAAAGCAAAATTTTCTGATTGTTGTTCCATTTTCATCCAGCTGACGAAACATTGCACACGATGTCCGTCGGCGTCGCGCTCATACGGCGAGCGACAACTCAGTGTTATTGATATCACAGATATGACTATATTTCTCCTGTGTCGATCTTTTTATTAAAAAAAAATCTAATCATTTGCACTCCCCCTAGTCCAGAAGTGGTAATTTTTATTCTCTGCACGGTTTCACTCTGCCTTAGCTGTCTCTCAAACTAAGGAACTCCATCTTTCAGCCATAAAGAAGAAAGGATTTAAACCCACCTGCACCACCACACAATGCGGCCTTTTCCCTGACACCCCCTTAAATACTTAATTCCATTCGCATCTAATTGGACAGTTTTATTAAGGGATGCATATTTCAGATGGATTTTTTATTATGTCTATTGGGACTGAGTTTCCAGCCCGAGGGATCGCAGAATCTCATCTTCATTTTTCCCACAATTTTTCGTTAAACCACAGAGGGAGAGGTAACTTAAAAAAAATTAGATTTCAACCCTTCGAAAAATATTAGCAGTGGAGAATAAGTAACAACCCTTCCAGGATTTTTTTTTCCACCCCGAGGCGTGAAGTATTATTCGGTGGGATTAAATGAACAAAGTGTAATTTCTCAGGGTGAATGAAGAAATGGGTGTCTAAAAATTAAATTCTTTTAGCACGAATAAACAAAAATGAAGAACACTCTCACTCATAATATAATTCGGAATTCTTAAATTTCTCATTATTCTTTAATTTTTCGAATTAAGTCCGAATGGAATGTTGGTAGAAAGTTTGATGAACAAAATTTGTTTTTGGAGGACAGGGCATAAATTTTAATAAGTCCATTGGAGCAACCCTTTGAGTCGTCTGAAAATGAACGAATTAAAAGTTTCGCTCGTTTCATTTTTACTCTTACGAAAAAAAAAATAATAGAATGACTCCACCACTCCATCTATCCTCACATCTACATTCCCTCAGCACCCCTCGAAAGTCTTTCTCATTCCCAACTACCAATTCCACCTACCTTTAGTGGTCTCAAGTTGACATTTCAAGCTAGTCATTGGGATTCCCCGGAATAACTAAACTTCCGTCGTTTCACCTCTGTTAAGGCATTCAGCTCACCTCTTTACCAACTCAGTTTCAACGAGAGATATAATCAGAAATGGAGGACTGAGAGAGCGTTTTGAAATAATACAAAGTTGAGAAAAAAAGGGTATTACCAAATGCTTTCAAAAAGATAACACGAAGGTTCTGAGGAATCTTGTATTTCGACTTATTTTTTTGATGAGAAAGAATATTAGATTATCAAATTGACACCTCAAATGTCCATCTTTACGCGCTAAATGTGTGTGTGTGCGTGGCTCACATGCTTTGAAGTTACAAGAAACATCATCATTTCATTCACATATCTTCATACCCTCGTTTTAGAGAAACAATTAATTGAATGACTTAATATAAACAATGATTCCTGGCAACTTCAAATTCTCACAGAATTTCACAATTATTCCTCGGTAAAAGTATAGGGAATTTATTATCCAATTTTACCTTACCTACTTTCACAAATTATTATTGCGCTACATCCTTTCGCATTTCAGACTTTACGAATACCAGAAAATCTTTGACAGCACTCACACCGCCATGCTCCTCTCGTATAAGATTACGTGTTTCATGTAACGTTCAATTTTGCTGCTCACACTCGCGTGTATGAGCAGTTCACTCAGGCTTCGCCCCCTCCCCCCACGCCCCCCCCCTCCCTCACCGTGTTTCCCTTCTTAGATGTGAAACCCTCAACCCCTTTTCTGAAAGGCATATATACTCTCACTTCACCCGTTTCAGCCAAGGCGTATCGAGTTACTTCAGTATAATTTTGTTAATTATGATTTCACAGTATGATTTCATAGCCTCTTGTGCGCCACTCTTCATCGAGAATTTCCTAAACCTGATTATTTCCATATTTTTAACGTCAGCCAAATCAATTCCGATAATATCAATTTCTCGACAATAAAACTGTGAATATGAGCTCGCATATTCGAATAATTAATTAAAATTATTGCCATCAAGTCAATTGAATAATAAAACTTATTAGCCCATAAAATCTTCATAATTTTATAATTTCAAGTTGAACAACTTGAAAACAAAAGCGTTAATAAGGGGAAGAAAGTATCTCACAGGCAATTTACATGGATATTTATGCGGTGGCATAATCGTAAGGGTTTTCTTCGTCTCCAAAAACCCAAAGGGGTTAGAATCCTCACGGATTTTCATGCCAGTCCCCTACCCCGCCCCACCGCTTACTCCTAATCTTCAGAGTTGGGGTTGGTAGTTGTTTTAATTGAAATCTTAGTCGTATATATATACGAATATATATGTACGAAAAGCAGTCGGTGTAACTTATTCTCGTCTCTCTGATGCACTCCAAGAGCTTGTCCTATACGTTAACGAGAACACGTTACCGAGTTACCAAGTTTCAGGAGTCTCAACACTGGAACTTTATCCACCCCCTGCCCTCGCCTCCTATATAGCACTATTACATCCCGTGTTCCTTAGAATCCAAAGCTGTACAGTATCGATGTATTTTTATTGTTCATTTATTGGCAATTGAGCAAATGATTGAGTTATTCATAAAAGCATACCTTACAGAAATTATTTTTCCGCAGAAGGTAGTCGGCATGTTACGAGAGACGAAACGAGCAAATGATATTATTTGAAAAGGATCAGACGAAAGAAGTTGGTCGAGAGACCGAGACGAGAGACGAGAGTCGAGAGTCGAGAGACGAGAGTCGAGAGACGAGAGTCGAGAGACGAGAGACGAGAGACGAGAGTCGAGAGACGAGATTCGAGAGTCGAGAGACGAGAGACGAGAGTCGAGAGACGAGAGTCGAGGGACGAGAGTCGAGAGACGAGAGTCGAGGGACGAGAGTCGAGAGACGAGAGTCGAGGGACGAGAGTCGAGAGACGAGAGAGTTAGTAAAAATGAACATTATTGGCTTACAATTTTTAACTGCTTAGTTTGATTGACCACGAGCAATAGACCTATGCTAAATGCTCTGGGACATTTATGCTGGACCAATTCGGCATTCATCATTTCTCTATCTTGTCCAGAGTGTTCCCGACATTCCCACAAAATGTGATTAATGTGCTGTACTTGAGCGCCACAGCTGCATTCCTGTGGCCAACAGCTCCCATTTTGTTTAATGATTTGTCAAAGTGGTGATGATCTGACGGAGCTCTACTGACCCACACTACTAGACCTCTAGGTCTAGGCTTGGTTTAATACTATACGTATTTTCATTCTGATAGTATTGGGCGTAAAATACACCATTAGCTTTGGAATCATCTCAAACAAATTGCAGATACGCACGATAAAAAGCACATAAGGTAAAATAGAGAAAAAAGTCGAAATGACGAGGAATATATTCTTCCATTGTTGGAAGAAAAATGTCACCTGAAGAGTAAAACGGTGCTACTTTTGTCACTCCCTACCCTAAATCCTCTAAAGACCCCAACAAACGATCTTCACGGGTGCGTAAAAATCTCAAGATCTCCCTGTGACCCCATCACGCACAAGAAGAGGGTGTATCACGTTACTGAAATCGCACCAAAAATTTTTCTCCTTCTCACCTCAAAGTAGCGAGGTCACATCAAAGAGTTGCAGAAGCCGACACATTTTTTCCCCTACCTCTCATACTCGGTAGCCACATCTGCCCTCAATCGTAAGAACTGTAAAGACCCGAAGGACAGAAAGATAAGTGAAGAAAGAATAAAATAGTGCATGTATGAGAATAACAACTGTTAGTGTAGCCAAGAGGGCGTTAACTAAACTTTAATGGAGATCCCAGATATAACGCTCCTTAGGTTGAAACGCTGAAAGGCGTCTTTTGATGGATTATACCCTAAATCGTATCTATTCGTGTTTCTTCATGCCACACTATAGGTGGCTACCTGAACTTGTGAGCGGATAACGAATTCGAAGTGTGCTAATGCCATTGCTGTTATTACTGAGGTCCTTCAACATCCCAATCTCATTCTTTTCAAATTTTTTGGAAGATGCAATTGATACGTGGTGAGAACTCTCAATGCATTTCCAAAAATATGCTTCTCACAATTGTAAAAAAAAAAGTACGTAAAAACCAGAATTATATCGTGTTGTTAAGTAGTTCCAACGAATTAATTTTGTTATATGCGCAAAGTAAAAAGTCAATGGCTCTAATTCCCCAGCAAATATTCAGCTTACAAGCTTCCAATTTTTCGCATATTACGGCTTTTCCCCCTTCGAATTTCTCGTACTTTTTATTCCCCACTCACAAGAGAAAGGGAAATACGAGAGAGTCAGTCCCGGAAAAGAGTGTCGGTGTGATTTCGCGCCTGAGAGCTCAACAAGTCGAATAAAAAGCTCATAAATAAAGAGCAGAAAATTCCTCCCTTTATTTTCTTTCACTCATTTTTTCCCCCTCTCACTTTATTCCGTTTCGTTTTTTTTCCTGCCTTCACTCGGCACTCTATTCCCCTTCCCCGTAGCTCGCGCTTGTCTCCCCAAATCCCACCCTCAGCGTTTCTCTGAATGTCCCCGTGGACACCTGTTGCATTTGGCTAAAGTCAAACGCCACAATTGTCAAGTAGTGACACATCGAACGATAACACATACATGTAAATACGTGGAAATGGCCCACGATGATGCTTTTGGATGGCTGGCGAGTGGATTCAACGTGCGGATGAACTCGAATAACTAATGGGGGTGGGCGAAATGGCGTGAGTAATGTTTCTGCGTTTTGGTGAGAGGGATTTTCATCGGTTTTGTACGCTAGAGTGCGTACACATCCGGATTGTCACCCTTTAGTCAAATAAATATCAGTTTATTTGCTCTTGCGCACTTGCGAAACCCGGGAATTTCCGAAGGAAAACTGGTACAGTCGAAAGGTGAGTAATTTTGGTTTTCGTGCATTAATATCTATTTATATATTTAGGAACTTGGTTTTGAATCTCACAAATATCCGATGCATATTCTTTTCAACGCCAATTTAATTAAAACAATTATTAACCTAATCGTTCCCCCACCACCTTCATTCCATCAGCAGTTACTCCATTAAAAATTAATTCATTTTATTTTCAGTCCACATCATCAAAATTAACATTTGACCTGATTCACCACTGTGCATAGCTCATCGAGACTGTCAAATCGTCAATTACAATTTTCATATCATTTGATAATGCAATTTCTCTCGTGAGAATGACAACTGATAATTACCATACCGTTATACATTGAGGCAAAGAAACCCGCCAGCTGTAGATTTGCGATAAAACGGAATGTAGAGGTCCCTACACCCAATTGCAGGAATATTACCGTCACTAATTACATCGTGTCAAGAATAAATTACACCGCACCCAGAGGCACATGTAGCATTGCTCTGAATAGATAAAACGTACATAATACGGTAACATGACCATGAGGAGGTGAGGACATGCATTGTATTTTGCTCCCCCCCCCCCCCTCCCACTCCCCCTCCTGCTTCTCATCCTCTGGGGGATTTATTCCCATACGAAATATGCTTGGCATTTTATTTCCAATATCTTTCTCTGTCGAGCTGAGAGATATTTCAATCGACCGGTCAACTCCCCAACTCCGGCCAACTGCCCAGACGGACAAATTGAATCCAATGGCTTGGCTGAAGGAAAAAGCTCCATCGTAGAATCGATAACTCAATTCTGCACCCACTGACTGTATAAATTCCTACTTATATACCGAATGAATTGTAATATTGCGCCTAACAATTTGACAAATGATAAATGGCCAAGGACAATGTGATGACATAATCATCGGAAACTATGAATTTCAGAGTGGGAACGAAAGGGGATAAGGAATAGCTCGGAAATTCCAGTATCAGCACATCTAGGTTGCGTCGTAATCCACCTTTTTAAGTGACAATTCAATGTGAACTCGTCTTATTGGACATGTAGGAATCAGTGTATTGTGCCGTTGAATTAATTCATTACGTTCTTTAAATTAAAAATTTGTTTTATTGATTCGAATCACATGGAGTACCGTAAACTGAATGGCAAAGATTACAGCCCTCGTTTTCCAACGGAAAACCTCAAAACTTTTCAAGTAAAATGTAGATGCAATGAAAAGTTGTAATCGAGCTGGGATCTCAGTACAAAGAGCCCGATGCTGGGATGGATTACGCGCCTTCTATTTTCACGCTTAAAATGCAACCTCTCAAATACATTTATTCGCTTAAGGCGGGGGAAATATAGTCTAGGGGATAAAAATTGTGTAATGGAAAGTTCAAACGCAGTCATTGTCGATACAATTTTCGTATCGTTTTTCGTTTGGATTCGTTTTTTTTTTTCTTCATCGTTGAATGAGAATGGCGCCGCCCCCTGGTTCATGCCCCCCACGGGAGTTCACAACCCTTGTTCCTTACTGAATCGCCGTCGGTTGTATTTTTCATCCTACTGTATAATCCGGTCGATTACTCTCATTCGTGTATAATGTATCCGGCGCAATTCATTGTAGGGTATATTTGTGAGTCCAATTTTAAAAATAATTCAAGTCTTCATTGTCTTTTCGAAATTAAATCAGAGGCCAAATTAGGTGAGTGAAGATAATATTGGATTGAAGTCCTTCCAAAAAAGGGAAAGTTCATTGGTAATTGAACCAACTTTGCTAACTATTCTTATTTAATTAAAATTCATTCAATTCCATCAGATATACATAATTAGACAACACTATTCAAAAACAATTTGCAGTGTTCCTCTGACGATTACTTCCTACATTAAAAAATATATGTCACTAATGCAGCATGGCTGATTTCGTGAAGAAGATCGACTTCAATTAATCGCTGGTTAATTACGTATTTCTCGTGGGCACAGCCTCGTACAATAAAGGTGAGGCCACGATTACCTAATCATACGTAAGTATCCAATACATCTGTAAAACCTATAAGATATAAGATGGCACTGGTAATAGGGAAAATTAATTTTCAAGGTGAAGTATATTATACTGATATTATAGTAAAAATCTATAATTTCTCTTCTGTGCTATTTATATAAAATAATGCATTATATCTTTTGACGATTGGAAGAGCCTGCAATATCTTCAACATATAAACAATTGACCTATCACTCTTTTTCCCCTCAAGTTAAACATTTTTGTCTTATAATTCTTTAATGATATTTTGCGAAATTATTTTGGCACTGTTGATATATCGCAATGACATGGAAAACCGAGAATTCCCCATCTCTCTAACTCTCATTCACTCTTGCCACTCCGTAAATAATGCATTTTCACGTATATAATTTTCGCCCTTCTTCTTATTACCTACTTTATCCCTCTTATAGTTTTTTATTGTTACATTGCGAGCCAGCGGCGAGCGAGACCTCGTTATTTTCTTGTCTCTTGTCAGGAGAGGACTAATTTATTATTTCGCCAGTCGTAAAGTCTCTGAATGATTTTACTGGCATCATTCAAGACAGGTGCATAAACCTTATGTTTATGTGTATATTACCCTCGCCCACCACAATTTCTCCCATTCTGATTAATGTCAATGAATTGAACAACTGAGTAATAATTAATTGTCACGAATATTTCACACTTATAACATGTAACATCATGTCCCATGCATCTGCTCACCAACAAACCCACGTTTTATGTACACCCCAGTGCGTTTATATATCTTTCCTCCGACAAATTGCGGTCCGTGCTATCTCGCGGCTACTTCCGGCGTCGCCGGCGCCCCTACGCAATCCACCGTACATACACATACATATACCAATGAATTTGTGTGTGCAGCGCGTAAGTGGCAGTAAGCGTGTTGGTCGAAAGATTAGCGTAATAAATAATAGCCACATCGGCCCTTATTCCCTTTCTCATTCAACGTTGAAAATTGATTTTTTCCTTCCTCAATCATTCAATAATTGTGCGCATCTACAAGAAAAGGGCCCACTTTGGCGGTGTTGGGTGATACACGGTTCGCTTAGCGTGCTCACGCTTTGCATTGCTTACGCTTTGCACTCGAAATGAAATATATAGCACGAAAAATCATGTGCCATAAAAGATCGAGGCATTAAATCATTATGACTAAATGACGGACAGAATTAGTGCTAATTAATAAAGCAAAAATTAAAAACAAAATATTTCAAAATGAAACATGCATTGCCTGAATGCAATGCGCTTACAAAGCAATACCCCAATGAAATAAAATTCTCACGCAGTTTTTCCTTTAGTTCACTAACACAAATAATTTATGGATGCGTAAAATCCTGACCCCCCCCCCCTCCCCTTCGCAGTGACGGTACCACTGATTATCGATGCGTGATGTTACCGAACTAAGTTTCCACCCAAAGAATGAAAGAAAACTCAAAATAAAAGAGATGTAACCCCCCAACCCCCCACCCCCCACCCCTCCCTCCTACTTCTTGCTCAATGATGTTTATCCCGTATTTACTGGTAACATCAACTCCTGACTAAAAGAAACAGAGACGACAGTTTTTTTCCTCCTCCTTTCTTTTTTCCACCACCCGTTGTGACGGAAACGGGGGCGAGAAGTTGGGCACCTTTTTAAATGCGAAACGACACCCGCAGTGCGATTATGCCACTAGAGAATTAGGTGATGTGGAGCGACCTGGTAGAGGGGAGTACGAGCGTGCCAGAGTGCTTTGAGGGGCGCCGGTTGCACGATGACACTAAGAACCAGTGGCCTACTGATGCACGCATCGTTGACAATCTTTTGGATCATTCCGCCGTGAAGTCTTAACGAGGGGAACTTTCTGATCAGAGTAAAATTGCATGAATTCAAATGTAACAGGAAAAAAAGTCTATTCACTCTTTTTGCATACAACAACTTGTATTGAAGTGGTGCATGACGCAACGTGTGAATCCTGGATTTCGTCCCTCGCGGTTTACAATCACAATTTCTACAAAGATTCGAAAGAGCGCAGTTACAGACATGACTCTATATAACAAGGTCGGAAAAGCGCGAGGTCACTAAGTGAAGCCAGGTTGGAATCGCAATTCTTAGGATGTGCTACGTTGTTAATTATTTATGGATAAGTCTTTGATAATAATTAAACACCTATCCATGTAACCAGCTCAAAGCATAAAAAAATAAAAATATTTGTTGCTATATTTAATACTCACAAATCATTGGCCTCCCCCCGCCCCCTCCCCCGCATAGCCATCGATAAAAGCATATTCGCCAAAAGTGGTGAAATGAATTTGTCAAATTTCGCGACTTCTCAGCGAAAATGAAACGCAGGAATCGTTAGCGAACGCTGCCTCGTCTGCGCAGGGAGTGACCATTGGATTGCCGCGTATGCGCAATAGACTGCATCCACCCTCTCGCATCTATAACCGATGCTGACACTCATACACAGTATAATACATATTCATATCAACATCCACCTCACATGTCGAAGAGTTTTCCGACCTCAACCAGGGAAAATGTAATACAACTCGAAGGAAATCATTATCACCTAATGACGCGTTGTAGTGCTGAATTATTTTTTCTTAACGGCCCTCTATAAAGAAGTAAGTGTAATAACCCAGAGAATCTGTAATATTTATGAAATGTTCGCTAGTCTCCTGAGTTTTCCATCATGCTAGAACACTACTAATGGCCGATGCTAAACCTCAAGACAAGTGCAAATTCCACATTTGGAGATAATGCAATAACTTTCCCCATCAACAAGTCAAACACATTCAGCTTCTTTTCACCTGAAATAAAATTGCCAGCAAAGTATTTCCCATCTTTTGAATTTTTTGAAGACCTTCCAATTTTGACGTGGTCTAGTTCCGATTGGGAAGTAGTAGATTTGACCCCTAGCATGTCACACCCACATCCCCTTTTCAATCGACACTTTACGAGCTTGAAAAACTGTAACGCACCGAGTGCTACTGTGCAACGCGCGGTGAGCATGATATAAACCAGTTTGTCACTGGCTTCCGACCGGCGTTCTCCACCTCTTCAACCACCGGAATCGTATGTCACCTATATCACCTCATTTTATGCATTACATATGAATTGGTGAATGTGGGTAGAGAAACCTAAACATATCACTTTGGATTGCCATAAAACTAAAAACTATTTTAAACCATACGGTAAATCTTTAACTGCCTCAGTAATTTATTTCCTATTGCTCTGTAATTACCACCGGCAATTAGAGATGAAACTATTATTCCTCAAGCAATCGTCTACAATTACAACAGTTACTTCCACTTTTCTTTCAACTTAAAATTCAATAAATTCACAGTATTCCAGCATTTTTTTTCGCCAATTAAAAGTGAAATTATGGAGTTTTAACGTTGATTACATATATTATGTATGGATGTTTAATTGGTATATCAATGGTACTCGATCCAGCCAACCCCTCATGCAACTAATTCTCACCTCAGACTTCCAAAGGGACAAGTTGTCGTCGCACTCATTTCTTTTCCTCTCGCTATCGCGGACGCGTCGGTGCGTGTCAATGCGACTCAACTGTGCACGCAATGAAACCACAGCCCTCCAACTGATAAATCGCGTATTACTCCTCAACTTCGTCTCTATCTTCGAGCAAGAGTAACGACTTAACATAGCTACAATGTATGCCAGTACCGATGTATGTAATTGTGTTGAACGCACCGCCATGGATAATTTATGATAAATTTTTTCAGGGGATGGGGGTAACACGTATTGACGGAGATACGTGAGTTAAAGATAAAAACACTGGACCTTTGATCCTCATTGAAATTAATTGCAATTTGTCCTTGGGAATAACTTCTTGAACATGATCTTCACCATTTTATGGCTCAGACTAAAGGCAAATTGTTTTATCGCTTCGGGCTCCAAGCCCTACAGAAATACAAGTTTGAGAAGCCTTTGCAGTTGTGAAATCAATTTGTTCGATCATTTTGGAGAATCAGTAAAAGACACAGTTTTATCTCACCTATCTTGACTCGATAAATCTCAATATTTCGGTAAATCCTCGATAACATTTGCTCCCGAAAAATTGATAAAATCTCCACCGTGGATCTAATAAAATATTCATTCCATTTTAAGACCCAGAATTCATTCCTAAAAACTCTCAGAACCAGTCTAGATACTCGGTCGGCCCACAAAATTAACAAAAAAAAAAAGACAACAAATAAAAAACGTTACAGATGAATTCTGGAGTGCTGTAGACGCGTTTACATCCGTTCTTTTGCCTTTGTAAGCATCAATAACCTCTTCTTGAAACGAAGCAAAACGGCCGCAGGTGCGTTCCCCGCGCACGTTTTAGCCTTTTACACACGTATATACGCTCCTTCTAATTACGCTTCTCGGCATACCAAAGTGCGCGGTAAAGAAAGCCTCAGCAGCCCCAGAATACGAGAGTAAAGGGGTTATAATTCCTTGGAGAGCCATCGAATATAAATACAATTTTTTTTTCTCTCTTTTTTCAAGCGAGGCGCGTGACGCGATTAACCTCCCCCCTCCCTCATCACCCCTTCTGTCTTGGGCTTCAATTTTGTGTCCAGCCCCCCCTCCGCTCGTCTGCCCCCGCCCAGCTCAACTCAATGTATGGCGAAACCCCTTTTTGCCTCACCTGGAGAACACTGCTGTCCCCGCCTCTTGAATCTCTTACAATGCCACTTTTTTATTCCAGACCCATCGTTCATGCCTATGATATACTCCATAAGAGGGGATATAGATGGCAAATGGCCGTATCTATTGTCGATTGTGATTGTAACATCCATTCAATATTGTATATTTCATTATTAGACCCATTGTTTTATCCATAAAAGCCCTCCTCATATGTTCAAAATATTTTCCATTCTGGCTCTTACAAACGTCTTAGAGCAATTTTTAAGCGCTTTGTAAACCTGCTGTAAGACACGCTTCTGGGGGAAATAAAACCATGACTGGAGTATTCTCCGGTCATTTGATTTTTTTCCGATATGTTGGAAAAGGGGATTACGTTTGTTATTCATTTCAATTCGCTATCAAATACAGTACATGTAATTTTTTTCACTTCCCTGCATCGGTCAGCTGCCCCTTGCCGTCTTTTTTGTCTTCCGTGACGATGCAACTTTAACCCCCACCCCACCTCCCAAAAGCTTCTCTCTCAGTCAGAGTGACGGTTTTTTTTAGCGAATTTAATATTTATACCAAATGACTGATGACTGTAATAAAGAAACGGGGTCGCATTGTTCGGCACGTTTGTGTCGTTTTTGATCGATACGGCGCATAGAGTTGTGCTTGGGAAAAAAATGATTCATTTTTTTTTGCAGGTATTGCTCGTCACCCTCTGACTGGTTATCGGAAAATCTGTAGTTTTGCTCTGCGCGATTGTTATCGTCATCATTTTTCAATTCCCCACGTGAAGATCACTTAGATACTTTCAATTCAATTTTCAAATTCTGTGATAGAAAATAATGATTTCTCTGTGGTCTTTCAAAATTGCGTAATGAGGAACGCGCATTAGTTTTTTTTTTTTTTTTTGTGGAACAAATGGACTCAGGAGTTACCAAAAATATTTTTTTCGCTGTTTTTTGAAGTATCAAATACTCAAAACGTATGTTCCTGAACCAATAAACGTATGACGCAACCAATAAAAAATATAGAAACGTCAACGCAACTCTTGTCGCATGACGAACGGCAAATTGGTGATTTTCAGTGGAGGAATTTGCAGTTATTCATTTAGAACTATCGAGGAAAGATTATCATGAATTTCAGGGGAGGTATTACTCAATAGGCTGTAATGAATCTCTTATTGGCGCTAGTTTGCGAATTTGGGCTACGGATGGGCTACCACAGATAGAAGAAGTTACTCCATTCAAACAGAACTCTGAAATCACAGAAATTTTGTCGCAAATCACACTTGGACCTGACATAATTCTATTTCCTGAATTCATTACGTGATAGGAAATAAAAGAGAAAAATCGCAGCACATGAGTTCATTTATGAGTTCAAACTATCCATTGAATTTTTTGCAATACAAATAATGGATATAAAAACTGCAAAAATCAATTCTGTGACTTGGGTAATTAATTTCCGTTCCTATAACTTTTTTTCATCTTTTCTGCGCAAAACTGCTTAGTCAGGGTATGGAGGAGATCACTCCAGATTAGCGTGAAATCTTACGTCCCCCCCCCCCTCCCCCCATCTTCTGAAACAAATACACAAATTTCCAAAGAAATCATTAACGAATCATTAACGCTTTTGGCCGCTGATGCGGCGGAATCTTGAAACAAAACTATTAATGATTTCTATTTGTATTCGTTACCCGAAGGATGCAGAAATGGGTGGAGGAATAGTAGGGCCCTCTGTCTCACGACCAATTCCTGACCTTTTATGAATTATGTGCAGAGACTCGTGGATTTTTTTAGCTCTCAGTTTTTGGACTCCTGCAGGGAGAACAAATCGTTTCTATTCTTTCATTCTCCTTGTTTCACCATTTCAGCGCATTATTTCCGCTACCCGAAAGCCACAGAATCTTTTTGAAAATTTCTTACCGAGTGAAATTTGAGATTTTTTTTTTGTCAGGTAATACAGATATCTTTCTAAAGCACCAAAATTTTCACATGAACGAAACAAAATATTCATTCAACACTTGTTAAAACATCCATTTAATAACTGGACCATTAACCACTAAAATGCCCCATAAAAGCAATATCATTACACGGGCGCCAGTTATACCACAAGCATTCGCGCCAAACACTCTCGTATCTCACTCAAGAATTTTCACTTTATCCACATCCGTGTCATCTGTGAAAACAACGCCTCTAATTGGCTCACAATATTTATTATAATTTCAAACATATGAGCAACCACCTCAAAGAGAATATGAACCAACACTAGAGTGCTATAATGCCCCCCCCCCCCACCCACTTTGCCCTCTCACTCTCTCTTATTTTCTTTTCTTTCTCTCATTCTTTTTAATACATCGTACCGTCCTCTTCGGCTCGTTCCTCCCAGTACTTTACGACCTCGTTGTACGCAAGATTTATTCTAATTCCTCGGCCCTCAAGAAACACATTCTATCGTGTTTATACTGAATGAGAGGAGAGCCGGGGCAGGAGGGAGAGGGTTAAACCGAGACGGAATTAAACGATCATGACTAAGAGCATGTGCGCGGAAATAAAAAGCAAGAAAAGAAAAAAAAAGAAAATAGTAAAATCCAAGACTTTCAATTAAAATAATATTTCCTGAATGATAATTACAGTGATTGCAGAAGTGATAATTAGAACTCAACTGACGGTTGAATTGATATGAAAATTAACTGACGAAAGGGTTTATTAAGAATCTTCGGATTAAATATCACGATATTCTGCAATTTTATTCACGACGATTTTTCATTTTGGTTTAAGTAAGATATGTATGAAATATTTCTTCGGCCAAAATGCGTAGTTGGTAAATTATCACTACAGCTTCCTCAGCCGGTCCAGCATGGACCAATTGTTAGATTCCAATGTATCTGATATTGGATAGAAATCTCAATCCCTTGAGAAATAATAATAATAATCCAGTTACTCCCGAATGGATAAAGTATTATCAGTTTGGGAAATCCTCATATTGGTGAATAAAATTGAGATCCTCAATCACATGAAAATTTTTCCGTGACTCTGCTCTCCATAATAATTATAAATTCCCACAACTCGCCACGAAAAATGAGAATAAAAGCCGCTTCAAGGTGGTCGTTGTAATTAGAAAATGCAACTTTTCTTTATACCTCAGTCCAATTTAAATCAAGCCCCGCTACCCATCTGATGGTATATAGTCCACAAGACACTTGAGATGAAACGCGAGAAGTTGCATTTATTCGTCTCAGAATTGTTGTTGTTGTTGTTGATTTTTTTAGTCAAGTCAGTCCTACCCAAAGAGCATTTATATACCTGGGCAAGAGGTTATCCCTGCAGAAGAGATGCTCTGACAGTGCCCGACCCGCCCACAAAAGTAATCTCAAGAGGCAACTTTTGTTGAAGGTGCTAAGGATTACAAGTGGAAGAGAGAGGTGAATACATTTGCAACTACCTGATTCATCAACGTGCGAATGAATCAGGAAAGAAACAAAAGATAAATGAATTATGAATAAAATAAAAATGTTTGAGTATTAATAACTCGTATGTATGTGCCTATATGTATATATGTGCGCTATGTGTGTGCGCATGGTTCAGTTGTGCAGTTGGCTATAAATAATATCCATGGGGATTTTATCAGTGAAAATGAATGATTCAATTTGGTGGGTATCAATTGGCTGTGTTTGCAAAAGATTTTAATGCCGATTTTATCGCCGATTTTATTCTTGCCACACTTTTACCTTTTCTACATATTATTCAATTTCACTGATATCTGATCGAGTACTTCAGCAACAAGAAATATGTACCAATAATAGACAAAAGTATTGTAGCTGGTGAGACAAAGAGAAATATATTTAATTTGACAATACGATTTCTCTGTGCAGCTAGAAATTCTACCAGCAGTGGTAATGGACAACTATCAGCCATCAAGTTAGGAAATGAAAGGAGGGTCATGAGAGAAAAGAGACTAGTGCTAAAGCGAAATCTCCGAGTATGGAACTAACGAAGAAAATACCAAGCAGGCCAACAAAACACTCATCCAGAAGAGTAAAAGCCCTTTCGTGCACGTGTATTTCTCTTCTCACTCATGTCCATTTTGGTGTTCAGGGAGTGGCTAGTCAGTTACCCTCATATTCTCATAACCGGACGAAAGATCCGTCCCGTCAAAGGAGAATGCGAGGGTGATCACACAGATAAAACCTTCAACAAATATGTAACTCGACTCGGAAATGAAATGGGGATAACCGACCACTGAGTTTTTTACGGTCAGGAGTGACTATTGTCCAGATTCTTTGATGTTTAAATTATTTGGCCGGGGGAGGGGGTTTGTGGAGAGATTCAAGTGGAAATATCACAGTAACCAAACGGAATTTTTTATTTATCTTCATGTACATCTCAAAAATTCATCAGGGGATTAACCGTGATGATTAGTTATTGACGGCCACCGCAGTTTAGTTCCCTGGAGAACATTTCCGAGGTGTTTCGCCCCTGGAGTTGTTTTCTGGAACTTTGCTTATTTTAATTCATGATTACTTGCTATGTGTACTATACTCTATGATTCCCACTGGCAGATCGTGTCAAGTCGTAAAATATGATTGATTAGGATATTGACAACGAATTTCAAAGCAGTACCTTCTGGACATTCGAGGGCAGACATCATATGTTCAATATGGGGAAAATGTTGGAAATTTGTTGAGTGTAATTTTGGGAAAAAAAAAATTTTGCTTCAAGTTTTTTTTTCTTCGGGACTTTCATAGAGTAAAATTTTACGGGAAATTTCCTTCGAGGGTTAACCACTCCTAGAACTCTCAATGACAATACGAAGTGGGTATAGAGTTGCCAAAAAGAAAAAAAAATGGTATTGTTATATTCTGTTGCGCGTACCCCTGCGATTAATCATCAGTGGCCCTTGGTACGGTTAACAACCCAATTAGGGTAGGTTTTTGCAAGTCTGATTGTTGCTTCGTGTCTGGCAATATCCCAGGTTTACGTTGTTACGTGTACTTATAACCATCCTACACACATTTTCTTGGCAACATCCAACATTTCACCACCATTCACCACTCTATTTTCTCTTGTCTCATCCAGTTTGCGTGGAATTAAGAGCCAATTTAATCTCTTACATTGCATTATAATCAAACGATTTATTCAGACAAAAAGAGTATCACTTTATTATACTGCAAAAGCATTACTCCTCTTTATTTTTTTCTGCAATTATAATGACGAGAGAATAGTTTCCGTTACTGTGGGAAATGCTGCATGTTCAGTGGGGACTAACTTTTATTATGTTTCTTTCCTTTTTACGGATATCAAGGTGTAATCGAGAGCGATAAAGAAGATCGAACACGTTCTCCCCATAAAGAAAAATCGATGCGCGAAACTCAAGTATTGTATATCGAGATAGAACTCACCGTTCGTTCCGACTCACCAACTTTTAAATAACATTTATTATTATTTTTAAATAACAGTGATTTACTCTACGATAGGAAGAGAACTGAATGAGATGCGGACGTGCAAAAAGCTCAATTTCTTTCAAGTTTTTCGATGAAAGAAGAATGGACCAATATCTGAAGTAATTATACCTGAAGAGCAAGTTCAATTGGCGCAGCTTACTCCGGAGAGCAACTGCTGTCCGAGGTCGTCCAATAATTTAAAAACAATGATATAATTGCACAGTGAGTGATTATGTCGCTTGCTCGATTTATACAAAGCCTGCTCATACAATGAACTCTCTTGCTTGGTTGTAAACAATGAGTGTCTCACGCAGTGGCGCTGTGTATAGTCTTCAGAGGTCGATCTGCTGAACGAAGAAAAGAATTGGATAAAAATTACCCTTCATTTGATAAAGCTGTGGTTAGCGCCATGTTTCGTATTTTTTTTTTTAGTAAATGCAGCGAATGCGACTAAATAATCAGCAATTTTTCAATACCTTCAAATTACAAATTTTTACTATGTACATCCGAAACAAAGTCCCTTCTTATTTCATTCATTATAAAAACATTTTATATCAAAAAATATAATATGTTTCCCGTTCAGTAACGTTTCCTGAATTTCGAAGTGATGCTAAATGATTCAGAATCCAGCTGTATTAAAGAAACGGGTAGTTTTTAACTTTCCTCGTACGAATGTATTGTGAAAACCCCGATCGGAGCATCTACCTTCGCTACATAAATAGTCTTTTGAGGATAGTAAAACAATCCCAACAGATTTATATACGATGTTGCTATAACTTTTTTTTCGTCTCCGTCCGTCTCGTTTGTACTCTCCACGGTAGCTGCTTTCGACATTCCTTCAGGGGGAGTAACCCCTGAGCAGGACACCCATCCTACTGGAGCCGACCTTCACCACTTTAAGTAATCGTATTTCTAACCACGGGGTAAAGCTCCAGAAACGCCTGTGCTACGATGGCGGGCGCCTATGATGGACCCCCCCCCCCCGGCATCGGGTTCGGTTCCCGCCCGGCCGTGCGGTGTCATTTCATGGGTACCACCGATAGCACACACACACACGGAACTTTCCTGGCATCGATCGGAATCCATGAGAAACCATTTTTGTAAATATTCTCCGGCACGAACAAGAGCATGTAACGTAGTAGGCAGATATCTTACTAAAAGTTTTTGTATGTCGCCTATGGAGGTACAAACACACAACATTCACTAGTTACCTTTGCATTTCTCTATGTACATTCAAGATGATAAATGCAATGATTAGAACCTCATCATTGGTACAAAATTCAACATTTCTATATGTCCAATTAAAAGTGCCTATCAATAAATGAATTCGGAATAGAGAAAAAATACTAAAAAATCATTTTGACATATCTCCAGTAAAAAAAGTCAACCCATCCATCTTCTCGGTAATTTTGTTGCAGAATGAAAACTCCTCTGGCTTATGAATGGGAGGTGACGTTTCACCATTTCAGCCGCAAAACAGATCGCTCTGATATTTCTCCCCCTCCAATGGTTTTTTTTTATCGTCGATTCGGTCAGGGAACCCGTGACGGTTGAACAGGCTCGAATCGGTTTCTATTATTTACATGTTCTCCACGGACCCCTGGTTGAAGTGCTATAAGCAAAATTCAGTTGAATCGTTAAGTGTAAATAAAAAAATTCCGAATCTCCGGTATCAAATAATCGGAATTTTTTACAAGTGAATCTATCTCTTGGCCAATCTCACAAATAAATTTTTCCTTCGCGCTTTTATTTTAGAGCAACTGAATTTTTGCTGATTTAATCTTTTCACTCAGACAACGAACCTTGTTTCTTTTTTTAAACAATGGCATTGCACTTATTCGCTTGGAATAAAAATTGAATGGACCCGTCCGTCTGCACATTCGTGACGTCACAGCAAATTTTTTTTGCTAGTTAGTACTTCCTCTTCTTCTGTTAGTACTTCTGTTGTATATATATTTTGAAAAAAAAAAATCTACGAGCGTTCCCATATACATATGAACTTTCAATCGGAACAACTTTTAAATTTCAATCGCCAACATAAAATTGAGCCCATACGAAGAAAAGGATGAAAAAATCGGCAGAACGTGGAATGAGAAGAAAAGACTAAAAAGACGTGAAGGATAAGAAAAGCACTCTTATCATCGATTCGATGCCACTTGGTGAGGTCCTTGACGGTACTAATGGCAGGCCAATTTCAAGACACACGATCCCAAGGTCGATTCGGTTAAATTATCACGATCCGATTCGCTTCAATCCCCCACATTCTTTTTCTTCATTTATGCATTTTGTGTACTACTACATAGGCAACATCAGAAGATTTATCGTAAAAGAGTGTTGGTGAAAAAGGAAAAATAGAATGGAAGGGCAGAATAAAGAAAGAAGAATAATCTCAGTGGCGCCGGAGAGTTTTAAGGGAGTAGTGGGGGCAACTAAAAGATACCGAGGATAGAATAGGGCGTAGACGAGGAGAAATGAGCTGGAGAGAGAGTTAAAAGTTGAAAGGAATGAAGTGGCATGCGTGCCTCACGCAACAGACCGCACGCGTATAAAGATGGCTCGTATTACGCCGAAAGAGGCTCCTACATTTTCTCGAGTAACTGTCAAACTTTCAGAAGTTGAGAATTTTGCAACACGTTTAGCCCCCCAAAACCAATTGATTGCACGAAGAGAAAGAAAAAATGATAAATTTTATAGGAAAATCCTAGAGCGAATCTACACTCTGGTTAAGATTCCACCCGAGGATTTTCGGTGATAGCGTTCAGAATAATTCTGAAACAGAATCCGGAGCATTACATATAGGATTGAAAATATAGGATTCTTATCAGTTGCACTTTTTCGAAATTTTCAAGGTGACTGTGTCGCTCCAAATCAGTTAAATCGATCCGAAACTCTGTAGGTACCATCATCGTGGGAACTTGCTGATCGTGTATTTTATTGAAAATATTATACACCCTTGATATGGTAATAAAAATCATGAGTTTTTCTTCTGAAAATCTTTTATTACGACACTGAATATGTCAAGACCCCGAAAAATCGATTGACACGCACCAGTGACCCACATATAACCAACTCAGCTGAGAGAGAAAAGAGAGGGTTCTAGGTTGCAATGGGTGCGAGAGTCCACCCTCGCCTGAACCCCTGTACACTAAGGGGATGTAATGGGGAATGTCAGCCGATTGGGTTAATCCTTGGAGTTTATTTCTTTTCCCCATATGACTCTCGCCACCTAGAAATTGGAATATCATTTCACCATCGTTTTGAATTACGTTCTGATTATTCAAATTGTAACTGGGGGTGTTGGAAATGATAAATGGCCGTTTGTTGGAATGAATCCAGCAATTTCAAATGCATGTTTCGCACCTTGCTAACATTATTCAAGAGCCCATAAATTTTCCAACGCCTGTTTCTATGGAACAATCATATTTTGCATTTCAAATAATTCACAATTCCATTAATTACACAGCTACCCCCTTGATGAAAACTATTCGAAAAAGTCGGCTGATCAGCGGCTAATAAGGCCATACGAAAATTACCTCGACTCCATTGCAATACACACATTGAATCATAGAGAAAGGGGTAAGTTTCGTGCGCACGCCAGCCACTTCAACTCGTTACATACAAGTAATTAAACGACGCACGAATGCCTTACGAGTGTAGGAAGCCTCCTCGCTTGCTGTCAGATATGTCCAAAGCCCTGTGCTGCTCATGGCAGTCTGAGCCACCCCCCTATGCGCACTTCAATATCACTTGAGACCCTCGAGAACTCAATTGAATTTTCAAAACACTCGGGATATCACCAAAAAGTCAACCTGGAACAACCAGCCTGGCGAACTTGCAGGTGAAAAAAAATCAGATAAACATTTTACTTTGATAGCAAGCTAAGACATTGTGAGAGAAAAAAAAATGAAAAAAAAAATCAGGTGTACATGTTTGCCAAACTTCCCCACCCCACCAATGGCGCTGGGTTTGTTTGGCTCGCGTGCCGCTCACGAGTTTGGACACGAAACGTCGAGGGCGTCAATCAAAGCGAGTCCATAGACTGGAGTATACCGCCTTTTCCGATGAGTATAAATGATCTGTCGTACTCGAAATGCCGAGTTGATCTTAAACGTACGTGAATATTAGATTTTTTGGGTGAGACAGGGCTGATTCTGGAGTTTCATGAGTCTTATAAATTCAGCATTTTGCACAATCTATCAAGTTAGGGGTGGCGGGGGATGTACCGGCCGCACCGGCCGGCTAAGGAACAATTTTATGTATCAGCTTCCAAGATCCGTAAGGGTTGATGACCTATTGGGTTGTATGCTTTGAATATTTCTCCTCGGACTGTAATGACATTTTAAAAAACTCCTTTTTTCGATAATTGATAACACAGGATTCACCTCAAAAGACTTGAACAATATTGAAGTGTCCGACAGCCTCCATCGGACTCTACTTATCATGATTTTCCGGGAAATTACGCCTGAGGGCGATATTACACAATAAAATTTTCTCCTCAATTGATTAATAATTGAAAGAGAATCTTGGGTTCATTACTTTGACGAGATTCACAAAGAAGCCAAAGTCTCATTAATTAAAAAGGACAAAAGAAAAGCGGGGGAAATTAATTCCTCCCTGTTTGTCATTGGCATTAATTACATTGAATTAACAATGCTTGCCACGAGTCAGATTACCAAGCTTTATTATTATGGAGAGATTATTAATTACCCAGAATTATAGACAGGCAAGTGATTGGGAAAGAAAATCTTGCCCCCGCCCCTGCAGATTTGTATTTTCAATTAATTTCCTTGAAATTAAGACGCCAGTTACTTGAGCAAAAATGAAAATAAAGAAAAAATACGTCAATATGAAAAGCCCCTTTTGTGTTGTACAAAATGTGGGGGTTGATAGCGGCAAGAGTGGGCGATGAGAAATATCTCAATTCCTTATAAATCATGAATTAGATGAGTCAGTAGCCGTCTATTATCGATTTACCTGCGCTAATGAGGCCCAACCCAATTTTCCGGCAATATATATGGGGCTCACACTTTCACATAATTTACATTCATTAAAAATCTTCTATAGAGAGCTACCGCCTAAGTATGTTAATTTTTTTAAATCTTTATTATTTTTATTGATGTAATATTGAAATAAATAAAAATGAAATGAAATAAACTGACAAAAATACACAGCCGCGTAAATAAATCGAACAAGACCAAAATTTAATCAAAACATTACGTTGTTCTAATACTGCAAAAAAAAAGCAGATTACCGTAAATGATATTTTCATGCGATTATACTCATAAATACCATAAAGTGCACATATCTGTATCCAACGAGTAGGGGGTTGGAAGGGATGGGGTGGGAGAGAGGAGAGGGGGTTCCGACAATGGGAGCATATGAGCCCCTTATAACATCCCACTTCGCGCACGCTCAACCCCGATGGCTATGTACTCGGCCAAAAAGAGAAAAAAAAATCTCAGGGGCAGCTGCCATAACCGATACACAATTGCAGTTGGATACGTGTCTTCATGATACAAAAGCATAAACCTACGTGTTTAAAATGGAGAAAAAAAAACCCAACTGGCATACCCACCCACCTCTTGTCTAAAAAATCTGCCCAATGGATAATTTCATGCAAGAGCGCTCTTCAAAAAAATAAAATCAGAATGATTTCCCTCTCCCCATCATTGCCCCCTAGATTATAATAATTTACCCAATTTTCCTACTCGTACTTCATCACGTTATTCTAGAAATTACAAAAGCATTGGCTTGTGTAACATGAAAAAGAAATAATGTTAATTACATTCATAAAATAATAAATTCAACAAATTGAAAATTTTCACGCAATAAACCACTTATTCAGCGTAACAAAAAACGTCTTTTTTTTTTCTTTGCTGAAAGGATTTATCGAAAATATTATAAAATCCCGGATGCTCATGGTCACGGGCAATGCACCTTTCCCCATGAACATATAAAGTGAGAAAAAAGACCATCTTTCCATGAAATATTTCACACGAGATATGCAGCCGGTACTGGTATAGCATTGTAGAAAGAGCCCCCCCCCCCCCCCGCCCCCTTTACTCCACTAGATCCAATACGGATATACATAAACATAAACAAAGAGGAAGAAAATAAATATTAACAACGGTAAAAATCTTCTCTCTATCTTCCCCCAATGACTCCACCACTACTTACAACTCCCTCATTTTGCATTTCTCTTTTATATACTGGGTGAGCATTGTTGGGCCCCATTACAGCAGCCCAATTAATCTATGCACAATTTTATAATTAAACGGCTAATAGCGCATGGAATTACACTGGTGCATGGAAATGCACACACTCACCTCCCACATATTCACGAATTGATGTTTGACGTGGGTTTTAATCCAGCCTTGAATGGAGGAAAAAAAATATGCGGTGAAGAAAGAAAGAAGCAAAGAAAGAAGATGTTTTCATAAAGGCTGAGATGAGAAAATTCAGGACACATCTTAAGTGCATACATTTTTTTTTTCTCCTACGAGCACTGTCTGATCGCTCAAGAACCAATTAGGCTGATTTACAAAATGAGGTCGTATTGTTGGATTTAATTTGGTTAGGCAAATTAATTAATATAATTGTTGAGAAATCATCGGGCTGAATAAATGAGGCGGCATTGTTGTGGCTATTAGGCATTATCAATGTGTTTTAGCATGAAAAAAAAGAAAAAAAGCTGGCATAATTTATGGTTGAGCAGTCCTCGTCATTTACTTTGATTATTCAATTTAATTCAACGCTGAAAGCTTTTACGATCGTGTTTATTTGCGTGTGTATATTACCTCTGACTCGATTTTTAGTTAGCTCTGTTTATTTTACACAGTATCACGGGGTAATTCGATATCATGGGGCTTCTTTTCACGATTGCCCCCCGCCCTGTGCTGTTTTTTTTCCATTCAACGAAGACACGTTGTGCATGGGAGAGAAATGACTTGTGATGATTTTCGGCATCCCTTTGTCGTTTCATTGGGCAAATCAGGTGTCACTTCCCATTGCTCTACCTCAAAAGAACCACATGCACTCTGTAGGCAACATGTCAACATTACAACCTCAAATTGCTGGTGACTAACAGTGAATGACATAAGGACGAAGACAGTGATGATGTAAAGGCAAAACATGTAAATTTAAAAAAAATCCAGAATTTTTATTGAGAATTCTGATATTTAGAAATTGCAGAACTGCAAGATCCGATCCGTCGCATCACAATCAAACTATCCGCCGCGTATCTCGTATACTAATAAATACTGTAGAAACCCCAATGCAAACCGAATACCCCAAAATGTACTGTATTTTATCCTGAATAATGAGACAAAATCGGGAACGCGTGACAGGAAATACTTCGAAAAAGCCGATGATTTCGAGCGATAAGCGGTCAGACTTGTGATTTGTATTCCTCAAAAAATCATTGGTCACTGTAAAATCAGAAATTCCATGAATGATATTACCTGAATTTGCGATACGAATTTAACTGAACTGGTCATCGATCATTGAATATATAGGAATTTTCGGGTTTTGCGCCACTAAAGCTACCAAAATTTTTAACTTGTATAAAATTTTAGGCAATAACTTTTAAAGTGTGGAGCCAAAGGATCCAATCTTTAAGGATGCTCGACCGCTATTTCTCAATTTTGACAATTTTTAGCCAATTTATCCCAAATTTTTGGTTTGATAAGCGGGAAAAAATGTACAATTTTTCTGTAGCTTTATTCTCTATCGGCTCCTAAAATTTCATTGTCGCAGACCCATTTTTCAGGGTTTTGTCTCAAGTTTTATGAATTTTCATACAAGCGTAGAGGAAAGACTGAAAAATATGTTTACGGTGATAAAATTTGAACAGTCCATAAATAATAATGTTATGCACAAATCGTACATTTTTTTCCCGCCAATGAAACCAAAAAGTTGGAGTAAATCTTCAGAAGATTAAAAAAATGATGAATAGCGGTCGAACATCCTTAATTGAAGAACGGGAGCAATGTGGGACTCGTAGTTTTACGCGCCTAGTAGCATCAAATATCCGCCATGATCACGTAAAATTGTCAACAATAAATTCTTCCATGTCATAAATTCTTCAGCAAGCTCGCCTCACCATGCATTTTAGCATATTTGTTACTGTTTTTTTTTGTATGCCTCAATGGCTTTTCCTACAGGGACGGACAAATTTTTACGAATGAACCCAAGTGAAGAGCAACGCGTGAGTTGTTGAAAGCAAGAGAATGTTTCACCTGAACAGTAGTTAGCCGAACCGCACCAGCCGACGGCCCGAGTCCCTCTGAACTCCTCCACAGTTACAACTCAGGATTATTTGTATCCCCAATTCCCCCTTGAGCGGTCTCACTTCTTTCAACACATAAAATTGTACTATCTCTCCTTTCCTCCACCCTCGCACTGTCACTCGAGTCAATCCGTTTCCGTATGTAAAAACTCACTGGAAAACTGTTGTCCCAGAGTCCCGCCCTGACCAAAGTTGGTGTATACGAAGAGGAAAATTCCGTAAAAATTATTAGAAACTGGCCTAAAAAAATCCTCCCTCATCTATTTCTCAGTCGAAAAAAAAACACAACGAACCAAAACTTGTGCATAGTACAGGCTTCTTATAGTAAACCTTATGATAAGAACCTCAATTTTTCACTAGACGAATTTTCCTTAATTCACGTAATTTTCTATATTCCATATTTCGAAATTTATTCCCATTTATGGGATTTTTTCATAAGAAGAATATTCGTCACGTAGCCTGAAACGAATCATGAGCCGGATGGTGAGATCAATCATTAATTGATCAGCAGCAAATTCCAAAAGAGACCGATGCATATAAAAAAAAAATAAAGCCATCTGGTTATCACAATTGGAGTATATCCGTAAATGTCCAGAAAACCTCAACTACTCGACAAAACCTTCCCAGTGATAGAACGGGGAATCCCCTCTGCTACGTTTACCATTCCGTTTCGTCTGGCAAAGTGGGTGGAGTAAGCCCATGGGTTTTGGAGTTACAGAGTACCCAGTATACCTCACCCTGGAAATAAGCTTGGGGACGAATTTCATTCGGAGAAACAGCCGTGAAAGGGACACCTGTTGGCGCTAGAGGTTTATATTCAACTGTTGTAGAGCATGTAAACCCTCGAAACAGAGGTGAATACACAGTGAGAGAAACAATGGCACGTGCCACAACTACCAGTTGAGCTCAAACTATGGACAAAAGATCTGTTAAATATTTGACTTTGATGTGATGATCATTGAAGAGATTCATCGTCATTTTTCGGGGCTGAATTTTCACCACTTGTCGCCTTCTGTGTCGAGCAAGAGGTTGGAGCAACTGGCTTCCTTTTGACAGCTCATCGACATATGACTTCTTTACATTTAGACGAACAAAAAAAAAGTCAGTCTCATTATTCAGAAGATCTGTTCTACAACGTAACCGCAAAATGGCTCGAAGGATTTATATTTAAAAAAAAAATCTATTCCATTGCTAATAGAAGTAGGGATTGTAAAGCCAACAGATATCTTGTCTACTGTACACACCCACATCTTTTCTACAAAATATGAAGAAGAGACACTGACAACGGGCGACATGTACTGCACTTACGGATAAAACGAAAGAAAAAAATAGTAAAGAATATTATGGATACAAATAATAATTGAGTTTGAAACGTGTTGAGTTGTGCAGCTGCAATTAAAGTGAATTCAGCCACTGTATTAGTAGCCAAAAGAGAGGAAAAAAAAAACGTAAATCATATATAAAGCTTGAAGATGAAGCGCTGCCCAGAGGGGACATCGGGTATTATTAATGTACATGAAGATTTTAGTTCGAGCTTCTGTGCAGTTTATTCATTCCATGCATAATAAAACTGCCAGTAAATCGAATGTCATTGATGCAGAAACAGTAAATAAGTAGAATTAAACATTGAGCGACTGAGTTTAAGGTTTTTATACACGAGGGGATTCTTATCATTTTTGACTGATCGTACAAATCAGACATACTATCAATAAATTTTGCTTTCTCAAGGAGGCCACTAACATTATGCAAAAATATTTCCCTCTGCAGACAGCGATGAAAGAAGTTGCGAATTATTTTTAAAATATTTTTACGCTTAAAAAATCGAATGAAATTGTGGAAAATAATTTTTTTTGAAAAAAAATTTACAGTAAATTATTAAAATGGAAATCAAAAAAAAAATTCTGACTGTGAATGGGAAGGAAATTATAACTTTTGGACGGAGGTATCTTATCTAGAATTTTTGTTTGGCTTTTTGACTGTGGATGAAATAAAACAACTTGTGATTCAAAAAGAGCCAAATATTTCAAATTCTTCAGAAGTCAAGAACGTGGACGAGATTGGAGTCTGTTGATGGAGACTTTACACCGGCGACATAAGCGTTGAAAGGGGGGGGGGGAGGACGGAACAGAACAGAACAAGAGGAACATGACCGCATGGGACTCAGGAGTCGTGATCGCCTTGGGGTGGTATCACCGTTCGGTCACGATTATTGTTTTTCTGAATAACATTCTCTATCCCTCTTCATCGATGGCAAATAAATAATGCGGACCACGGACGAATGGAGATAAGTGTGAATATCATGCGAAGCGATCCCTGAAAGTTTACTGTTGAAAAATAAAATGTCTCCCCATTCGTCAGCGTAAATATCTGATTGTCGAAGTAGCATAAAAAAAAATTGTTGACAAGCATGAACCTACCTGGCTGTAGTGCAGTCTCTGTAGAGCACATCAAAGTCTTTGCAGCTGAGTAATTTGCATCGATTAACTCCCGGCTGAATAGCCCCCAAACCCCTCAAGATTCTAACTTGCTCGACATTACAAACAAGTGGCACAATATCAAGTCGCTTGAGTTTTGTGTAAACAGTGTGTAATCCACCAACAAGATGCTTCAGAAATAATTCAAATGCTTGTGGCAAACATAGCATTGTATCACCAGCAATAATGAATGCAGCCACTTTTTGTCCACGATAATCAACAAGTTTGCATTCATTTGCAGTTGGATCACTCGAGCTGATTGGCGGTGGTGAATTGTATGAACGCGGTGGCATATGATGAGCAGCGGCCATGAGATCAAGTGGTCCACCATGATGTCCTGACAGCATACCACCCAATTGACCAAGTAATCGTAATTCAGGTGGTGGTAGACCAGGCATTCTGGGAACCATACCTGGTATACCACCAGGACCACCACCTGACAATGGTGGTGGGCTCAGTGGCAATACTTGGGGCGGTGAGCCGCGAGTTGGTGAGCCCGGTGTTGGTACTGATCGCTGCTGCAATTGATGTTCACGTAATTGATCACGCGGATGGGTTTGATGCGACGGTGGTGGTTGATGACTGGTGTGATGCTGCTGATTGACACTGTGCTGTCCCGTCGGGCTGTGGGGATGCTTTGGACTTGCAGTTATTGGACTAGCACGTGAACTGTGATCCGAGGAACTGTCCATTGCTCCGTGATCCATGGATTACCAATAATCTTGGTGATTTCAGCACGTCTTTTATACACTTGGATTAATGACCATGCCAAATTAATCACTGATCTCACCCACAGATTTTATCATTCGATTCTCTGTGCAGAGATGAATATCTTGTTCACTCAATAGTCACAATTTTTATTTATTTATTTATTTATTTTTACACAACACACACACAATGACAGTACATGATCCAGTTGGCTCCTGTCCAATTGTAGTGGACGGAGCAATTAAAATCCCGATAACCACGACAATTCACTAACCGATAAACGAGTGATGAGTCAGAGAAACTCGGTTCAATGCTCAACGTAAGGACTAACAAACACGACTGTTGGAAGTTAGTACGATTTAAAAAGAGGAATAAAGTTTGAACTCCTTTTTGGATTGGAGTGGTAGCGCGGCGATCGTTCACAAAGTGGCAAACGCTCTCTACTCGGTCGAGTTGGGAGTATTTCCCTACCCAGTCACAGATGTAATAAATAAAAACATCAGTGGAAGGCACCCGGTTGTAGTTATAACAGTGATGTGGTGGGGGAAAAAGAGGCGGTGACAGGGAGGTTGGGGATAAAGGGAGATTGGTTGAGTTGGCGAGAGAGCTAGCTGTATCATTGGCTGTGTGGAGTTTTCAAGAGACACGCCCACTTTATCTTAGTGCCTTCCTACGGACAGTGGCGGAACTACTGTTACCCTTTAACTCTCATCCCCACCTCTTGCCTCACCATACAATCGTATATATCACCCGGAGGAAGTCCTGGCCAACCCTCAATCATTGCATATATTTCTTAGACTGATTTCAATGTCATTTTCATTTGTTCTATATTTTTTTTCCACCAATGTCGAAGGTGAAATTCATCATTATAATTAATGCTCTACGAATTTTGAATGTTTCAAGGGGTGACTTGCAGCTCTAGGACGGCAAAGCGAGTCAATTGTTTTCAGGTGAAGCAGACACACACACGAAAATGGGGATTGAACCTGGAAGGCCTCAAGAGAGGACTTTAACACAGTCGTGAACACAGTACGACGACTCGGAACGAACGAACCGTCGTTGGACGAACGAATCTGAGTAGTGGGGGCTTTCTTCTTTTTCTCATGAGGCTCCTCTCCGTTTTCTTTGCCAGTTCTCTCCCCCTTTCCCTCACACACTCTCTCACTCCTCTCTCTCTCTCTCTCCCTCACTCTGACTGTGCAATATTACGAGATGGGAAAATGGCAAGGGGTCTCTTTTACTTTGTCGCTTGTTGGAGAGAGAGGGAAGCAAAGAATGTCGCTGAGAGGAATCGATCGCAAACACTCTTCGGTGCCCCCACGAGCAGTCTTGCCATTTTTATTTCAATGGTTTTCATATTTTTATTCCATCGAGACTTTTATTCTTCATTGGCAATATTTTTAATTACACTCCTGCCACTATATGTTACCATGGTGTCTGTGCATTCGCTTTTTTTCTTCTCTTCTATTTATGGTGTCCTAGCAATGGTACTTGCGATGAACAATTTATATTGTTCACAATTGCGATTAATTTTTGTCAGTGTGGAGGCAGGAAAAAGGGTGGAATTGTTTAGGGGTGAGAAGTGCTATATTGGGGGAGAGCGTTGGACTATCTTTCGGTCGGTCAACCCCTCGTCTCTTCCCTCATCGTCCCGCTGACCTACATTTATAAGCTAGTGAGGAACCCCACGCGTTATATGAGTATATGGTTGAAATCAAGGTATTCCTCCATACCTACTGCAATTCTGGCTCTTCCAATTTTTCAATAATCGTACACTTTTCTGAGCCATTGTATGTATGTATGTAAAGCGTTTTATTGAAGTCCTGGGGCGAAAACACCCCCTAAGGACTAATGAAGAATTATACATGGGTTTGACTTTGATACAAAGTATTGTTTACAGAGATTATCAACACAAATGAAGAAATTCCATTAAGAAATGCTTACAAAGAAAACGATGAGAAAAAAAATTGTCTTTGGATACGTTAGAGGAAATGTCTTGTTAGGGTTGGCGATGACTGAGGTAAACAGAAAACAACAGTGGAGGACCAAAATAAGGCTGAAGAGTTGAACGGTGTGAGGACGATCAATCATAAAATCGATGTCACTAGAGTGGAAGACAAGCCAACCGGTTAGGAACATCAGTGGAGATTCAAAACCGCCCACCAATTAGTGGTATTAATGGCATACTACGGATTTTCGAGGGAGCTAATTCCTCTCAGCACACATGTCTATCTATAGATCCTGATTTTCGTCGGTGTATCATTATTTTCCGTACTTGTAAACAATTATTCCGGCAAATTACAGAGAAACAAATGATATTTCCAGGTTACTGCCATGCCAAAAATATATTTTCCATTGATACTCACGTCATTGGAATTCATTACGCTGAAAAAAACATTCGGTTTTTGGACTGGTACCAAATTTAGACAAACAAAGCACCAGAGAGCTAAGATCCTTATAGAGCTAGGTACATAGGGGACATCTTCATCGGGGACATTTCATGTATGGGGAATATACGATCATTTTATCATCTGTTTCAGATTTTTCCGGCCGCCCTAATTACTCATATGTGTATAACAAGAGTTCTATACGTACTTTCAAGTTTTTTCTTCGTAATTTTTGATATGCCATTGATGCATACGAAACTGCTTATGAAAAATCAGAGAAACAGAAGGAGAAAAAAATTTAAATAAACTTGAAACGTCGATTGTATAAATCTTTTCGATAATTTTACATCGAAATACGGTTTCGTTATTCTCTGTTTGGTCCATCCCCAGATGTAATTTATTCTTGGAGTCGCAAAATTTCGTACACTTGATATTCAGAAATGTTTGCACAACTGTTGTGGGTTCGCCTCAAAGTTGCTACATGCAATGATTTTTAGAATAATTAAGAAATTGCAGATTAATGTAGTAAATTGTTATAACCTAACTAGCGAGGATGATGAGATTAGTCGAAGGGCTATGGATATCTGGAAGAGAAACTGTACACAATCTTTGATGTATAAAACAATTCGCAAATTTTTCAAATGTGAGAACTTACAACGACTTACGACCATCTAAATTTATTGACGTAACAAAAATGAGCAATACGCATTTTTTTCTATTTAGGGGAAAAGTCTGGACGAAGATGATTTGAGGAAAAACTCAGAAAATAGGCTACTAGTCCAAGATCCATTCCAAAGCACATTTTTATTAGAGTATAGGTTGTCTTTTAATTTTTTCTCTAAAAATTCCACGTGGAACCAAATAGTGGATTTTCATGAAGTAGCTGTTAATAGATTCGTTTCCTTATACGTCCTATCCTATTTGTATGCGTCAACTTTAAAAGAAGCATGCTGAAATACGAACTTAGGATTGCGTAATGTCCACTCAAGGGGGTGGTACGCGGTTCATAGCCAAGGAATCAACATACGCGGTAGCGTCTGGGCCAAGTCACGCCTCGATCGGTTTTAATTCCAATCAAGTCTCCCACTCTTTGATGTATAGTCCCGGCCAGAACGGTACCACTCCTAATATCAGACACAACTGCCCTTTCCACTACCCCTAAACTCTGTTGCCCGAGAGTTGGTGGAACCGACCTCACTACGCGACAAGAACGTTTAGGACCACATTCTGATTGGTTGGCACCATGTCTAATCTTTGGGTTTAGGCCTCTAATTAATCAACGATCCACACCAACAAGTCACAAGACCCAACTTCAGCTAAATTAACCGGACGAAAAATGTCCTTTAATCCGATTCCTTCAATTTGCCCTAGCTCCCGCGATTCGTCGGACAAAAAACTAACTTTAGAATAGCCAATCGCAAAAGCATTTCGCACAAAACATGAGCGCTGGGCATTTTGAGTCGTACCGTCCGTCATGTAATACGTATTGTGTTAGCCTCTGACCTCTCTCTTGCTGCGGTCGTTTTACCATACACACTATCGGCGATATGAACGGAGAGGAGAATAAGCGGTGAGTGTTTGCACCCCGTACCCTGGTGTTGTAACCCCCACGGCCATTGAGCCACATTGTATACATCGAAGAGACGGACGCAGATCCCATGCCAATATGTTTTTGGATAAGCGAAAAATTTTATGCCGTTTAGAACAATTCAACTCACTCATCCCCATTTCAATTTTGTCATATTCCGCGATTGTTTTTCATGCCCCGAGTTAGTCAAAGGAAACAATGGTATATGCATAACTTGTCGAAAAATATTTCATTGGAGTGTCCACTTTTTTGGTTGAAATTTGAATGAAATTCAGTGCCCTAGTAGATCAAAGATTGAATATACGATGAGGTATTACTTTTGTCAGCTCACTGGAACAATTCTAAAATCGGTACTGTCGGACTTCTACTCGACCTACTTAGTTAGGACGAAGATTTTGTCCTGTATCACCGCAGACAATTGAAGTAACAAGTTACAGACAAGACGACTTGTGGGGATTACATCGAGCGCGATGATGAGACGTAGATGAAGTTAAAGGTCCACAAAACCCACCATCTAATGGCAACACTGGATACCATAAGTGCTTCCAACTGAGTCCAGTGATACTGTATCGTGCACGCTCTCATTGAGATACATTTACCGAAACATCTGTATAAGATCGTTGCAAGCTACTTCCCTGAAACTGGTATGCGTATCTAACAGCTGGAATGTACTTCCAGGGTAATTCCTGGTGGATTTCATATGGCACTTATTTGCGATGGATAACAGACCGCAGAAGCCAATTAAATAATACTACACTGAAATTAAAACCAACAGTCAATTATAAACATTACAAAAGATGGATAATAGGGGAAGCACTGTCATAAGTAGCTCCGCTGATAACATCTGCAAACGAAGCGACTAGTGTGGTTGCAGTATCTAGAGTCAATTATGTGAATCTTTAGCTTGACCTTTCAGCAAAGCCGTCCGTGGCTGATGGACATGGTATAGCTGCGCCTGGCAAGGCTGAAACAGTACTCATCACGATCTGCAAAGCGATGTTGAAAATTAGGCTGCAAAATGGGAATCTAGGAATGACATGAGGAACTGTCATTGCGAAGTTTTAATATGAGGATAGATATTCAGGCTTAGGTTGCAAGTACCAAGCCGAGGCAGCGTATGCAGTCGGAAGTACCCTATGTCGGCTTATTCCTAACAGGAGCCAGGTCCATTTTCATGTCACTCAGAGTGTTGTGCCAGTGCTCCGACAGTATTCTGACAGCTTTTTGACTGTGTTCCGAAGCACCGATGGCAATAGCCATGTGCTTGGAACACAAGGGCCAAGGATCAAATTCCTGTACAAGGATTCTCCTTTCGCATATGCGAATTAGTATATACTAGGGTGGAATATGCCAGGCTCTAATTCCTACGAATTCATCGATGAACGAGAGTTACGTAAGAGGAACATCTTATCAGTTGAGGTTGTCCATGGTCGTCGTGGCAATTACTCGTGAAACCAAGGATTATTATGCCCAGGGGGTGCTGTATGCGTTGGATTTGACTGAATAAAGGCTATACCGTATGGTAAAATCGGCTACCATTGGGATCACCAGAAAAGTTCGCTCTTCTGACAGTTCTGGAAGTGTTTTGATAGTGTTGTAACGGTTTATCAAGGTGCTAAATAACGCAGGATCACAGAGAAAAATTGGAGCAGAATACCGTCTAAGTACAGTAGAGCTCCCTTTATTTTCCGAGCTCGGGGGGTGACCTTGAATCAATTTCGTGGAGAAAAAAAATTAAGGAAGCCCCCCACTCTCCCCACTGGTTGGTTGGCATGGTGGGGGTTGTCGGGAGCGGAAAGGGAAATAAGAGCAGAAGTAAACGGACTATGTATCAAGTAAATAGGTTATGTTTCATGAATGCTCGGTCCCACTATTGAGACGCTGCGCAGTCTGGAGCGCATGACGTCGAAAACAAGGATAGACAAAGTACGGGGAGTGGGAGAAGGTTTTTGAGGGGCGACGAGTCGTGAGGGGAGTACAGCGAAAATAAAGGAAGCGGAAAATTAAGGGAGCTCTACTGTACTCTGAAAGTTACAAGTATCTACCACCTTCTGTCAGAGCATTCGGTGTTTGTTATCTGTACAGAGAAGCCTATAAAAATCATCGCTTTAGAATACAAATGAATGTACTTAATAACACCAGCCACATCATACACCGATGGTATTAGCTGCAAGATTCTTCAACTGCAGGAAGACGAACTGACCGCCTTGTAACCACAAGCTAACCCACCGTCATCAGAAGGTGAGGTGCTCCCACATATGGATGCTCCACAGGGACAGTTGCTTACGGGAATAGCATCATAGACACAATCCAGAGTTCTCCAACACGCGGAGCATCTCTTTGTATGTACCGGCAATGTACACCACACCTAGGCGAAAACTAGTAAAACTAGTGGGATAAAAATGTGTGTGTCCCAGTTGGGAACACAAACAAAACTTCCCGATTTGTAATTTCTGTTCGCCATTCCTAGATTTCCGCTACGTCAATTAAATGTTTCAATCACATTTATCAAGCAGATAATTATGAATATTTGGCTAGCCGCATAGTCAACGTGAAGACGAGAATTATGCGCGTTACTGGAGCGGGAGTGAGACGCCAATAGGGGTGCGAACGTTCGAGGGTTAAACCCGCCATAGCTCCTTAATTATGACAGATATAGAAAAAAGTGATAAAAAATTAAATATGCATTTCCACTTACTGAGCAAATTCTGCTGAATACTTTTTACCGTATTCCTTACCGTTTTTAAAATAGAGCGTTGTAAACAATTCAATTGTTAATAACAAAAAAAGCGCTCGGTCAATTTACACCAAAAACTAATCCGATCTGAGTTCCATGAAGACGCTCCGAAAAAAACTTTTGCGCAAAATGACAAAGAGTGTGCAAAGCTTCGCACACTTTTTTTACTTTGCGCACACCTCGGAAAAAGCAGACAGTGCACTGAAAACTACTGTGTAAGTGCACCTTGGGCAGGTTTTCCAAAGAATAAGATGTGTTACACGTGCATCTGATAAAGTATCACTTTACGCACTAGTGACAATATACCATTCCCACCAACATTTATAACTTTTCCGATTGTACCAAAATTCTTCCGGTCTTCAATAAAAAGTATGAAACTATGAAATGAAGAAATATAGAAAACCCTCAAATCTTTAAGAGATATCAAAAATGTCCAACATTTGTGAGCGCTATACAAATACCCATGCAATTATAGAATAGCGTCCGACCTCTTCCCCAATTTTCCCGTAAATTTCCCATTTTTTTGTCTCCATGCACAAGTGCGTAAACGTTTTTCTTTCTAACTCAATAACGAGAACTGAAGACTTTGTTGACCATTATGGGACGAATAAAAATGGGGGTGAGTAATTGAGTTGCACCTTGCCTTTTACCACTCTGCTCAACTTGTCTGCCTCACCACAACCAAAAAGACTGTTTTATTTATTCGATGATACACCATTATGAGGTGTCCATACGAAAACATCGAATGTGGGTATTCCTGTAACGAATGGCTATTTATAATAACGCAATGAGGGTGAAAGGGTAATTAGTATCTCGCGAGTATTTCTCTCTCGCTTCACCAAACTGCTGCTGCACATAACGAATTCGTAGAAAAATAGTTGACCCCCCTGCATCCTCTAACCGCCCAGTTGCACTGGCCTCTTTCACTCTATTATTATTATGCTGCTCTATGTCATATCTGCATATCGATTTGTGGTTGGACGATAATTTAACGGGAATATTACTGACAATAATGTCAATATGGGGCTGCGCTGAATGTATGGATACATGGTTTTATAGGTATAAATAACAGATGATCACTGAGTAAATTGAAATTTTTTGTTCTTTCAATGTAGAAAAAAAAATAGAGCGGAATTGAATGGCAAAAAATCGGGGATGAGACACATAAAATCCGCCTTTGTGTGCGCGGAGGAAGACTTGCATGAGAACTTTCTTCTTTCCATCACATTCGAAAATGAAGGAAATAATCCCCCGCAGTGGAAAGACTAGTGTGTTCCTTTCGAAGGTCTCACATGGCCTAGATCATTCATATTTGAGCATGCGCGAAAAGATTTATCATCTCAGAATTTTTAGGGTATTATGAATTGTAATTTAGGTATCACTAATCGTAATTCGTAACTGAGCATTGCAAGAATTATTGCTGAACCATTATGCAAAGCAGGGAAAAAAATCCACGAATTTAAAAATCTGTAAGTTGAGATAAGAAAATCATTGAATAGGTTAATTCAAGGAAGTGTTTGCCATGGATGATAGTGCGCACTTTTATACCGAAGGTATAACTTATTATGTTCCAGCAATTCGTCTCAAACATCTTCTCAGTATCTATAATGAAAAGAAATAGTGATTCCTTGTGTTACTGAGAAAATTCTGTATATCCCAATATTATATCTCGTATCAGTGACTGGAAATAATACGTTGGCCCCTAACAACCGCGGACCCGGTCACGTGAGGTAAGGACCATTTACGTTACTCGACAGTCCCCGAAAATGACATAAAACATGAACAATCAAGGACAATAAAATAGCATGTCTCACCGTAACAAAGAAGAAACTCATTGAGCTACCCAAAAACTTGAATACCCTCATTCTCAATCTACAAGAAAAGGGGTGACATTAATGCCCAACATCTTAAATACAGTTTACAAAGTTGGGGGTTGGAAAATATGTCCTTGAGGACCAGCCGGCCACCGAGAGACGTATACTCTTAGAAGCGTTGCATAGCTCGCACTCCCATTAACGATTAAATACATTAGGAAGCGCATTTGAATGGCGCATACAATGGGCCCAGTATGAGAGGATAAATTGAACGCAAAACACAGTAGCAGCCAACATTGTCGATACGCATTCTATCAGGAGAATTGGAAAAGAGGTATAGCTATAGTTCTTACATCCTCACCATGAACCTTTGTTCTATAGAAAATATTCTTTATTTTTTTTTTCTCTCCACTCGGTGACGAGAAGCAAGAGAGAAGGTGAGGGGGTTAGTGGTTCACATCCCTCTTTTCTGGGGCGGTCCAATACTTTTCCACCACAATCTCTTGCCGCAACGGAAGACAATCACGTTGACACTGGGTGATGGATGTCTTCCCCAGCTCAAAATATACCAAGCTCACCTAACTCCATCTTTGTCCAACTCTCTCTTCTACGCTTTTCCTGCCAATAGAGGCCATTGTAAATGCGAACTATTCGAAATATTAGCAGCATCCCCAACAGAGACGTGATTACCCCCCAACCGCTCAGTCATCCGCTTTGACGGCCACGTAATCCTTTCTTCAGTGTTATTAGGTAGAGATATAAGTATTTGCATTAAAACGTCTGAATACTCTTAAATATATTAGGTTTGATGCTGGTTTGGTTTTTCGTTTCAATTTCATCTTTTAATATCTACCACAAACTATATATATGTTACATTGATATAGGAATAACGCAAGAGGACACACTACGTCTCAGAATGTAACAAATCATGAGAAATCCTACAGTTGGATAGCGGGAACATTCTGTACGCTATCGACAGTGACCGTAAAATGAGAACGCTAGGCCGGACTGGAACCCAACCGGCGGGGGGGGGGGGGGGGGGGGGGGGGGGAAGGAGTCGGTTCCAATAGCTAACTACCGATATGAAAAAAATTGTAAGATATTGAAATTACTGTTGCAATGAAGATTAGTCAAGCGCGAATAATCGAATAATTAATTTAATGAACACATAAAATTTAACGTCAACTCCTGCCCATAGTACCTAAATACATAATGAAGGCCCCGTGGATATTATTACAACAGTTGTGACTATATTGTAATTTCTATGATTTCCTCACCTAAATAAAACGCATAATAGTACTTTTATACATAATACTTTAAATTGTATTGATGTGATTTTTTTAGTTCGGTGGAGGGTAGAGAAAATTCTCGGACCTTTTTCTGTTTATGGAAGAGTTAAATTTGCATTATAATCGTACACACATGCGCCACAGCAACTGGTCGGAGCTATTCCAACCTCGAACTGTCTTAGGGGATGATTGATCGATCCTTCGTAACATCCTGATGATACACAGATGCATATCCAACGTGAAGACCACCCTTTTTTGTCACAGTCTAATCCCATTTGCCTAGTCATCATGAATTGAAATCAATTTTCCTATACTTTTACAGCTTCCCGATTAGGAATAGCCTATTGTAATGACACCGATTAGGAAAATCGTATTTACACTACGTAACTGCTGATTTAAAGAATCTCCAACAAACTTCGAGGTATGTGTGTGTTGGTGGGCGGGTGAGTGTGTGAGTGGTTGAGTGGGTGGGTGGGTGAGTGGGTGAGTGGCTGAGTGGGCGGGTGGGTGCTTAGGTGGGTGGGTAGGTGGGTTGGTGAGTGGGTAGGTGGGTTGGTGAGTGGGTAGGTGGGTTGGTGAGTGGGTAGGTCGGTGGGTACGTGAGTGGGTGGGTGGGTAGGTGAGTGGGTGGATGGGTAGGTGAGTGGGTGGGTGGGTAGGTGAGTGGTTGGGTGGGTAGGTGAGTGGGTGGATGGGTAGGTGAGTGGGTGGATGGGTAGGTGAGTGGGTGGATGGGTGGGTGGGTGGGTAGGTGAGTGGGTGGGTGGGTGACTGAGTGGGTAGGTGGGTATGTTCATTCCGTAACTATCAACGAATATTCGTTCGTATGTAGTCAACTGCACGATTCGTTATTAGTTCCCGAGCCCCCTTAATAACAACTGGATCCTCATATCAGTGTACGAGTGCCTGAATTCAAGTCGAACGTCTTCAATCAATGCATACATTTGAAAAATTCCAAAAATTTAAAAAACCGTAAATTCTACAAAAAATTCGCACTTTATTATTTTCCTCCAAATCTGCATTCTGTCGAACCCTAAATTTTCGTACATGTTGAAAAATCCAAGTTAAGGGATACGAATACTGTAAGACTTAATTAAAGCTCAATTTAAGATTTAAATGAAGACTTTTTTCTTGGGGTGTGACATTTGAAAAGTATCCAATACCTTTTGTTCAATGAAACCATACAATTTCGTATTCCGCAATTGTGTTCTTCATCCTACGACATTACTCCTTTTGCTGGAAGAATATTTATGTCAAGTTTATAAATAATAAATTGGGAAGAAAAAGATGGGAAAAATGTAAAAAGAGTGGAGGGAATGAAAAGGTAGTAAAGAAGTCGCGGCAGTGGGAAGCCGAAGTGATGTTCTGTGTCGCTGAGTCGTAAAACTGCAGGGACCAAGGACCGCACATCTCATAGAACTCTTATTAAACCCTCGTCCTGCATATTGACGGTTATTGATCATTCTTCTTCCGTAGCACACAGTGGATTTTATGATAGACCATTGAATATTCTTTTTTCTAAGAATATTGCCAGTGTTTTCACGAGTCTAGGGAGTCTCTGAGTTTCAAATTTTTATGACTTTATTCCTGGGGTAAAAGAAAGTATATCAGAAAATCATGTTGCGGTTCATAAGTCGATTCTTCCGCTTTTTCATCACTGTATGAATTCATTAAAGTCCATGGTGACGTCAATTTGCTTTAATTTGAAAAACTTCGCAGATGTATAGAAAAGGATAATTCAACAAAAATGACGTCAGCCTTCCCTAATTTTGAAGTGAAATTTGAATGTAAATTCTACAAAATGACGACATTGCCTGGAATTTTTCCAAAATCTGAAAATTCTTCGGAGTATTAGAAATATTGCAAAAAATTCCCTTTTTTTTAGAGTCTTGAACAGCACTCAAAAATTTGGTTAATTTTTGGCAACTTCGAATAAATTACGAGAGAATGACAAAAATCTCTGCATATATTTCAAGTCTTGTGACATGTTCAACAATCTACAACAAATTTCAGAATTATCAAGAATTTCCAAAAAATCTTCAAATGCCCAAATATTTATGCAATTCAATGAATTTCTACAATTTTTCCCCCAATGAAAGAAAAAGGTGAACGTTGCAGAACTTCCAGGAAATTTTAAAACTTGAAAAAATTATAGAGCTCTGTAAAAAAATTTTAATCTGAGAATTTTTGTAAAATTAGATTTGTTTTTAATTTCAAAAATCTTTAAGATCTGGAATTTTTTCAACATTTGGAGATTTTTTTGAGATTGATAAACACTGACGATTTCATAGCTAATTGTTTTTGCAAATTCGTTTGTTTTGCGGACTGTTCTAAGATTTTGATAGACTCGTGCGGAAAACAATACATCCGGAGGATATATGTTGAAATATACTTTGGATATATATGGAACACATTACACGTACGTGTATATCTAGACATAATCAGGATATAGCCAATAAAAATATTTAAAAATGTCTTTTTGCCCAGATTGTATATCGAAAACATATGCAAGTTTATATTAAATATATTCAATATATGTATGTCGCTTATAATCCAGATAAATACAAAGTTTGTATAACACAGGATCAATTAGACATATATTTTATATTAGATTCCCCCCCCCCTCTTTGCGACGAAAGGTGAAAGACGCTCTAATTAAAATATTTCTGTGCATCACAATGCAATATTTCTATTGTAGTACAAACTATTTCAACTGTTACACCTATTTTTTTTACCCAACGCAAAAAGCGTATCGATAATACGGGCTAGTTGTACAAAAATCTGTTGCGTACTTCCTATTCAAAATCGAAATTTGTTATCACCTTTCGCAGCCTGTAATCAAATATTTCCGATATATCTGAAGTTTAAAGTACATATTGCATATTGGAAGATATAATTAGATTAGATCTCCAGATCCAAAACGACGTATACAATGAGACACTTTGCCACTTCCATCCGTTATATATCCCAACATATATATACTTTTCCTCCGCGGGTAGTCTTCCAATAATTCCATTTTATGTTTTCATTTAAAATCACATTTAAAAGTCACAGTCCCAATGCTCAATCTTCAAGAATTTCCAAAAGTTGGTGTGGCAACATAAAATCCATCCAGGTTCGAAGTTTCACTCTGGAAAAAATCGGGACGCGTCAAAGAAATAACTGAAGTTTAAATCATTATGAAATAATATCAAACATAGATAATGCGACATACTTAAGTTTCATAATTCTCTCTAAATCCTACTATTGTCAATTCCGCAAAGGGAATGATTAATGAAAAGAGATGCCAAAAACGTCCTATAATGTCCCACCCTGATACCCGGAGTGATGTTCCCCTGAAAATCGTTTCCGGAAAATTGTTCCTCAGAATTTTTTTTCCGCCGGGGGTTTCAAGGGTGGGGATCAATCGGGGGGAGGGGGGCGGACTACTCCCCAAAGGGGGGGGGGCTCAATATTGGCCGTTTTCCTGGAGAAAATGTCCCACACGGAGAGAAAAGTTCTTTAAAAATTACGTAGAAAGTTCTGTAATCTGCGAGTGAAATACAATTCAGTTAAAAAAACGCACCGGAATTTTTACGCAAGCTTCGCGTATTTTTTCTGGAAAGTTCCGTAAAAACTCTGGTTCCTTCTGTAATTTTTACGGAACTTTCCAGAAAAATGACGCGAACGTTGCGTTAAAATTCCGGCGCGTTCCGTAATTTTTAACTGAATTGTATTTCACTCGCGGGTTACGGAACTTTCTACGTAATTTTTAAAGAGCTTTTCTCTCCGTGCAGGGAACTCTGTTCCAGGTACGATTTCCCCATGGAACATAACTTGGGGAACCCCCCACCCGTCCTGTCAAAGTCAGAACACACATAAACTAATAAAAACTTCAGTGCCGCCACACAAATTGTTAGTAATGCTACTATTGATTCACATGGAATCGCATAATAATTAGTTTTATTGTATTAGGTGGTCCACCTATCGTTGAAGAAAGAGCTGCAATATAATAGAAACCCATGTTCAGTGTTCCATCTTGTAATATCTGTCAGGTGAAATACTGAACTACCCTCCTGCACGGTCATTATGGTGAACACCATGGCAGTGCCGTTTCGTACCTCCATGGAACATTAGGATTCGTCTGCCTTCTGCGCGGAAGGTGCCCTTCCCAAAAGATCTATAGATTTAATTCCACCATCAATATGTAATTTACCAACAGACGAACATTTACAACTTAATTATCTGCTAAGATGAAATAAATATTCCTGGACAATGAAATGATAATATGGTTGAAGGTATTACTGGCAAAGATTTGGAATTCTATCTTCGGCAACCAGTCAGTTACCTTAGACGAAAAATAAATTGACCATTTAACTCGGATGGTAACGTATCGATGGTCACTTTGCTACCAGTTATCATCCCATTCGAAAAATTGTTATCCAGTAATTTTTAAGGTGCAGCAGCCAATTAAAAACTCTCATCCATAGACTGCGTATAGACTAGTGAGAAGACCAGTGTGACTTCCTATTTGGTCTTTTGAAGTTACGCCAAAGAATAATTCAAGAAAAATTTTTAATGCTGATGGTAAGTTCCATCGGAATTGGGTAGGACAGGTCGGCGAACCGACCGAGATAATCAAACAATTAGCGAGGACTCATCCGGGTGAAAGAGTAATTTGAAATAATGACCTTGTCTATAACAGGTCTATCGATACTATAACAATTCGCATGTGCAAAATAACCGTTGCACCCGTGAAAATACAATGACTGTCCAATTGACCACTCCCATGGTAAGTTCTAACAGCAACATCAAGAAACTGCAGAATTCAATGGAGGAAGCGGGGTTCATGCGCAGTATCCAAAGAAACTCAATCGCAAATCATTAATTACCTAAATTAAACCGCATAATTTTTTTTAGGTATTCACATATGGACGATGTTGCCAGACAATTGCCATAAAGTTTCAATGATATTTTCTCAAAAAAGAATCCCACTCCAGAGGAACTCATATGGTTCGTTAGTAACATGTGTGTTTATCAAAATGTCCACGATTTCGAAGAAAAAAACAGGCTCGAAATGTTCACCTGAGTTACGTTCGTTTTCTGGTTAACACATACGTGGTCCGGAATCCATTTTAACAAGTAGGTCCATATAAGCGCTTTGTGCGGAAAGGGCTGAGAATGCACCACATAAATGGCGCAATCTCGAACCCATCAGGACAAACGCATATATCAATGTCTATAATGATCTGCCAGTCCGATCGTGGATTATACAGCAAAGCGACCGAATATTCCACCATGGAGAACGGCCTTGTATACACAGCGAAATCCCTCCTAAAATGCGGTGCTTAGCTTCCTCGCGCAAATTAAAAATTGAAAAAAAAAAAAACCAAACTATATTGCAAGAGCATCCTGTGGTACCTGTCTTTCCTACCAGAATATCACATTTTACGGTGCCCAATGCACCAGCTACACCCGAAGCAGCTTAAAGGCATGCTATCTCCCTGCTAGGACTTGACTAGCCCATAGCTGCCCATAACGTGATACTGACTAGATTAGGCGTACACTATGTTTCTTTAAAAGAAACTCTTTTCTAACCCTACGATGGCTCAATCGTTTGGGCGATGGTTAAGCTCGATGACTCGATCGGTTAACATCTCTGAGTTACAAATTCAAGCCGCGCCGATTGATATGAGTACTAACGTAATTTATTTAAGCATCGTCTTTACAAACACGGTGATTAGCCCCCAAGAGTAGCATAAATACGGGGACGTTAACCCATTGCACAACCAAAGTCGCCGATCGTCGTGCGTGTGAGGAAACGGGGGGAGAGCCAATGGGAGCGCTGCGCTTGATTGTATGAGTGAGGTTGGCGTGTGTGAGTGCGTCGGTGAGATCAACAGTTAGAGACGTACCACATCAGTGGCGTTTCACCCGTCAAAATTATTAATGTTTTTTACCGAGGAATGATTCTAATCCAAATTCAGTTTGTTAGCAACATTAATGACAGGTGGATTTCCAAAATTTTGAATTATATTGTTGGAGGTTATATTTGGTAAGTACATTTATATTTGTTTACATCACGATTGTTTTTTTCTAATTTTTATTGGAGGTATCTTCAAAAAATTCATGAAGGACTGAAATCTACTGAAATCTGTGATGAATTGAAAATTCTTTAAAATACAAGAAAGCTATCTAGTATAGGAGAAATTATAGTCGCAAAGTATTACTACTTGTCAGTAGATTTAATTATCAATTATAATAAATGTTGAGATAATAAATTATTAGGATTATTTGATTCGAATTGTCATTTTGATTAAAACACCGACGGGATATTGAGCGCTTGACGTCGCGTAAGCGCCTCTACATTTTCAAATTGCCGCATAGACACGTCCCTGGGCGCGCTGCCCCCACTACCGCTCCAACTACTCTGGCCGCCGAGTGGGGACAGACTTGGTTGTGCAATGGGTTAAATAACAACAATTTCTGTAAATATATATTCCTATTCTAAATCTCATTTGTAGATTTTTTATTGTATTTCACATGAGTTGTAAATTCTAGACGTTGATGTATTCAATGACATGCTGAAGGTTGACAGTAACAGATCGATATTCAATGTATTCTGTGTTCGAGTGTCCACATATACGAAAGCGGCCAGAAAACAACAGAGTTATTTAAATTTTTAGTTTTTTCGTTCTAAATTTTCATTCGAGCATTTTCTCCTAGACTAATTTAGATCGCGCCGGAAAATGTTGAATCAACTTTTCCTTTTTTTTTTCTTCGACGACATTGCCGTTTCATCTTTCAAATCCGCAGATTATATTTGGAGATTTTTAATTTGCAACATAAGTTTGATACATTGAATACCTGGAAAACGCCGGGACAGATTTCAATCATTTTTAGGGCCTATTCTAATGGAGTTTGAGTTGAAAAAGAATACCCAGAAGCTATACGGTACCGTACGGACTTTTAGCAGTCCCAATACCCAATGCCCGAAGTCCCAAATTGTCCAGGGAGCTCATCATCAGGGTAGGAAATGTGATTCTATGGCTTCTATAAGGTGAGATGGTCATTTGGAAAAATGCAAGTCATTGAGTTCTCTATAACATTTTTAACTTCCCGATCTAGGGAAGTTATTGTAATCACCCTGAAAATGAAAAGTCATATTTTTACCATATTTTCACGTTTCTTGACAGTTCACATCTGACATGATTTGAGAAACATGTTTATATGTGTGTGAGTGATCAAAGACTTTGTTTAACGTTTCAGAAGGCAGTGATTTACGTTTTTCTTATTTCGATCGATGCGAATAACTATCGCCTAGGTCTGAAAGGAACGATTTATCTGGAAAATGATTCTTTCAACTGCTATTAGCAAATTTAATTGTTTATCACAGTCTACTGCATAAACTGTAAGAGTTAGCGCGAAATTGATTAAGGAAAAATTCTTCCTTATGCAAAAATGCACATTCCATGTATAATGATTTTTCTCCATAACTTGCATAATTAAGGAGATATAACCCTCTGAAAAATTACTCATGCAATTAGTGATCGACTCAAGTCATCGAGCTCATTGCGATTTGAATTGACACGTCTTTATATATCATTGAGAGGATGAGATTCTTGAGAAACCTGGAACCTCAAAATAATCACATAGCTTAAATTCTACTCTTTCTCTATTCGTATTCACCCACGTAACCGCTGGTAGGCATTACTTCATGGGCAATACTACGGATCAGAGTACCCACCCATTGCGGATGGGGCCGACTTCGCCATTTCAGCTCATCGTATTTCTAATCACAGGGTAAACCTCCAGAAACCCCTGTGATACGATGGCGGGCGTCTACGATGGAACCCTCCCCCCCCCCCCGCGCGACGGGTCGCGTTCGGTCCCGGCTCACGGTCTCACTTCATGGATACCGCCGATAGCACACACGGAATCTTCCTGCCATTATAAAACTAGTGGTGTGTGCATGTGTGTGCCCGACTCGGGGCACAAACAAAACTTCCCGATTTGGTATTTCAGGAAAGCGTACTAAATTTATTCTTCTCCAATAAACCCCGGTTAATCAGTAGTGTGACAGCCTAGTGTCATACTGAAAACTTGCAGATTTGGGAATTCTAAACTGAGTCGTGAATGAAGCTGCTCTATCTAGATACAGTAGAGCTCCCTTTATTTTCCGAGCTCGGGGGGGGTGACCTTGAAGCAATTTCGTGGAGAAAAAAATTAAGGGAGCCCCCCACTCTGCCCACTGTTTAGCCGGCGTGGTGGGGGTTGTCGGGAGTGGAAGGGGAAATAAGAGCAGAAGTAAACGGACTATGTATCAAAAGTAAATAGGTTATGTTTCATGAATGCTCGGTCCCACTATTGAGACGCTGCCCACTCTGGAGCGCATGACGTCGAAAACAAGGATAAACAAAGTACGGGGAGTGGGAGAAGGTTTTTGAGGGGCGACAAGTCGTGAGGGGAGTACAGCGAAAATAAAGGAAGCGGAAAATTAAGGGAGCTCTACTGTAATGATGAACATTTGAGTAGATGCATGGTTAGCATGAGGATGAGACTTATGGGTGTTACTTGAGTGGGAGTGAGACGCCAATAGGAGTGCGACCGCAATCAAGACGATAACTTTAATATTTTACCCAGTGGAACAGTATAAACAATTGCAACACGAATGCCATCCAAAATGTAATCCACTCGATTCTGCACGGAAATGCTCCGATTGAGACCTTCATGACAGCGCTGGATTCATTCATTCACTCATCACATACATAATTGTTGAGACTGCGATACCTCCTCAATTATGCAAATTATCGAAAAAAGGCATTATACATAAGATACGTATGCTTATATGGGGAACAACTTTTCTTATATAAATTTTGCGCTAACTCTAATAGTTTATGCAGTACAACATTATAAACAATTGCCATTGTTAATAACAATATGTGTAATGGACCAATTCCATCCAAAAACTAATCTGATCTAAGTTACGTGAAGACGCTTCGGTTGAATCACTCAGTACCTCGATCGCATAATTCAGTCGCGAGAAATCGTGGACGAAAAATTTAACCACATACATGCCTAGTTACATACACACACACACACGCACAGACAGACATTTTGTTTTAAATAGTCTAGAAAGTTCAGAAATACCATGAAACGTGGAGATCTGATGGAAAATCGATTTTTCATTTTCAGGAGCAAAAGAATAACTTCCCCTATCGAGAAGTTAAAAATACATATTTTGTGTCGTTTAACTTTTTTCGTAGCTTTAACCGTTTCGGCGTTGGAGGGCTATAAAAAATTGAAATCAGTTAGAGTTCTATCGTGCGAAAAATGAGGAGGGTCAAACCCACAGCTCATTCCTATTATAATAAAAGTTTAAAAAAGACAATGTCAGAATCTCGAAATATGTCGAAGTCTGTCACGCTGAAATGGGCGCGCAACTCGAACTCTCTCTGTCCTTATATATAAATGGGAGCTTCGACCAGGAAAACAAATCGATTATCAAAATCGAACCCGAAAACAGGCAAGGAACAGTATGTGACCGCGTAGCGGCCTCCGCCATGGAGATAATTTTATAAATACTGTAAAGAGTAGCATTGTTTCGAATAACCCTTTCATGGTAGAAAAACTAGGAATTCATTTTTCTACTCTGATGATAAGTTCCATCGTCCCTTACAGGAAGCTCTGGAGGTTTCTGGTATCATCCTCTGCATCCGTGATATCATATTCAGCTTTAGCCCACCATCTGCCCATGTTCGGTAAGATGGACAACTTGATCTTCCCCGTAGGGTACATACTCTAATCAATAGCGACATCTGCACGATAAATCATGCACCATACTTGACTGACTCATGTCATTATAGCGTCATATAGTCCTCGCTGAAGACTACCTAATCAATGCTTTTACTACATCGTGCAATCAGCTGATAGTTCATCTCGACAATTCCAAATAAATTAAATACACCGATACACCCTCAACTGCATGTACGTTTTAGCTGCATCAAGTGAATAAATAGCTGTGGAGTCACTCATGTGATTTTTTACATTTTCAAAAAATTTTGGTAAGTTTTCCTTGCACTCATGCAAATAAGTGTATGTCAACAATGTGCCTTCTAACTAATGTGCTATTTAAATGTAGGGGATAAATATTTCGCTCCGAAGTGTTTATTTTTATTATGAAATAATGATGGCCCTGTCAGGCCGTGTGTTACTTATAGAAAAAACACTTACTGGAAATTAGTGAAGCAGTCAAAAACTAGAAATCATCACGAATTCCAATAGTTCAATTCTCAAGGATATTCACTCTGTCACAGAAATATTCGTTGTTAATTAGCCTAAAATTTCGGACTTGCAAAACGTATTTTTTTCGGAAAACAAATTCCTTGGGAAATGAAACCCAATAGACCTCTTCAGGTTTCGTCCGAAGTAATGTCATGATAAGACGCACTATGAGTAATGTATAAGAATGAGGCCTCACCATTTAATAAACTACCATATTACCTAACATCCATACATTTTTCGCATCAATCCTCCTCTAGATTTAATTTTTGACTCTAGTGTTCGTGAACGCTTTATTCAGCTCTGATTTGTCCATGAACCCCAAAAAAATTTTGAATGAAACCCTTTTTTGCGCATATTCTGACACTGGTTTTGTTTTTATCTAGTGGGACTGCTGGGGGCTGAGCAATGGGTAATGCAGGCAGCAATCAACAAGTCGGTCACCATCATGGAGCACATGCAATCAAGGATAGTCACAGGCACAGTAAAGAACAGCCACCACCCTCTCCAACCAAAGAGGGACAGGCATTTACATTTGCTAAAAAACCTAGCCAAAAGCTTGTCTTCCAGTCATCTCAGGAGGAGGAGGAGCCATATTTTAGCAAGGTGCTTTTCAGATTCTCTTTCTAACAGAGCGTTCAGGAACCTTCGAACAAGACTTAGCGAAATGATACAAAATGAGTTTAAAACAGGCATAATCTCTAAAAATTTATCGGCCTCAAGTACTTTTGGTGTTAAACAATTTTCGTCCAATTGGAGAACAATATATAGTGAATTGGATATGTGGTTATCAAAATCAACGATATTTTACTTTGTATGAAAACACAATTATGACTGACCTAATTGAACGTAAATGAGTCTCGAACGTTTCGTTGCTATTTTTTTCTTAAGAAGAGTATTTCTGGTTAGTGAAAAAATAGGCCTCTGCTATATGGGCGACAATTCGATGGTCATTTCCAATTGCGTCACTCTTATCGCACGTATCTATCTATTGTGTTTGTCCAACAAATTTCATTGACCTGTTTTGTTGACCTCTTGGACAAGACAATCTCCAAAATCTACCAGACCTGACTACGCTATAGGAATCAATAACATTTGAGTGAAATGTTCCACTCCGTCTAATCATTCCAACCATTGAAAATTATGAAAACGGTTTTATAGTCAATTTAAAAAATTGGAAAGCACTTTTCAGCGGGCATTTCCTATATAGGTACTGTGTTCACTTCTGAATCCTCAATCATGGAATCTATATAGATATAGGAACAGTCATCGAACGGTAGAATATATCTTGGTTTAAACAAATAAACATTTTAATGTTGTTTTTCTCCCTAGAACGAGACTGTATGTTCAATATCACAACTGTTCAATTCTCTAATTTTTATTATAATTCCTTAATCTTCAATCTTAAATTACGATTCTTATTTGCAGTACAATTCATTGAGAAAATCAGAGGGAAAGAAATGAAAGTTGTGGACTTTCCTTTAATACTTTCGTCATTCACTAACATTGTGAGATATTTTCAAATTTCCAACAATCGGTCTACTCTGATGAACTAATAAGTGTATAATAGTATAAGTTGAAACCTGTAATTTAATCCGTTAATATTCAGGACTATTTATTTTTTATTGTTTATAGTATGAGCATGAGCATTGTAATTCAACAACACGTTCTTGCTTTCTTTTCGTTTTGCTATTAGTATTTCGTGATTGATTAAGTCAGATAGTTGAATAGCTATTTTTTTATGCAAAAACGACTAATCACATTTTTTTGCAATTTCCAGTGATTATTACTCCAAGTGCGAGCTCATCTTCTTGTAAACCCATTCTAATTTTTTTTATATCTCTCTTCATGACGAGACCACTGAAGTAATGCAAATCGGTTTTTATTATGACTTCTAGACTATTCGAAAACGAAAATTTAAATATTTTGTGGTTTCCAAGGATCAAGAGGGTGATGATTTTGGACCCCAGAGGCCACGCTCAAATACTGTATCCGAGGGGACTAAAGTCGCCGACAGCAAAGTCTTGCCCACAGTGTTCAAATGGGAGGGAGGCGGCAAACAAGTATACATAAGCGGCACCTTCTCAGGATGGAAAACCCTGCCAATGGTGAAGAGTCACGGTGATTTTGTCACAATTATTGATCTTCCTGAGGGCGAACATCAGTACAAATTTTACGTAGATGGAGAGTGGAGGCATGATCCTGGATTGGTATGATCACCAACATTCATTGAATTTAATTCTTTATTTGCAACGATCCAAGAAATTCAATTAATTATTGATATTGCAGAAAATCGTTGACAATGGCTTGGGAGCAAAGAATAACCTCGTATCCGTTAAGAAATCAGACTTTGAAGTATTTCAAGCTCTCGCAAAGGACAGTGAAGGCATAATAAGTAGTGCCCAAACTGAGTATGGACAAGAAATACCAACGCAGA